>KN549219.1:456290-473948 GCA_000797555.1 Oesophagostomum dentatum | reverse complement strand
TTCCACCTTGTAATGAGCGGAATTCCTACAGCATATGCGGCTGCCAGAGCGAAGTAGACAAATGTTTGAGTCACGGCGAAGTTCGCAGCTGAATAGCTCAGTCGCAGGTTCTGTAGAATTGCGGAAAAGCTGCTCACCTTCATAAAAACCTTTTCCGATCTCACTCCTTTTCTGTAGTTTCGATGCTGATTCGTATTTTCCGTAGAAGTAAGGTTGGCGTGTCAATAATTGTATAGTGCGAACATTTTCAATAATTTCAATTGAGACCTAAAGTACGAGTTAATAGGACTGTTTGGACGTGGTTCCAACTTATTCACCTTTCCAGCTTGGTTCTCCTTTTGCAGCGATAGATTTCGTTTCTGGATAGTCCTAGCCAAATAAAACATTATCGCACCCAATATCAGACTGCAACAAGGGTATCGAATTCATGTAGCATATTCAGTAATTTTGAACAAATCTGGGAAAGTGCATATGTTTTTCGACAGAGTACATTACACAAAGCTTCTTTCGCATTTCTTTCAATTCAGGTTAGGAGTGAAGTTTTCTGGAACTTCGACTAGGCGCTGTTTTCGTGTAGGAGATGAAATTAAACTTTCGACGGAAATTGCGTGGGCAGAAGCATTTCCCAAAATTCTCCGAAAGACAAATCATTACAGTTATGGCGCATTTCTAAAATAGGTACTCCTTAGCTTCGTTTTATAATGTTCCTCAAATTGTGACTTCTATTTCAAATTCCCCACCTTCGAAGTAAGGGCCGCGTTCTCAATACAGCAGGCGCTGGTAACACATTTTAAACGTACAGTTGCAGTTAAAGGTAACAACTTCTGAGGTCTTGGTGGATTCCGAAAATGGGCTTCAGCTTAGGTATAAAGGTTCAAGAATCTTCGCTCAAAATTAATTTCTGACAGGGAAAATTGCTCCAGAAAATACGTTCTGCAATTTCGGTTGTCTTGTCGTCGTACGCTTGCTTCTAAAGCCTCATATGTATTCCAGGACGAAAGGATGGTAGAATTTTACGCTTTTATTTGTGGTCAGTTGTTATAATGCTCCAACTGAAGAGCGCTACAAGATGAACAACTCTTTCATGAAGTCGTACAGGAAGCGCCTTTCTGTGTGAGCAGTTACTTCTGAGAGGAGATTTTTGAACCTTACCCCCACATCAAGAACTGAAACGTCATTCTGAGTGTAGGTGCTGCCTCCAAACTTGTGGGTTGAGGAAGATCATATTGATCGCAGAGGCTTGTGCTGATTCGAAATTCCCTTTTCGTGTGTATTTACATAGACTGAGCAATGCAAATGCTTTTACAGCCGATTTGCCTGACAGATGCTGGTGTGCGCGAGCTGTGGCTCATGGCAGACCAACACCAGAAAACTCAGCTGTATTAATCGAGATTACACAGTTCATCGGGACTCTCGCAAGCGCACACTTGTCAAGTAAATCCGCCATATTTTAATGTTTCACAGTGCTTGAGGAATGATCTTACCTCAGTACTAATCCGGTCAGGCCAACCTGCCACGAAGAGGCGAATGCAAGAATAATGCACACTGCCCACGAAGTGCTATTGTAAATTACATACATCATCCTGCTGTCAACGACCTGTACCATACTTATGTGGCTCATCAGCTCTAGTAGATACGATTGTGTCATTAGCTCACCGCTTTCACATTAGGGGCATCTGTTGCGAGCCTTGTGATTAGCCGTCCTGGTGCGTGCTGAGGGTTGTCGAAGTAGGCAGCATCCTAGAAGGTTTGCGTGGTTTTTTTTATTGCAGAGCAATTTAGAATGTCCTTCGTGCTCTACCTGGTAAAGGATGTTCCGGAAAGTCTTTACTCGATAACCAAGAGTTAGTTCCTCAGACACTTTGCCGAAGAGTGTGGACTAAAAGAGTCGCATGTAAATGGTTGCTGACATACCGCTCAGACGAAGAAAAACTTACCGCAACGAAATGCAGCAGGAATATAGCTAAAGACAAACAGAAATAAATGATAAGGCAAATAACCAAGCCGTGAATCATCTTATTCATGTCAGTGTCGTAGTACTGTACTGCTTTGAACACCTTAAGATTTGTTTTCAACAAACTTATGGTAGCGAATGTAAGCAGAGGCGGTTTTACCTCAGCGTAAATGAATGCGGCTATTGGCATCTCAAATCCTCGAAAGAACGCCAGAGCAAACGCCAAAATCATGAGGCAAAAATGCCCTCTAGCGTTTGCGAATATAGTGATTAATCCAGCTTTGATCACACCATCCTTCAACGTAAAATATTTAGAAAATGAAACAGTTTTCGGCAGTTTGGCTCACGTTTTTCATATCGGCTTGCACGGCTTCTTCAAATGCTCTGCTTTCTGCGGTTGCGGTGAACTGTTCACCAACGGAAACCACCAAACTGCTTCTGCTAAAAAGTAGGATCCATTGGAATAGCTCATGCGGTTTTTTATAGTTTTTTCATTAAATATTACGTGAATGAATCCTGAGCGACAACTCCTCGAACGAAAGCGGCTGGACCTATGTCGAGGCAATCAGAGTTATGACGACTGCGAGTAACTTCACCCTCGATAACCTCGCTGTAAACAGAAGTATTACAAGCATCTCGTGTTTCTTCCATTTCAGTTCTATGCTAACTCGTGGTCCTGTTTCTCCTCCGGTGGTAAGTTTTCATCTGCTTCAGGTTGAAATTGTTGCGCTCGCACCAGCTCTGCGTATCGCTGGTCCAACTCGATAAGTTCTTGATGGGTACCTTAGCACGGCCATATTTTATGCTGTTCTACAACAACTAAGCAGTCGCTTACCTTGCTCAACAATCTGTCCCTTTTCGAAAACTGCTATTTTATTAGCTTTGCGTATAGTTGAAAGTCTGTGAGCGATAACTATGGTAGTGCGGCCCTCTGACGCATTATCCAAAGCTTGCTAAATGCGACTTCTTCAGCACTCAAATTTTGTATTAGTGAACGGAAAGGAGGGGGAAAGGTCATTGGCTACTAAAGTTGACGCTTTTTGGTTGACTTTATTAAGAGAAAAAAGCGAGGTTGAGACCAGGAAATGAGCGATACACAATACTTGGAAGAAAGTTCTTCATTCTTTTCTTCGTGCTTGGGAATGTTTTCTCTGAGGAAGTGCCTGCTGAAACTCGACACAGCGTTAATGATAATGTTGATTATTGAAGGCAATCGTGGTATTCTGAGAGCTCGACCAGTTTCAAATTCTAACGTAAATCGAGCGTACTGCACCACTCTTTCCAATAAGCTGCATAAAAGCTTTGTAAATTTCATACTCTTCACAGTCTCTGATTACTTCCGATTCCAAAACTCCCGAAGAATTCCAAAATGTCAACACTTCCGCTCTTCCCTGGAAGTTCGCTACTTCATATTTTTTTAAAATTTACGACCGAACATTTTCTCATTTATTCTAAATACATGCCTTTCAGCTGAATGCGTAGAGCTTCACATGTGTTTTGTGAAAATATTCAACCAACCAACGCATTCTTGAGAAACTTCCAGTTTCGACTAAACTAATTAACGACCAGATTGGTGAAATCAACAAATTTTATGGCGAAGTGTCCTGATTTACACGCCTTGCCCGGGCTTTAGCACATGGCCAAGTTTCAAAGAGGAGCTAAACGTAGGTGTAGGCTATTCCTTGTAGGAGTGCAGGTTTACCTGTACAATGCTTTCGCTGTTGGCATCGAGGGCAGATGTTGCTTCATCCAGAAGCAGAATACGCGGGTTTCGTGCCAGAGTCCGTGCAATGGCAATGCGTTGCTTCTGTCCACCGGATAATTGCACAGCTCCATCGCCAATTATTGTAGAGTAACCCTGAAAGCTGTAGTTGATCTCTTCCTTTCAGCAATACATCAGGGCCACTTCGTCCGTACAACTTTATCGTGACTTTGCTATTTTAGAAACTGCTTACGCAGCAGTTTCTTAGAATTTATAAAATACTTTATAAAATATTCCGAATACCTGAGGTAGTTTCATGACAAAGTTGTGTGCGTTCGCGAGCTTGCACACTGCAATCATCTCCGACTTCGAAATGTCTGGACGTCCTACACGAAGATTTTCCTGGAGCGCTATGATCTTACAGATGCCATGTACGCGTCCTTATAAATGCTTGCATTACCTCTATGGTTCCGTTAAACAACGTAGGTTCCTGCTGTACTATTCCTACTGTGTTTCGTAGCCACTCAATGTTGACGTTACGGACATCAGTGCCATCGATTTTCACCTAAATTAATAGCTTTGCATAAATACTTGTTCATGTGTTGTTCAGGGTTTTTCTAGCTTACCGTGCCAGACTCCGCCTCGTATAGCCTGGTGATCAGTCCAACGGCCGTTGATTTTCCACAACCACTATGGCCAACGAATGCCACCGTTTCACCAGGTTTTATTGTAATGCTAAGACCGTTGAGAACCTAAAAATATTTTGCAGCTGACTTTTTGTGTAAATAGCATCTCATTACAGCGAAACTTTACGAAATGCTCAATGCCGTAAAATTTTCTCCTTGAAAAGATTTGATGAAACAGTTAATAATCATTTCTTTTCTAATGACCTACACAAGACTTTTAGAAATTTGTTTACTGACCAGTGCTTTACTCATTAGCTTTCTTCAAATTCTGCGAAACTCTTATTCGGCTCAATTATCTACAGTTACCCTTTGTCTCATTTCGTGAAAGGAAGTAGTGTAAGATGATGATCAGCGCAAGGCAGTCGGCGCGGTCGCGGCGCCGGAAACTTTGGTTAGGACCCAAAACAGCAATCAGCGGGATTCCATCGGTCGATTGGGTCTCGGCCAGAGTTGCCCGCGCTGCGACTGCCGCGCCGACTGCCCCGCGCTGGCCACGATTTCCTTTCACGAAGTGAGACAGAGGGTATATATTTGAGCGGGATTCTATTATAGCTTTGCTGTTATTGGATTGTATCAAAATGTTCACTTTTGTGTCCTTCCTGGTTGGATATCGGAAGTGCACGTCCTCGAATACGATCTCGCCAGTAACATTAGTTGGCGTTTTTCCTTCCTCCGAATATGAGTCAATTTCTGGCACCTAAACCGGAGAAGAACGTTGAAAAGCTTGGAACGACACTTTTTTTACAATGTTTTTTGAACCATACCCTATCAATGATATGGTAGATGGTAGCGGCTGACACTCGGGCATTCAGCAGGACCATCAGATGAGGTGAGATCACGCCGAGGAAGTAGGCGCCGATCATCATGGAAATTACTACTGTGACGAGCTCGCCTGTATTAGTGATCACGCCAATTTTCAGAAGATGACCACCAAAACTAAAAAAAAAAGAAGAGAACTGGACGATGTTCTGTTTTGATTAGATGTTCAAGTCATTCTTACAGAAAGCCAGCTCCAATATACGTAAAGAGGATAACATAGAAAAAACCGCCCCAGAATCCGCTCCAGAAGCACTTAGTTTTAGCGTGACTCTGGCCTTTGCTGAGTTCTTTGCTGTACCTGCAAATAAGAATCATAAAATGTATTGTTGGGCTCTGTTTCTGTAGACGCGTACCTCTCGACCATTTCTTCCTGACCATTAAGAGCTTGCACAGTTCTTACTCCTAAAACGGCTTCCTCCGCAACTGCACCAGCGCGCCCCACATCTTTCAGCTCCTTTGAAGTAGATTCCGCAATTTTCTGAAATTTTGCTTATTTTTGAAAGCAGCGCTGAGAAACTGGGCATCCGTTATAATTTTTCTTGCAAATGAATAAACCTCAAAAATCAGTGAGAACGGATTTTAGCCGCAACTTAGAGATTAATAGACCCTGTTACTTAAAGTCAATCAAATTCGAGCTTACTCTGGACATTACTCCCATGCAGATGCATGAAAAAGGTGCAACTGGAAACATGAAAAGAGCCAGCTTCCATTGAGTCGCGAACGACAGGACGAGGGCTGCGAAGAACATGGCGAATCCACGGATAAGCAAACCCAGTTTGTCACCAACACCCTCGCGAATGCGCTCGATGTTACTGAAATGTTGCAGTACTATGTTACAGTAGTATTCCAATACAGAACAAATTTTGAAATAGCCTGTACTGCTTGATAATGATCTGATTTGTCACGAATAAGTCGATATGGCTTTTAGTTCCGCGATATTAGAGGACTTTTTGTTTTTAAAGGCAGTCTCGAAGGAGAAAAACCACTATGCAGCATTTGCCAGTTTAGAGGAGCACAGTGGTCCAACAAAACTTAGTTAAAGTTTAATTGCACGAAACTTCATCCTTACTGAAAAGAATTACTTCATTGGTGTTGGCAAACAGCGGCAACAGCAACAGTGGGCAGGCGTAGATTGTTGTAAGATAGTGTTTCTTCCCTGCTACGACGCTAAGCAACACGAAAATCTCTTCTAACATGTGACGTCATCGAAGGAAGCTGTCGAGTGAAAAGCTCGTCCGCAAATTGCGGACGAGTTTTTTAGAGCGAATTTCTTGTCCAGAAATGACTTCTGAGCCGAGATTTTAGGGCTTCTGCCCGTATTCTGAGCTCCTCTTTCAGAATCCGTCAAGAATTTAGAAGGCTTTCTTAGCGTTGATGCTGCCTTTAAACACTGAAGCAGTCATCATTCACAAATATGACGCCGCATTCTGGTCGAAACTCCCAGATAGAAAAATATGGGTAACCGAGAGTTACAAACATTTATTTTTGTTCTTTCGAATGCGAAGTTATTCCTCGTTTCCTTGCAAATATTCTGAAGCAATTCAAAGTACAACTGCTTAATTTTTCATAATACAAGTACACGTGATTCATTACTACGTTCTTACGGAGTTATCTGTGCTCGCTCATGGTGATGAGCTGTTTATAGATTAGTTAGTATTAGGCTCATCTTTTCAAGTCAGCTTTACTGCGTCAGTGACCTGATTCGAGCTCCTCTAGCAGTGCTACTGTAACAGTAGTTCGAATATCTTTTGTAAAAAGATACACAACACTTCCAAAAGATAACTCGAGAAATATCAACAAAGGCATCATCTTTTATTTCGCCTTTGATTTATCTTTCAAAAACTCTCGGTTACCCTCTCCTGGTGATCACAACCGACGAAATCAAGAGTTCAAAAAACAACCTGTACAACTTCTAATTTTGCCTAGTAAAAAGTTCCGCGTCGGCTTAGTTGAGACCCGAACTTTTGTTCAAAAAATGCGATCACACTTCAGTGAGAGTTAATCGGATTATATCGTCTAGTAGCTGAGCTAAAAAAGTGATGTTCGGTGCGGAATGAGTTGATTTCATGAGTATTGTCGTTGTTCTTTCTATCTTTTCAAAATTTCAGACAATGAACAGTACAACTTACTCGTTCAGTTGAGTTGTTAGCACACCACTATGGTGCTTGTCCATCCATCCAGCGTTCTGCCGAAGTACGGCTTTGACATAGTGATGCCGAATCTTTGCTATTATACGACAGCATACTGTAGAGAAGCATAGGAACTGAAAGTTAATGCACTTAAACATATGTTGTGGATTTTAAGAATGATAATAAACCGCAGAGAGGTTTTTCGGTTATGATACAATGTATTTATGAAACCCAGTGGCAGTAAGTTTCGTATTTCCGACGACTTTTTGAGCCGGAGTAGAGTTCCAAGTCCCATTTACACAACTAGTCTGATCACTGTCAGTCCGCGGTGTTTCTCCCCCAAAAGTTTTTCGGTGAAGCATTTTCCGGCTTCACTGTGACGATTACCTAAGTTGGTAAAGCGATATGCTAGTGCTGAATAAGTGTTAAATTTTGCATAGGACAGCTGAACAGCACCGAGATAATCAAAATAATCGTATAGTTTTCAGAGAGCAGATCGAGCACATTTTCTAGGTAATCGAAACCGAGGAATCCTTCTAATCATCGCATGCGAGTGCTAGATCATCACCCACCTGCATAAAATGCACGAGCAGGACGAATACACCTGCACCTATGTAGATATAGACATAAGTGAAAAGCTGCCCTTCCACAGATATCTTGTCTGTAACGTTCCCGCTGGTGAGGACCCCGAAGATTTGCCCGGAGATCAAGGCGAGGAACGGCTGAAATTTTAGGACCTATATCATTGAAATTCAAACCGATTGCGACAACATTACCTGACAGAATCCGCTTACGACTGCACCTATAGTTCCGAATATTAGTAGAATCACATCGAACTTTGTGGAGTATCGGAACTAAAAGTACATTTGGAACGGTGCTAAAAGTCTAACTGCAGTAAGTATAAACGCTGTGAACTAGATACCAATCCTCGAAGTGGTACCGGCTTCCGCGCAAGTGTTTTGTTCGCTAGATCGCCTCTGAATTAGCTCTTCCGTACACAGGCGGCTTTCTAAGTATTAGAACATGAAATACTTACCTGCACAAAAGATAATCTATAAATTTATCGCAGTTAGACTTCTGTACTGGAGCATCTTCATCGTCGTCTTCGACCTCCTAAATAGTTCGCTTTTATATCAGCTATGTCAACAAAGTGTGAGTAATTGTGAACAGCAAAAATGCAATGTATTATTATATCTTGTGTTTCTTTATTTCAAATCGAGGAAGAAGATGTATCTGAATTGTGAAAAAGCAATTACTTTTGTTAGAATAATACAATGCGTTTCGTAATTATATGACACCCCCATTTTTGTGCAGTAACTGCAATGTGCAGTGCAGTGAACCAAAGGCTACCGGAAAAGTACATATCTGGTTGGTCATTACGCAACCACTTAATCGAGCGCAGCAAGAGCCTGTTTGCTTGCCTGAGGCTCCATATGGCATAAGTGATACTTTAGAAGAACTGTCTGTTTAGAAGTTGCGACTTACCATCGTTTCAACGGTTGCGGTAATGACCAACAGCTACGTCCTTCCCTAGCCGGGTTTGGTTTGATAAGGCTTAGACCCCAAACACGTCAAACTCTCAGCTGGCTCACCGAAAATGCAGAGGAGAGTTCGATTTAAGGATCCGAACAGTTTGTGCTGCTTCATGAAGAAGTATCATCGGAGAAAGCTTCGCTGTTTGCGTAAAAACCATTGCAGAGGTAGCCATCACGTGTCTTTGGAAGCATACTCAGAGCCGGTCACTGTCCATATCGGAAGCGAGACATTTTTAAGAAGTAAAGGAACATTATTTTAATCGGATTCTTTTACAGCAAGACAGATGCTAATATGCACTGGGCAAAAAATTCTTTTTTAACGTATGTGAGGACTTTTCCAGAAAAATGTCTCGTGTCGTACCGTAGGCAAACGTGAATGAGCAGTTCTGTAGGAAGGAAATCAAGGGATATTGGTCACACTCTTTCACAAGGACACAGAACAAATTCAGCTTTTCTTTTTATAAAAAAAGGCTAATTGTTCAAAGCTGTCATATAATTATAAAACAGGCGAAAAATCTTCAAAAATTCGTAAAAGAGGTACTATATGACTTACATGCACAGAAATCTGCATCTGGGGGTATTTTTGCACGCTGATTAAGATAAAAATATCGTCGGGTTGCTATCTTGCCGAGATAGAAAGTTACTGCACAAAAGTGGGGTATCATATAATTATGAAACGCACTGTAGCATAATTGAATGCTCAATGAAGCAACCTCTAGGCTCACCTGCACAATAGCCTTCTGCTTCTTATTGTCCTTCTTCTCCACTTTTGTCATGGGGTCTACGCCATTTTCATAATTCTCCTCTTCCTCTGCATCCAGCTTTTTGATGTTGCTGTTTGCATTTATTGTCATATTTTGGAGTTATATCAATCTGGAACGATTTTGTAATTTATATCCTCATGCTCCTTAGCAGGTACTACAAAGCTAGTTTCGTTAGCGATGTATAAATGGTTCTAAGAGGATGATGAGTGTAAAAGTGGCTTCTGGATTCCTTTATTTTAAGGAAATTTACATTTACTCTTCCTCTGTTCCAAAGCCACATTGTGTGGTGGAGCTGCAAGACATAAATCATATTTGCGAGAACTTCTGTTGTCCCTACGAACACATGACTTGTTTAAATAATCCGTTTAAATGCTGGGGGTATACAAATGTATGAGATACATGAGCACAAAACATACTCGCTAATTTTATGTTCAGAAGCGCAGAAATGGTTATAGATTAAGAGGATGCTTCAGAAATCTGAGTAAGCGGTGTGTGAAGCCATACCCTAGAAGATGCTACCCAGCAATTTCTTCACTTTACGGCAAAAATATCTGCTGCGGTAGCCGCTAAATTTTTGTTAGTTTAAAGGCAGTACCCATGCTGAAGACGCTTCCTGAATTCACGATGGATTTTGAAGGAAGAGCGCAGACCATGGTTGACTTTCTAATTTCTCGCATCAAAACTCATTCCTGACCAGAAAAATCGCTCCAGAAGACTCGTCCGCGTGTTACCATTTTGCCGCGCACTTTATAGTGGAGTCACCTACCGCCTCAAAGGCGAGGACATGGAAGAGTCGTACACCACCTCTCATACTCAGTGGTTATAGCGCTTTAACTAGTATGGTTAAAGCACACTGACAAGACAACTCGTCCCACATCGTTGGTAACTAGTCCGCTTGGTCCACTAACGTTTCGGCCACCTTCTCGGCAATGAGTGGCTCAACGATGCTCTCGGTCTGGCTTACGGTTATTCGGCCACTCAGGATTCATAAGCTCCTTGAATCCCGAAGTCCGTTTCTGGCATGGGTGCTGCCAATAGGCTACTCATGCTCCCAACTTCTTTGTATATTGTATATTCGTGGATATCCCATTTTCTACTAGCTCCATCTGCTGAACTTTTGAAATAATTAGCCAGTATTGCATGTTTTCATAGCCTCCCTCGCTTTAGTTTCTTACAAAAGTATGTACATAAGGAAAACTGTATTCCTCTGGGTCATAGAGAGTATGCAGATCGTTGCGTAGTATTTGTTTGACTACTGCATTAGTCTAATGTGATAATTCCAACTTGAAGCAGCTATATTTTGCATTCGATCCTCTTTAGGGTCAAACTAAAATGTCTTCTGTCTATCTGTGGCAATAACATTACATTTTTCACACTAGTCCACTGTTCGAGGAATGAGGTTCGTGCTAATGAAACGCCGACAGGGAAAGATAAATAAAATGTATCTTTGCTAAAATTCAAAAGCAGATGTTCTGACAGAAAACGAAGAATGCTGGTGTATTCGGTAAATTGCCAAACTCAGATGCATTTGGTCAAGTTTTCTCCAAAGATTAATTTCTGCCGACTTGTACTGCTAGTTTTACTAGTTCGATCAATTTATTTGATTGATTCAAGCTAGCTGTGTAGAGAGTTTGTCCTGATAAGGTGAATGTATGTTGATCGTGTGAACGAAAGAGTCCCATAAAAATTGAAAAAAGCCAAGAATAGCTGCCAAAATAGTTGTTTAGAGTCGTAAAACTATCAGTGTTAGTTGACAGGAGGTGATGTTTTTGTGCTGTTGTTTGAAGCAATTGAACAAATTGACGAAAATCTTCTGAAGAACAACTGTGGACTACATATAGAATCTGAAATCTTAAAAAGAGCGACTATACGTTATTCTTCACTCTTCATGGAAGCGTTTTGTTGACATAGTTAACAAGTGCGTATCTTAGCTGGTCGCATTATTTATACAGCTAGTTTGAGACATCGGCAATATTTTCTCCTCTTACAAGAAACGCTAGGTAAAGTCGATGAATAAACACTTTCGCAGTCAAAGTCTACCTTCGTGCGAATAACAACAGGAAATTGAAAGAGATACGTTAGCGGCTTCCGAGCTCACAGTTAGCACCTAGCGTGATAAAGCCTGAGACTTTTCAAAGCACAGAAAAAAGAACAAAAATAACAGAAAGAAAGTAGATATAAACGACTCTCCTAAGCGAAATGCTAGAAGCTTAGTAGCGTGATTTACTAAGCAGTCAAGTTTTGTATAATGTTGAAGATGAATTCAGGCGGGGAGAGAGCGATCACCTGTGTAGGAAGAGTTCATTTTATATAGGTGATGATAAGTGATGACCGGCATACAAAATGAGCACGAAGGGCACAAATCACACGAATTAGTGATAGGATTTAGTGTTACGTGCATCAAATTATGCTTTTATTGAACAAGTTAGAACACATTGCACAACGAAACGTAAGTTGCTCCTCTAAACCCAGACAGTTTTGCTAAGTCAATAAGTAGCGCAAACATCTGAGTATGTGGCAAGTACAAGGATAAGCAACGAAAGTGCACAGCGTTGTAAGTCGTATTCAAACGGGAATGTATCACCACTAATGTAAACCGCAACAATTTTAATGTGATTTTAGTTTTATAGCACTTATGCTGCTGATATAAAATTAGGCCGGCATGCTTCCAACAGGCTCCGAACAGGCACTACGCTTAAATGAAGGAATGTAACTTTGAGAAGTGCCGAGCTCCTCTATTACAGCTGGAATGCTCGAACGGCACATAACCAACAACATTTGGCTATTTGTAAGCTAGGGCTTGATATTTCTTAAAAGCAGCGTACGAGAGAATTTCCATTTTTGGCATTTCGGCCCAGAACGGTAGTGGATGTGTATTGGCCCTATCCTTGGTATCGGCATCTAAAGCACTTTGACGATGTCGGCCTTGGAAACGTGGAAAAATCCTGATTTTTCTCGATGCGGGAACTATATGCTTTCACACTTTTTGGTGACAATGCACTAGTCTTCTTCAAAATTCTAAAAGTGGAAAAATCCGCGTAAGCTGTCTAAAAAGAAATTCAGCTGTGGAGCTAAATTTTTGTCCTGGATGAAACTATGGTAGGAAATACGATGAATTCCATGTCCTATCTTTTTCAGTCCTGGCCATCTTGAATAGAGTGGGAACATGGAACTTACGCAGTGTATTATGTTACCTCGAAAGCTTTGTCAACATTGACTTCGGGTGTTCTAGATGTGGTAATTTTTGCAATTATAAAAAGAGCTCAGTTTTGCTCAGAGAGCTTAGAGAGCATGAACGAAAAATACACCTCTCATTTATCGGTGCCCTGTCGGTGTTTCATTACATACGAACCTCACTCCTGGAACAGTGGATTAGTGCGAAAAATGTAATTTTATTGTCACGGGTTAAGAGGAGACATTTAAGCTTGGCCCTAAAGAGGATCGAATGCAAAATATAGTGCTTATTTCGCTTATTTTGACTACTATATTAGTCCAGCTTGATCAATTCAAGGTGGAGTGATCAAACTGGGCTAATACAGTAGTCAAACAAATCCTGCGCAACGATCTGCATGCTCTCTAAAACACCTCTCTGTGAGCAATGAGTGCGCATCGATGGCTGATGATCTTGCCTCATTTCTATTCTTATACAAACTATATCTTACTATCTGAATTGTGAGCATTAGTAGCTTTTACATTGCGCGGAAGCAACAACTTCCGTTGAATCGAAGGATAGTGACTCCGTCATCGATGCTCCTCTCACTCAGTTATGCCTCAGACGACATAGTCCTATCAAAGCAAATGGAAACATTTGGACTTATCGTATACATACTGAAGCTGGAAATCGTTTTCAGATCTTGAAGAACATCATCTGTTCGAAACGTTTGTCAAAAAAGATCCCTCGTATTAGCTTAGTTGGCGCAAACATTGAACATTCCCAGCAACATTTTGTTTTTTGTATTCAGTGGTTTTGAAGCGAATGGGCAAGACATTACCCGAATAGCACATATCGACTATGCTGGATTGTAGTTCAGAGCTGTGTAAATTCCTGAAGTAGCTATGTTTACTCCCAAGCTTCTTCTCACGCTCGTTGTTAAAAGATGTTTTGTATCGATACGACGATTCGGTACTTTATAAGGAAGGAGGAGTAAGCGAAGAGTCGGAGCAAGCAAGCTGGTAGCAACGAACCGCGTGGTCTCGTCGAACTCGACCTTATCTTTGCACTTACAATAGGCAATACCTACTCCCTGTTCTTAAATCGAGGCTAAATCTGAGTCGCGCGCGGTCAAGCTGACGCTGGGACAGAGCCTGAAATCAGCTGATTTTATGGAAAAGGTAGGTTTTCTTGAGTTTTTCTCTCACTGTTTGCATTCTTTAGGCTCGTTTTTTATGCAGCATGCCATAGCATGTTTGCATGTTGTCTGCGTCTCTGCTTGCTCGCAGTCACAGCTTTTTTTTACCGGTTTTGTTTGGTTTTTCGTGGTTGCTTGGCTTAACTTCCGATGTTTTTGTTGTTTCTGCTCACTTCATTGTTGCTTTGTAGTTTTGTTCTATTTTTTATTTCTCTTTCTTTACCACTTTACCGCTCTAAAACGGTGATCAACCTGCTGAAGTCTTGTTGTTCTGTTAAATTTGTTCGAGATAATATTCTTTTAAAAAATTCGTGTGCTTAGTTTGTCAATTGTTTCCTCCGTATGCATTTCTTTCACTGATTTGGCTAACACTAGACATCCACCAAAACCCACTTACAGCCCTAGTTTAAGCTTTTGAAATCTCATTTGAGAAATTACTGCAATTTCATTGCTGTTGTTTTTGCTGTTCTTTCTCCTTTTCTACTGCTTTTTCACTTTCATGTTTTTGTGCTATGAATTTGTCTTCCTTTGTTCTTTGGCTGACTAACTTGTCTCACAACAAAGAAAAAACAGAAACCAAAGGTGAAAAAGCGGTAAAGAGGAAGAAAATAGAACAGAAGGGCAAAACAGCAACGAACTGAACAGAAATAACAAACGAACATAGAGAGCAAAGACAAACAGGAGACAGAGCTAAAAATGTTCAATGTTTGCGTCAACGAGGCTGTTTTGATGGATCTTTTTTAATCGACATTTCGAACAGATTGTGTCCTTCAAGGTCTGAAGACGGTTTTAAGCTTCACTATGCATACAGTAAGTCCAAACGTTTCCATCTGCTTTGTTGGACTACGTTGTCCGAGGCATAACTGAGCGGAAGGAGCATCGACGACGGAGTTATTAACTTTCGCTCCACCGGAAGTTCTTGCTTGCCGCAATGTGGAAATTACGAATGCCCACAATTCATTAAGCTGCGGTTTGCATAAGTGTAGAGGTTACTCAAGATTATCGGCCATCAATGCGCACTCATTATTCACACAAGATGTTTGGGGTAAATTTCGTGCTTACTTCAGCGCTTTTCACGCCGAGATTTCGTTTTTGCAGGCCAGAATTAACGCTTGATCGGGAATTCGCTACTGTTATTTGTGTACTGTATTTTTAGTGCATACGCCTATTTGCAAGGTTTACTTAGCTCGGTTACCACTGCTCTGTTTTCCCATCTCGAATACTCATAACAAAAAAAAATTAAAGCGACAAACTCGAGAAATTTGGCGAACTGTTGTGCATTGTTTGTTATTTTTTTGCTCTTCCTACAGATGTTTTTCTTGCGCTGTGCATGAGTAATTGCTTACGAGGGACACATCCTTGGTCAGGGTGTCCGATCGAGGTAAATGCATACAGTTTAATACAGCTTGAAATGCTGATTCTGAATCTGTTTTCCGGATCTGCTAAGCGCTTCTCTTAGAAGAAATACGAAAGATTATATGTGTTTTGAAAAACGCAGTTCTCCCTAAAAAAGAGAGCGGTGATCTGTAGAATGCTAGAAGATTTAAGTAGTTCAACGTTTTCAAGCCAAACGATTCGTGTGTGTGCCCTAACATAGGCAAACGCAGGGTTTTCTCGTGAAAACCGTGCTTTCAAGGAATTTGCAATCGTCCTAATTCTTCCTGGAAAAGCGTCTCGCAGATTTGTAAAGCAGATTTGAAATCAGCATTTAAAGCTATGTTAGGTTCTATGCAACTCATCTCGATCGCCCACCTTGACTAAGGTAGTGTCCCTTGTTAGTTAAAAGCACCTAACCCTTTTTAGCGTGGTAGTTTTGGGAATAAATAAAGTATTCAATGATGTGATCTTCTGCTTCAATATCTTGGGTTGCAATATTCCTCCACATCGTAGTAAACTTTGAATCTGGATTTGTTCAAGAATTTGGGTTCTTATGTGACTCTGTCTTCTCTTGTGGCTTTAGACTGGTTCGCTTACTACTATACGCCAATCACAGAATGGTTTGGTATTCAGAATCTAATTAGAAAAACTCGATCTCTACATTACGTTTATCGTGAACATTACTATGCACATATGTTCGTGTTATATATGACCAGAGATTTTCTGTAACTATAACTTGTGGTGTATTCACATACGTTACTGCCCTTAATGCCACACATATACAAATACAGCACTGAAAACATTCATTTATTTAGTTTTAGACTTAAGAAGCTACTGCTTCAATTATGGGCTACCCCATTGGCACTCCATACCTATTAGATGTTCACATGCTTAACCATAAGGTTTACTGAAAACCAGAAAAAAACCAAGGAAATTCTGCCGAGCCTAACTGTAGGTACTTATGCGCCGTTTGAGCTCCACCCATTTCGTGAGGTTCACGACACTCCGCCTTGCCATTTGAATTACGAGGGCCTTTTATTTAACAGCAAACGTCGTGTCTCGCCAATAAGGAAGGCCAGTGAAATTTTCGTACTTCCAAGAAACGATTCTCTCCGTTTCTTACAGTGGAACACTTAAAAAAGGCCCACAAGCAGTGTCTGTGCCACTCTCTGGGCACGGCTAAAACAGCAGTTATAAGATAAAGGTACCCAACAAAATCATCCAAATGATTGAAATAAATACAAGTCAGTCAAATAAAACAAATAATCAAAGGCAATCGTGAGTGGCGATAAAACCTAATTTTTGACTGATTCTCAACTAATGTGGACTCTGCTACGGTTGTTGTGCTATTGCTGCGATTGGTGTTGTGGAGCTGGCTGTTGTGGTGGTTGCAAGGATTCGGTTCCTGATGTCGATGGAACGTACGGTAACTGCAGAAGTGATTTCGGCTGTTGTTTCATTTTGGAAGTGTCGTTTCGTGCCTTTTGTGCATTTGCCTCTTTTTCGTTTGCGTCCTTTCTAAGTTCGTCTAACTGGCTCCTTATCTGTGTTATTTCGTCTAATCGACTCTTTATCTTTGCTATACCCTCTACTCACTCGGCGCAGGCGTCAATTTTCCAACGCGCGCAAGCGCGGTCAACGTTGGTGATCATAAGTTTTGATGGCCGAATCTTTGGATCTAATTTTAAAGCTGTGAAGAATCCGAGCTAACAAGGAACACGTACTTACTTAAGGTGGCCCGTCGAGATGAGTTGCATAGAACCTAACGCTGCTTCGAATGATTGCAAATCTGCGAAAGGCTTTTCCAAAAAGAATTAGGAACGATTACAAATTCCTTTGAAGAGCAGTTTTCATGAGAAGACCGTGTTCACGTTAGGGCAGACATACTAACCGCTGGGCTTGCAAAGGCTGAATTACTCAGATCTTTTACCATTCTACAGGTCAGCGCACGTTTTTCTAAGAAGAACTACGTTTTCAAAAGGCATGCAATCGTTCGCACTTCTTCTAATAGAAGCGTTTAGCAGATTTGGAAAACATATTCAGAATCAGCATTCGAAGCTGCATTAAGCTATACGCGTCTTACCTCAATCGGACACCCTTACCAAGGATGTGTTCCTTGTAAGGTCAACAGAAAATATATCGTTGGAACAGTTTGTTTGGTTTCGAAGGAGTAAATCTGGCAGCAGTCATTTGCGTGGAAGCGTGCGCATAAGAAGAGCGGCACCCACGGCGAATGAGCGGGGGATAAGTTCTTCAGTGGCACTTAGTGTTACGGCCAGCTTACCTATATTCGCGAAGTCGTGTGCGGATTCTGGCGACAAGTGGGTGCTGCCTGGTCTTCTT
>KN549219.1:431601-448373 GCA_000797555.1 Oesophagostomum dentatum | reverse complement strand
TTGCTCTAGCGATCATTCTTCTGTATGCTTTGATGTCAATTGCCTGCACGTGAAATCACCTTCATATGTTTTAAGAAAAGATTTGAAACTCGCTACAAAAACATTCGAGATTACCTTAACAGTATCGACTGGTTGGTTCGTTAGAGGCAGTAGATACTGTAAACGAAATATACGAAATGTTCGTTGCAGTTCTTGCACACTGCGTAGATTTATTTGTTCCGTTACGTGAAGTTGTAGTATCGAAATCCAACCTTCCCGCTTATCTCCACAGCCTGTTTCAGAAGCGGGGAAAAACGTGATGCTATTCAAAAACAGTCCAAATGTTTTTGAATAGCACAGAGGGAACTTCAAATAGATAAGAAATCTGAATAAGTTTAGGGAAGTGCTATGTAAATGTTGCCAAGAAAATTTTTGAGCCTAATAACAAAGCAGCCTTTTTCAAGCTTAAATTCAAACCTTCACAGAAAATAGTCGTAAGGTCTTCTCATTTCTGATGATAGTGTCATTGTGACTGACAACAAAGAGAAAGCAGAACTCTTAGTCAGTGTCCTCGAGAAAGTTTTCATATGACTGTATATCTTTACTATATATTTCCACTTCTGAACCACTCTTTCCAGTGATGGCGGATTTCAGTACGATCAAATTTCTTCAAAACAAGGGAGAAGTTACAATTTCGGCTTAGAAACTCTATCTTTTCGTAGAAAAGCTATGAGTTGCAGTTACTCCATGAGAATCTACATGGTCGCTGCGGTCTCAAAACTGAAAACTTCACTGTCACCAGACCATCTAGACTGAGAGGAAAGCAGGCAAAATACGACTAAGTAAAAATAAAGCACGCTTAGAGAATGGCTCAATACTTGCATCAAACCAATATATCTAGAATTCGCTTGAACTTTACTTGGTTTACCTCACTTTACAGTTTTTGCTTTTATATATGTGATTTGTTGCAGTCTTTTACTTATTCGAGAAACTGATTTCATAATTTTTGTAGTATGCCCTCTAGTGTTTTTTTTTGAAATCCGGGAGCTCTTTGATTGGGGTTTCGTTGTATTCGTTATTAACTTCTATAATACGTAAACATAGCTTCTGTGATAAATGTTGATGATGTCACTGTCTATAATACACGAGTTCTAATTCATGTTTATAGGATCGCATTCGACAACATGTTTCAAGAATTGCATAAAGTCCATGCGACACTTCGTTGTACCCGTAAAAGCTTGCAAAAACATCTACCATCACAACGCTTGAGCTTACACAGAGGTCAACACAAAATCTCGAATCGCTGTAGACCAATTGCCCCTTGCTACGTGCTCGATCATCAAAACAAATTCGTGTGATAGGCTTTTGCAAGAGTTCCTGCGGTTTTTTTTTTGAGATCATGAGTCTTTCTGTTTCCATTTTCAGACCAAATATTTCTGCATTATGTACCAAAGCGAATGTCACCTCAATTTCCGGAGACAACGATCATCTTTCAAGAAACGAAAAGAAGGTGAAATGATAGTTGACTATTGAATAATATTGTGGGGAAAAGTTGCTGTCGCACCTATTTTGCACAGAAATTTATTGAGATCAAGGCCCTCCAAATAAAAGTGTGAATGGTCGTAACTGAACAAAAGCTCTATTTAGAGATTTTCGTCTTTGAGGATCTGCGCAGTCTCACAACGTTTCGTTTACCGCATTCAACCAAAACTGGTTTGCGATGCTCTTCTTAACACGAAAAAAATTGAGCAAGCAAGGCAAGCGTGAACATTAAAAACTGTTAACAGAGAAGTTTACATCATAGCAATTTAAATTATTTCTACGCCTGTTATTCTTGACGATGAAAGTTTCTTGCAGATGGATCGTATTCTTACTAGTTAAAAACCGTGTGAACTTTTGCAAAAACCTGACGCTTGGTAGATTACCATTTTCAAAGAATACCCATTTCACAACAACATAAGTAAAACAAAACTCAAACAAGAAAAAGAGAAGTGTGAGATCGATGACGCTGAATACCCGGGAATATAATAATGAAGCAGCTGATCCAACTCATTAACGTCAGAGTGTCGAAGAACCGGTTCATTTGGGATGAACATGCGAAAGTGAAGCATTTCGTGGAAGCGTAAACGGCCGAAGAGAGTGGATGTGTGAAATTCGCTGAAATATACACCTTTCAGAAGCTGTTCACACTATCCTTAAGTGCTCTTCGTTTAGTGACCTTATGCTAGTGTGTAGATCGGAGAAGGAGCTGAAGTGGTAAGGCGAAAATAATACTCTAAAGAGACTAACTAAGCATTGCCGCAGATCATTTTCTTTAGGAACCGACACACTTTCAGCGGTAAAAACAGAGCAAGACCTTTCAATAACTATTCCACCATATGCGCAGAAGAGCCTAGGTACAGTTGACTAGGGAATGTCATAAAACGATTCTCATATTCAGAAATATGACGAGCATCAATGAAAAGCTTAGGATGAGGGTATATATGGAGTGCATATGCGGACCTTTTAATTTGATTTTATTTAATAGAAAACGCCTATCGAAGTTAACGTTCAGGCGTGTCATTCGAGATGCCAGCACGGTGAACCGAGCAGCTGTGACACAGTAGCGAGTGCGCAAGGCTTGTGCGTAAGAATAAGAAGGGCCGATTCTCCTTTGCTTAGACTCTTTTGCAAAAGGAGCGATGGAAGTCATGTAAACTAAGTCAATCCGCAACCCACGCAAAATGTGAAGACCCGAAAATAAGTTGCCATTGAAATTAATCAAAAATATCGAGTAATATTTGTAGCTTACAAACTGCTAAATTTCATAAAGACAAACGTGGCAATAACTATCTTCGACAAAGCCATAAGTAAATTTATACCAGCGATAAATGTTGTAATAATGTTCAGAACAGTGGTTTGTTATAACACAAGCAAAACGGTAAATTCTTTGCATCCAGCCTCCTTGCAGGATCTGGTGTCCTTCAGAAATATAGCTTTCAATGGAGAATCAAAACGGAACCATTTCCAAAACAGTCTCCCAGATGGGAATCGATCCATTCACATCTCGCGCGCAGGCCTAGGGTTCTAACTACTGCGCTACGGCACCTCGATTATTTTCCGCGTTGACTGTTCGAATAGCACCGCTTGTACGTTGATTTTCTATCAAACAAGATCAAACTAAAAGGTACGCATATGAGTTCCCATACACTCTCCCTAGTCCCAAGCTTTTCATTGACACCTGTTTCATCCCTGAACACGAGAATCATTTTATGGCATTTCCTAGTGAGTAGTAATCAACAATGTACAACTCCATCCTAGTTGTTGTCCTGCTCGAGTTACAACAGGTCAGCTAGTGATTTCCGTTACCGCTCCAGTGCTCAGATCTTCCAGGCTTTTTCTCCCCCTCTTCCGCATCTTTATCCTATCGCTGAAGTGTCCGTCATCAAATAGCTTGAGGAACTTTTCGTTGGGATTATATTATATGGTTCCCATTCCCCGAAACAACGGCCCTAGTTATGATACATCAGCTGTCTATGGTCTAAATAACACCAGGTGATGGTTCCCTTATGTGAATGGTGAAACCGCTAAAGTAAAACACGGCGTCTTAGATTAAAAATTTCGGTAGCAAGGTACCTAGAGCTGAGTCCTTGCTGAGCAAGCAAAATATTTTCTTCCATTAGCGATCGGTCCTGCCAAGCCGTGCATACTTTTCAACACAAATTGCCGCTGACCTCTACGGATCGAAAGAGCTACCTAACAACTGTCCCTGCCAAGGTGCTGGAACTGACAGGCAGTTTCGCACTGGTAACGGTTACACTAATGGAAATGTTGAACATCTTCTCAACTCGCGAAACCCTTGTCAGAGATTATTAACTTCTACTGCATATCATAATTTAAGGCCAAGAGTTACACACACGCCAACATTCATACCACAGGCCGGGATCTCCATGATTATATGCATAAAATAATATTTATTCCACTCTCTTCCCGGTTGCAAAATTTAGAGAGATACTAAAGAGAGGCACATTGCTTTACGCTCTAATCGTTTCAGAATCATAAGAACCCACTATCCTTTGAAATCTTTGAGTTCACGGAGCAAATGGCTATGGTGTTACAACTACTATTGTGACTGTAACACACGTCGGTGGTGCAACTTTGGAGCCATCGGCGCCGTTTCGGCGATAACACCATAGAACGTAGAATTTTTAGCCGTTTTACGTTATTAAGAAACCGATTTCGCAAGCCATACTTTCACCAGCCAAACCATTGCGAAACGAACCCAACTTCGTGAGTGTCACCAAAATTTTGTTACGGCTAGCGACCCTTTAGGTCGCTAGCAGGTGGGTCGGGGCTGTCACTTTACGGTTGTAAAAGGAAACTCTGCAGCATTGTTCAACGCAAATCAACCTTGAACAAAGCGAAGCTGGTTGGAAATGTTGCAGTTTGAATTAAAAGTTACGCGGATTTGCATGAGAGGCAGCTATCCGAAGCTGCAGAGTGCACGTGGGACATCATTGAGGGATGTCACCTTATGGTGCATCTACTGCAACAGAGCTCCAATTTTTTTTGAAGCACATGTATAGTGCGCGTCAAAACTATATATATGCCACCCCTAAAATTCGCAAAAATCGTAGAAAGGCGCATGCGTTTGGGAGAGTTCTGTATACCACCGTAATCAATATTTCAAGCAATGCCCGCATTCAAGGTTTCAACGTTCCTCGCACTAAATTTGCTTTCTTACCTATCTTTGAGACGAAGTGTACGGCGTCAAGACTATATACCATCCCCCAATAAAATTGCTTTGCAAAGCAGAAACTGGAACGGAAATTAGCGTATCCGTTAGGTGAGAGAAGCAATAGTTTCAGGGGATGTACCAAGATTGGATCTACCTCTATGTTTGCTTTAAGTTGCGCGATGCGTGAAAATGTAATGCACTGATGTTGGTCGAAGAACTAAAAAAAATTTCCTAATCAACAACCATTATCAAAATGAAGCATAAGAACGTGCGCAGATTTTATGGGCGGACCAACTTAAAAAGATACTCATTGAATTGAAAAACCGCACCTTAGAACCTGACACGACTCTCTATTGCGACATCGCTGGGTCTGCCCTCAGCCCGCCCACGCTTAGCTTGGGAGGAGGCCGCCCTCTTCCGACAAAAAAATCCTGCGATCGCGACAGGTGCCGTGTTGAAAAGTATTGGTGCTGCGATGGGAAACAGAGATTCCGCGTTCGTGTCGTAGATGGGGCGTTGCTACTAGGAGTACAGCGTTAGATAGCGTAGGGGCTGCGTTCCAAGCTGGAAATTTTTTTTCAAGCCGCCGGTAGTGCGTAGTGTATAGCGTAGATTCCGCACTGACCACCACAGGTGCCGTATTGCAAGTACCAGCAGAAAGCGTTAACTTGCTCTATCGTTTCTTGTTCCTAGACCATAAAGAACATTTACGTGTTTTGGAAGTGAATATCGAGCGATTATAGTATTCAGCGTTACTGAAGAAGCTTGTGTCAGAGATGCGTCTATCTCCTCGTTTGTGCGGTTCCATTAATCTGCGATTTCTATATTCGTCGCGCTGTTCTTCAACGTTATTCTTTCTCTGGTCTACACGCTTAAAATACTCGTGCCTTTGCTAATCTGCGCGCCGGCAGCCGAGACGCTTACGGTTATGTGTTAATAGAAGGGATGCCGGAATCACACCTTTGATCATTCTAAGATATCTATCATGTCTTAGTCATTTTCAGCGCGTTGGTGGCAACATGCTCTGTCTCGGCACGCTGGAGTACTTGCTCGAAACATAAAATCAAATATTGTAAAGGCCGCTTTGGGCAGATACCCTTGTAGGCATAATTTTACCAGAAATTGTTTTGAGATTCTAAATAGCACAGTTCGGTTCAACGGAAGCTGTTGGTCACTGTGAACTCAGGATTTTTGTTTAGCCGCATTTCGGTACGGATTCGTAGGACAAACGACGCGCCTGTCCTTTTTGGGAAACATTTGCGAGAGCTTGAGTGCCAGATTTACGCTAGGCTCTGAATAAAACGAACTCTATAGCACACGTTTTAATTTTGCAAGCACGTCTTCTAGCGCTGTGATACAAAACACGCCAGCGACACACAGCAAACCGCCAGAACGTAACAGATATCTTCCAACCGCAGCGAATTTAGCATTTTTTCGAATAAGGATCGGCGTAAAACTCGAATGACGAAAATGTAACTTGCTGGTTCCTTGCTCGATGGCGTGAAAAAAAAAAACTAAAAATTGCAAGGTTTGGAATGTTTCGGTTTCAGTGTTTTGCACTGAAATGTGCTGAAGTTCTTAGTGGGATTTTGGTTTGACAGCGAGGCTCACTGAGTAGAATGGTGAAATCATTTGCTCTCGCGTAGAGGAGAATAGCAGAATTCAGTAAGCAAAAAACTCAGCGATTTTTTAAAACATTGTAATTTACTGAAGAGTTATCCGACCGTTGTGAAATTTTTAGACATGACGGGGTACCAAGCCTCCATCTTATGCTGTTGCACTGACTATGAGTCCTGGCACTTTATTCTAGAACAGGGTACTGGATGTAAAAATAGTCGATTTAGAATCCTACAATTTCTCCAGCGATCGAAACTTTTAGAGCGGACTGATGATTGACGTTGGGCAGTAGACGACAGAACAACGGTAACAATACAATGCGAAAAAAATTGGGTGAATTAGGGGGATTCTCTGAAATTACCCACTCTTGACAGCCTTCACCCTCCACTTTCGTCCCTTTAGAATCTTGTACCACTATTAACATGCACTCGTATACCTGGAGGGTGCACTACTAAATTAGGTATATTAATACTTCATTTTACTTACCCTTAGCCAAAAATGCGTTGCTATTTTGGCTCTCCAATATAGTAGTACGTCTCATAACTATATTAGGACACCCCCATTTTTTTCATTGTAGAGCCTGATTCTGACTTCTTCGGAGTTTCTGAATATTTAATTTGCATTCCTCATGTAAAATTCACCAGACCTCACTTCGCAACTCTACGAGCTCATGTTCTATGCATTTTGCGACTTTTTGAATTTTCTTCTGCTGCTTCATAGCTATAGGAAACCCCTAATAGAAAATATTTTTAGCAGAAGAAAATCCTCCAATGGGTTTAGTTTATAAATGAGTAAAGAGGAGAGGATTGCTGGTTTACTGGCAACTTTTCCATCTATTTTGATAAGCCATGGAAGTTTCACTGAGACTTTTGCATGGAAATCTATAGACTCTTCAAGAAGGCCATTTTCTCCGCCATGAAGATTCCTGGATTGACTGCCAAGCTTTACGTGCATGACAATTCGATACCGCCTTTTACTCAACACTACGTGAATGTCTTTTATTCGCGACAGGCATTCTGCAGCAAGCAACCACTGGGACTACATGAAACTCAACGAGGCTTTTCAGGGCGATATTGACCTCATTTCTGCATAAATCTTGTTTCAGAAAGTTTTACAGATTCACGAAGTTAATAGATGAGTACTACCCTATTTCTGCATATATGAGTTTGGTCGAAGAGGTCAAAACAAAGAAATTTTTACAGTGGAACTTCCAGTCAAACAATATGGATTCACCACTCCAAATTGTAAATTGGCAAGCTTTCGGCGAGCTCCATTCTGCTGAGCTATTTAGATTTCCAATTCAAAGCATTCGTATTTGAGTCGCGTTATGTTCTTTTACCTCAGTTACGAATCCTGCCTAGCTTTAATAGAGTTGCCTTTTTACGCCGATCACGTCTACTTGGGAAATTTCTCCAAAGAACGTCAACCTCACGAAACGTTTTAGAATTAAGTGTAAACACTTACATAGTATCAGAGGTGTTTCAGTAAACAAAGAGAACGACAAAATACACCAGAACAGTACCCAATTTCGCCCTGAAAAGCTTCCCCAAGTTTCCATGCTTGCTTATTGCAGGATGCCTGTCGCGAATGAAGGACACTCACGCACTGTAGAGTAACAGGCGGTTTCGAATTGTCTTGCCAGCAGATCCGAGAATTCAGAGTTCGGAAATAATGGTCTTCTTTAAGAGTCTATGATTTTCCGTGCAAAAAATCTCAGTAAAACTCCCACGGCTTATCAAAGGAAATGACAAAGTTGCCAGTAGATCAGCAATACTCTCCTCTTTAGTTATTTATAAAGTGCACTCATTGGTGAATTTGCTTTCAGTGTAAAAATTATTTTCTGCTAGCGTTGTCCTATAGTTACGAGACAGCAGAAAAAACTTCAAAAATCATAAAACGCATGGCATGAGCTCGCAAAGTTGAGAAACGAGCTCTGAGGGTAATTTTACATGAGGAATGCAAATCAAATATTTAGAAGCACGGAAGAAGTCAGAATCAGGTTCTGCAGTGAAAGGCTGGAAGTGTCCTATAGTTATGAAACGCCCTATATTTTGCGGTACAGTCGATGAAAATTGCTGAAACTCTGTAGAAGCGCGTGTTATATCTCGGGAATCGATGTTCTTCGAATCGTCCACACGAGTGTTTTCTGGAGCTCCCTGGATGCCTTTGAACGCGCGCCACTCTCTCCCAAAAGTTCGGCGTGGGAAAGACAGGTGGAGGTGATGAGGCGTAAAAGCTAGCCAAGACTTACCTTTTGCCTTCTGTTTTTAGTGCATTAGAAAGAGGAGATTTAGACCCCATGAGCTGAACGGCTGCCTTGGCTACGCCCACCTTTTGGGGTGGCGTGGGCCTACTCAAAGGCGCCCAAGCAGCTTCACAAAATTTTTCTGTGAAGCATTCAGAGAACCTGGATTCTGTAAGGTCTAGCGGCTTCTACAGTGTCTCAGGAATTTTTGTCGACTAACCGGCAAAATATTAAGGAGCTAAAATAGCAATGCTATTTCGGCTCAGAGTTAATAGGACGTACTGTTTTGTGCATAATTCAGGAGTGCACTCTTGAAGGTATTGTAATCGGGGCGAAAGAGGGGCTAAAGATTGCCAAAGTGGCTAATTTCTGGGCACCCTTGTAATTCATCCACTAAAAATTGTGGGGTGTGAAACTGAGTACTTCTACGCCCACAGCCGTGTTTTTGACGTAAAGCGCTCCACGAGAACAACAAAGCAGAATGAGCTCAGAACCTAATCGAACGGCAGCGGATGAATGAACACTTTACCGTTTCATTCTGTAGTTTCAAAGTGCCATCCTACGTCCCCTGTTATAAGAGCGCCACTAAGGTTGTATAATTCGAAGCTGCTTTCTGCTATAGTTCAATATTCCGCTTACTAGATAAAGGAAACTTCACCTAAACGGTGCCGGAAGGCTCACATTATTGCAGAGGGAGGAGTCTGTGCACAAACATGTGTTAGCTTTCTTTGAAACCTGAAAGCAGTGCGGATTAGTAGTCCATTATTTCTCGATAGTGCAGGAACTTTTCGACTAACCTCGCATAGCAGCGTTTCATCATTAGGTTTTTCATCAGATAAGTGTTTACGTTCTTGTGCGATTCCCTCGTATTCGGCCTTAGTAAGATTAAGGCATCCGCTAGTGTACAGAAAGAATACATTGCTTTTGTGCTGCCCTAAACAGATCTTCATAGTAACGTCAAAGGGCATGCACTTCGATACGGCATTATTGCTAAATAGTGGCCGCTGTTAAAGTGTTTTTACTTCCAAATCTTCTCCGTATGACAAACACTTACTCATGAAGCACACATTCCCGCGGCATGTAACTGGTTCGGTAGAGGCACATCCAGTAACGCTTATCCGCTTGAAATTGTCGTAATCGATACAGAATATGCAGCTGAAAATCTACAAATCGTTAAGAAAATGACGTGAAGCTAATACAGGTAATGCAGAGATAGTAGCTAGCTGTATTCGGTGTAAAGGAGTTGTTTAACCCTTTGAGTCCCGTTGGTACATATATGTACCAGTACTTTTTTCTTCCTTGTGGCTAATGATCCACTGAACCTTTTATATAATTCTCCAAGAGTTCTATGTGAGCTGAGTTTAAATAGCTCGAAGCCTTGCAAAAGGGGGTAAATATAAGCTGCTAAAGTTTCGATTTTTTAACCTTCTTTCGATTTTTTAAAATATATCAAGATACTGAAGCCCGTAGCTGTCGGATGTATGTTGTGCAGTAACTACATTCTAAGCACTACTTTAGTGATATGACAGACTGTGCTGAATTTGGCGGAGTAATAGCCATGGTTGACAGCAACGCACGTGTCGAAACTTTCGAGGGTGAAAAGTCGTGATCACAGCCAGAATACGGGTATTTATATTCTAGTGACAATGACGAGGAACAATGTAGCCAGAATGAACCGGTGACATATCCCAGACATTTCAAAAAATGTCGACGAAATTTCAAGTGGTACTCACATCATTTCAATGATGCATGGTATTTTACAAATTTTTTTTGTATATGGCCCTATAATTCAAAACTCATGTAAAAAGTTTAGCATAACATCGAGTTAAATACTAGACAGCTCTACAGCTTCAACTTTGGATACTTCTTCATTTTGCAGAGTTTACACCTAGTTCTTTGCCTTCAAAACTGCACTATGTACTAAACTACAAATATTTTCAAAAAAAAAGAAAACCCTAACTAAAAAATCGGCCACGATAGTTATGATCGCCGTGGCCTATACTATCAGGCCGGGCTTTTGCACAGCTCGGGACTCAAAGGGTTGAACAAGTAGGTAGGTGATCCGAACTCGATATTCTAAAAGAAGGGACGGTAAGAGTTGGCATTTTATAGTGTACTTTCTACCTCCATCGGAATTTTCGTGTAAATTCACGTAAGCGGACGGTCGACGCGGGTCAGTGGCGGCGCGACAAGGGATAGCATATCTGTGTGTGTACAATTGCAGAAAAGGCCTGACGAAGAAGAACCAAAGGATAGTTGAGGCTGTTACATGTCAAAGAGAAACAAAAAGAAGTCTGAACCATTCTTTGATCCTCAAAGTTACATTAGCCATACTCTTCATGCGCTTTAACAATACATCATTTGCTTGGCCATTCCGATTTCGAGAATTTGTTGGGCCTCAAATCAAGGTATCAAGACTCGGAATAGAGGTCGACAATGCAGTCGCTTCTAATGGACTCTACGCCAAAAAAAAACTACTACATGTAACAAGGTCAGATGAAAGCGAGCGCAATGGTCGCAGGTACTTTGTCTTCGTAATGCAAATTGAATACTGCGCTCGCACTAAGTCCCTTTACTAGGCTTTTCTATGGTAGCAATCGTTCTCCGTACAGAATAGCAACGTTAAAATGAGCACTCCTGTCATATTCAAAGACATAGTCTTCATATTAAAGGGCAGTATTCGGTCCAAAATGGTTATCGAGCTGTAATGATAGGGAAATCAGGAAGCATGCTTCTCTACACATCACTATCACGGTAATGACTTGCAATGTTTAGCTCCAGCTTCCAAAAAAGGCAGTTTTATTCAACTAAAGTGAAAGCTTGACTCAATAAAATCAAGCTAGAAAAGAATAAGCTGCTGGCAAAAACTTCATTTATCATGTTCTGATACAATTTTCATCTGTACATACGCACGTACGTTAGCTGAACAAGACCGTCTTTTTGGAAGTTAAAACTAATTCTAACGACTGCACCTAGCTAGATGGGCTATGGTAGAAATGAACTCACTCGACGTAACGGTTTTCTCCCCAATCTCTGAATTCCGGTATGCTTGCAGTAGAATTGCACACCACTGGTTTGATTAGCAGCAGTAGCAGCGGCCAGAGCAGGACGAACAAGCCTGCTATGGCCATCTGTAACAAAGTTTAGATGAAAAGAGAATTTAACGAAATATAAACTACGTTGCTGACATAATGCTGGATGGAGTAACAGGTTTTCGAGAAACGGATACAAGAACGAAAACCACTGGTTAGGCCTGGAGGTGGCCCACAGCATGCAATACTTTTAAAATCTTCAGATATTTGTGCTGCTCGAAATTCTATAGAATTTCTCTGATGGCTGCTTGTTCTTAGTTCAATCTAGGGGATGCGAGCATCAAACTACATATGATCGGTTTGCGAAAGGCCAAGAACGGGAAAGAAGTTGTTAGACATGTAGAATGTGACCTCTCCATCCGCGGTGAGAAGCTCCTACGACGGAATGTTCGTGCGTTCGCCTTCGGAAGGATAACGGCAATCGTTCTGTTAGGCTTCTCTTGCCTACGCTACTGTTTCAAGAGAATTTCCTAATCATGAAGAAGGAGAATCACAGGAGGTAGACTCTGGAACCTTGAAGCTTCGCTTATGGAATGCATCTCAAACGCCACCAAAGAACTTTTGAGCATGAAAAGAGCTTTAAGGGTAGATAAGGACGCATTACACATTTAGCGGCCGGTAACAAATACCAGTTGCAAAGAGCTTTGCATGAAGATCTTTGCAAGTACAGTTAAGGAGAGATTTTGAAGCCAGCACAAAAAGACAACTCTGAAGAAACAGCTCCAAAAACGCTACCTTCCGCCTACAGCACTGCTGATCAAAGTGGTATCCCGACATCTTCCATTTGTGAGGTGAAATTGATAAAGGAAAGATTCTACACTAAACTCTTTGCACCCTCGCTGGCAAAATACTGTCGCGGCACTGCATAAATATAGAAGGGTTTTCATTAATTCACTTCATTCTTGAGAAAAGGACCTTAGATCGACGCTCTCCACTAACCAAACTGCCCTCTTTTTTGTTTAGGCGCCACCGTCAGCCGTTTTGATTTCATGGAATACGGTTAGACATAACCAACTTTTAGCATCGAAAACTGGTCTCGCCTCCTGCTATCTTGCCAGGACTTGCGATCTTCCTGTTAACATTTAACAGTACATCAAGCGCTCATTATTCTTTGTTTATGGTAGATCATTGAATGGACAAATTGGTTAGTGACGCACAGTGGCTAAAAACGGATTTTTCAACAATAATGATTAAACGCTGCAAACCGTTTTACAGCTGTGCTTTATTTGGGACGGTGTGCATATATCACCTGATGCTGACCGGGTACTATGTTCTTCTTTATCACAGTCAGATAGGCCTTCACATCCGTACTAAGTCAAATATGTAACCCGATCATGACCAGAAGTTATATGCATACCACTCCTGATGGCAGAAATGCGTTAAAGTGAGATCAAGAAAATATTTTTTCCGCGATTGCTGCCTTTAAAATCACGGTCTCAGCTTGAATGCGTCATTCAAATAAACATATCTTCTTGACAACACGGATAAACTGAGTCCAGTAATTAGATAGCAATATAAAATACGAAGGAAACCCGTCTCAAAGAATCGTGATGGACCCTTGAACGTAGGTATTTGCAAAAAAAAGGAGATGAGGCCTTTCAGGTTATGTGTTACATGACATTTTTGCCCCTGCGTGGCGTAAAGAAGAGACTCAAAATATTGGAGAGTCCTGCATAGTTTGCATGCTAAACGTAACTAATTTGATGGAGTTGTGCTCAAACAGCGATTAACCTGTCTATGGAAAAGCTGAAACATATACCGGTGAAAGAAAGCCAGGGAAGTCCCGCCCATCGTAGGCACTTCCAACCATCCAGAAAAGGTATTACACATATTTTGTGCGGCAAACCTGCACTATTATGTAGAATTCCTGCCACAGAATTTGACTACGTCAAAATCTCAAGAGCGATTCTTGGTGTTACTGCGTTTTTAAGGAATGACTACATATGTGGCTGAGTATGGGTACGTGTGGTCTCTGTCACTCACTTGTCTTACAAGTTTCAATTATCTGAATGGTTACTAGAGAGACGAGACTACTAAGACATAAACTAAATGTTGTACAAACTCGTAAACAGATCGAGGAGTGCCACTTTTTTCCAGACGCATAAGACTTTCGTGCCAGAATAGAAGCTAACTAATGTAGCGGCCGCCAGAGTGTGACGAAATCCACGGAGGAACTATTTTTCACCTTACTATTGGGGATGGTGTTAACGTCACGAATGTAGCCCTCAAGTTAACAACTAGACGCAGCGCTACATGTCATCTCAGAAGAGCAGGAAGAAAACATCTTGCTGGTGCAGGAGCTAATTGCGTAACAAAAAGATCTTTCCAAAAGCAGTTAAACACCGAGAATTCGCAAGTCCATGGTAACCAGGAGATTATATGTTAGAATAATTACATGTTATTACATATTCTAAACGCTTGCTTTAGGTTAAACTACTAATTCCACAAAATCAGCCTTCTTGTCTTTGCGTCACCATTTCAGTAAAACAGAAAAAAAGACGCCGATTTCCCCTTATGTAATTATGTAGAAGATGAGTTGCGCAAAGTAGATTACTGCATTAATGTTTCAGAGGAAACAGTTCCAGAACTGGTGAACTTCATTGTTTTTTAGTGTAGAGAAGAAATTCGTGAAATTCGTGCTGAACACGCACATCAGGACGGAGTAAGCCGAACTCTCTTATTTTAGAGAACAATGTAAAACTCGCCCAAAGTCTACTCAGAAAGCTACAAATACGTATTACTATAATATTAGGTTCATTATTACGGCTCATAAAACAGCTGAATCATCGAAGTGATCAAAATAAACAGTGAATGGAACAGTTTTACTTTATTCCGGTGTATGAGATGTTTATATAATCCCCGAAGTTCCCAAGTGATGAGTCAGTTTGTGTGATTGGGATACATAAAGTCTCCAGAAATGTTTTATGCTTCGAAACTGAATTGAGTTAACGCGTATTTCCTTCCCATAAAAAGTTCGCGTGCTTTGCATGGTGGCAGCATTAGTGCACTAGAAGTAACGAAAAACTGAAAAGTTGACTTGAAAAATTGTTCGCATTCTTCAAAAAAAAGTTTTTTTTTCGTATTTTTAACAGTATCACATAACTGTCAGCAACTTGTACGGTTTGATCCATGCCAAAGTCATTTATCAAAAGTGGGTTTACCTTGAAAGTGCGCCTGTAACAACATTTCGTGCGATCCAATCTAAACTTGTGGTTGCAAGAGGTGGTACGTTTTACTTCATTTTACTGTCGGCATAAGAGGCTATTTTACCTTTCTATTTCATAAAGTTGCTACTAGTAATTACGAAAATCCTCTTTGTATCACATTATGAACACCGGAGACGGTCTGTCATGGATATCAAAGTTACTTTTTTCTTCTGAAAGTAGACCTGCTGCTGTCTACTACCAACTGACCAACTGTCCGGTAACTGCGCATCTATCTAGTCACAGTTTGTTTAGATACGTGATGTGCGTTCACTCCATCCCAAGAAACAAATGGATGGCGGCTTTTACTTTCCTGTATTCGCTCTTTGAAATATAATTTTATTTGCTGTTTGGTTTTCCAGTTTTTGTTGCCGTTGCAGTTCGACACCTAGATGAGCAACCTTGCGCAAAAAATGACATTTTGAAAAGGAAACGTGAAGGATGACAAAGTCGGCTCGCCTCTACCAGGAGCATTTCTTTCATTTATATAGTCTCTGCAGCCTCCTCTACCGAGTATCGCTAGCATGAATGCCGATAATGAACTCCTGAATTCAACTAATTTTCTTTACTCAACGGGGCCTATTTTATGGCAGCAAGTAAGTATTTGCACAGAAGAAAGCTGTTTTCTGTGATAAAACAAACACGTACGTGCTCTACACGTAAATTCTAGGGCTAACATATGCATTCTGCATAATTTTGCGTAACTCTCGGAAATTTCAAAACAACGGTGATGTTAAATGGAATTTAAAGCCATGGAGAGAGCGCTTAAAGGCAGCACGCAAGCTCATAACGCTTCCTGACTTCTTGACGGATTCTGAAAGAGGAGCTCAAAATGGTTTGCGATCCAACTTTCTCAACTCAAAAGTCATTTTTGACGGAGAAAATCGTTCCAGAAGACTCGTCTGCGATTATGCGGACAAGTTTTGCACAGTAGTTAAGGTGCTACAACCACTGGATATGAGTGGAACTGTAAGACGATTCCATGTTATCGCAATAGAGAAGGTAGGATACTCCAACAGAAAGCACGCGTCGAAATGAAAAACTCGTCAGTGAAATCGCGAACGAATCTTGTGGAACGATTTTCTTGATCTTGGATAACTTTTGAGCCGAGTTATTTAGACATCAATCCGCTTTTTCGTCTTGCGGAATCTACCGAGATCTCAGGAGGTATAATGAGCGTGGGTGCTGCCTTTAAGCTCTGCAGAATTTTTGCTTCCTTAACCTTTCCTTAAACTATGTTGTACCTAATAGTTAGCAGTATTGGAATTCTAATCACTCTGACACTTTCTGAAATATATTCTCTCGATAGAAATTTTATGAAATACATAATCTACATAAGGTCCAATCGAGAGGCAGTATTAGGCACTTTTTCTCAAAAAGTTCACTGTTTCAGCCCTCGCCTCATTTTTTCACGCTTGGTTTTTGACTAGTGAGCATCTTCACTAATATTTTCATGGTAAAAAGACGTTCAAACACCATCGACACTACGTTGCGTTGGCCCAAGAATAAACCTTCCGAAACATCCTGTATCTGCCGTGATGACATCTGCTCTATGTTAGCTCAAACGGACTGCTCGCTGCTACTATTATATAATTATCTTCTCATAAAGGCATTATCTCATCTTATTCTACTGTCTGAGATCTTTGCATTTTAGCTCCGGCTTAATAGCGCATTCGAGGTAGATACAACTGTAGGTAAAACTAAAAATAATAAAGTTTTTTTTGTTGTTTTTTGTTGTTTTTTTTCACTTGGATATGCGAACTATGCTCCAGCTTAAATTTGTAGGTGGCAGTAGGATAGATGAAGTTTGTTAGCATTCGATTAATTCCATTGTATGAGAAATTTTGAAATAAAGCGCGTGACCATCAAAACTGCTATTATGGTAAAATTAACGGAATTAATTAATTAAAATTAACGGT
>KN549219.1:399739-423418 GCA_000797555.1 Oesophagostomum dentatum | reverse complement strand
TTTGCCAAAAAATCACACCATAGGTAAAATTTTGCCAAAAAATGTGTCAAGTTTGACGCAATTTGCTCGCACCCATGGAGCAGCTCCTGCAAACTATGTGTATTTTGGGCAGCGGGAACTTTGCTGATTAACAGTTGCACCTCGCATTTAGAAAAAAGTGCTGTGAATTGTGACGAAATAAGCTGAAAACTGAGCAAGTTAGAGGTAGGTGCAAAGTGAAGGTCTCCCTCTCGAATCTTGAAGAAGTGAAGGTCCGCGGTATAAACTGAGGTGGTATTCCACCTACGAGGAAATATTAGGAGCTTTTGCACTGTGACTGTATGCTCCACGTCGCGTATCCTGATCCTGTACAGGACGATAAAAGCATCGGAAAGATGCACTCCCTCCTTCAGCAGAGATAAGATCAAGACTACACAAAAACGTATGTGTGGAAGCGTACAGCAAAACAACAAGCTGCGAACCGGGAGTAAAATACGGTGGATAATTAGCAAAAGCTGAGGCAGGGCGCAAGGAAACATTATTTCTTGACGCTAATTAAGACGTGGATCGCATCCTCCAGAGAGTTCCCGAAAAAGATGGCGTTCTAGACAACAAAACCATCCCAAAAAGCTGAATCTTCATTCCTGTTGAAGTATTCATTTGCAGGCATTTAATTACTTCGCAGAAACATGATGCAGAGATTTCTGGAAGAAATGTGAAGGCGGCTACGTTGACCTGCCCCACATATAGTACTGAGCGGAAGATTTTTCTTTCTTAAGCTGCTCTGGCATTTAAAGGACAGCATCTGCTTAACTCCTTTCGTTTCTTCATTTCTAGCCCCTTAAACGGGCCCGTTGTTTTGAAATCGAGGAATTCTGAACCGCGCGCGCGATCAATTTGGCGGTGTAGCAGAGGTGGATCAACTAATTCCGCTTCCATTTGAGGGAGAAGGTGAGCTCTATATAGCCATAAACATAGTTTTCTATGTATAATAGTGAAAGGAAACAGAAATACTCAACTTCTTCCCAAAAAAACGGAGCAAATTAATAGTGTGCGCTAAAATAAGCGGTCAAAACTGCTGAAGTTGTTTAACACATTGATGACCTGAAATTCGACTTTCGTTGCCAGGTCGACAGACTTTCTTTACTATGGAAAACATGGCTCATTTCGTATCGAGCAATGTCTGAGGATAGTGCAAGATGAATTGCACCTATTGATCCAGACGCTGATGCATAATGATTATGTGTGATGATGATGTATTGATCCGGATGCTAATTGGAACAGTCATATTAGTTTTGCACGGGCTTCACTTTGTGAATTTAGGCGGAGTACGCACTACCCAACTTTGGATCGTATTATTGTCATTGTGTTAAATGCCGTCCAAAATTAGTGTGCTGTGCTACTATCAACTTAGCAGATGGGCACGAAGAGCTCCTCGACTACAAATTTGCAAACATGAACCTTTCTCCAACTGGTAAACACGAGAGTCAAAGCCATCTGGCTCACTGGCAAAAATGTGTGAAACTTCCATCTTTCCTTTTAGGGAACCCTTTAATTTGGCCTGTTTTTGCTGAACCGCGAACTGTTGACGAAACAAAAACACTCTATAGATTTAACCCAGTTCACAGATTTGGTCGACTTGACATTGAGGGAGCAAGGTGCAGTGGTAGAGGAATGCTTTGATGTGAATCAGGGTGCAGCCACTGTTCGAAAATCTCCAACAGAACTTAGCACTTAACCATTTCAACGAGAGGTACCGTCTGCACATGCGTTCACTGCGCGTGTCCACGTCTATTTCAATTTTTTTGATTTTCAAAAGTTACAAGCGATTAATTCTGTTCGCGAGCGCTGTTCAGAGGTGCTATATGTCCACAATTATACGACCAAAAAATTATCTTTTGATTTAGTATCTCTATCCTTGCTCTTGAAAAAGTATGCTTCTGTTGGGAAGAGGGGAATTTTTCCAACAGGCACCCAGTTGGAAGTTTTTTTTTCTTCAAATACGAAGACAGAAAAGCTAAAACAAGAGGAACCACTTTGCCGGGTTGATATAGTTGTGGTCCCGTACAGTCCCCTGCACTTGCGTGGATTTTGCGCTCTCCCTTATTCCTGAAAATGCCATTTCTTTTCCGCGGCAGCGCGCTCCAAACACAGAAGTTGGACGCGGGCTAAAGAAATGCATCAATATTTGCTGTGCCTCTAGGGTTAGGTTGAGCGGACATAGTGCAGGACCCGTGTAACCGGCTGCTGCTGTGCCCTGATGCTAATGTTTCTACCAGTATTATGAGGAGAAGATGAAACCTGAGCTGAACGGGGAAAAAATAGGGACTGAATTAACTTCTTGCAGCGCCGCATTGTTTGGGAAAATTGGAAGAAATAAAAGAATGGACAGTGGATCCGAAGCAGGTAAACTTTTGCCGACTGCGGCATCTAGATTACAACCCGCAGTACTGACTGGAACCACCTAGTCATCGAATTATCTGCGAAAACGAGCCAATAACGAGGAAATGGAAAAACGGGAACGTCGAACTATAACAGCGCAGAAGTACACTTGAGTTGAAGCAAATCTCTTTTTTTCAAAATGGAAGCTGTCATTTCCCTCAAAACAGAATGACGAGACTCGCGAACGCTAGAGGGGATAGGCGTTCACAATTCGGAAATGAACTAAGAGTGAGGCCTTCTTTGTGCAAAAAAAACTGATTAATGTTTATCGTGTTTCCATTCTTCTTTTAAATCAATTTCTTTGTTGACATGGCAAAACAGTAAATAAGGAAGGAGATCATTAGCAAGGCAGTAATGAACACCCTGGCAGTCTGGTTCTGCAGCGGAACTTTTCTTCCCAGAAGGCTAGCCGCTTCGTCACGGTTGCTCGGAGCGTGCTGTTGACTTCCGACTTTTTCTTACCATGAGAACCGTTTTGTGGCATTCTCTAGTTGAGATGCAAGTGTGAAAGATGTGGTAGACGGAGAAATGCATACATACAGCAACTTTGAAGAACTTTTGCAAAATGTCTTAAAAGCACATTCTCATCTCATTTTTATGCTCGAGGTGAAAAAAAAATTCTGTAACTCCTGAAGTGATAATGCGTTGATTGTAGATGACTATAGATAGTACTGGCCGGAAGCAATCGTCTTTTATAGTCCACTGAGTGGAAGGAAGAGCATTAGATCGTTAGTGATAGACATCTGCTCGTTTCTGCTATTCATCTGAGGTTCCTGTGAGAGAATCCAGAGGGAGCGTCTTTCAGGCCGACGTTTCAGGTTCGTACGTCAAAATTTCACACTACGTTAAAGCCTTTACCGTTGTGGATTTCCCTTCTATGTTTTCCCTGTGGTGTGATAACATGCTGTGTCATCATGTCGCATCTGGAAGTCTTTTGTGAGACTGTGACATAAATCGAAGTGATGGTGATGCCGTTTCTAGTGTTTTAAATAAAACTGCCTACAAGCACCAAAATTTCCGTTCTAAAGATCTGAATAGGCAAAAAGGGCAGCAGTGCGCACTGTTCTGGCGCCTGAAATCAACCAAGCACGTTCATCCGCTACAGCTTGCCTTACAATTTCTGAACTACGATACTACTAGTCGATCAATGACTTCTCGCGCAGAGGATGTTGCCGCACGTTGCCTGGCAAGTACGGAGCCAGAACCGATTTTTCGGCCAACATGCGAGCATACGGAAGTATCGTGCGATTACACCTATAGAGTTCGGCTGAGAACGTCGAGAATTTCCGGAATATGCCAACATCTCAAGCATCAAAATGAGATGGGACTGTTCCTTTAAGTCCGAACTTGCATAAGCACCTTAAGGAGCAACGAGACTTTTTACAGATATAACCACTGTCAAATCTCTACAACGATTTCGTATGATAGGCAGCACCCACCGAAAAGATCGATTTTTAGATTTCTGCATCTTTTTTATCCTAGCCGCGCGGCTGGTCCAAAGCCAAAGTTAAAAAGCACAAAAGTAAGAACTCACCGAGAGAATGTCGAAGACGTGGTTATCACCCTCCCTCGTCCAAGCTGCGAGAATGAGCGGGCGGGTTGTCGACAGATTTGCGCGTCCATCTGAGCGGACGACATAACTCGTCCATTCACCCTCGTAGCTTGGAGACGCACAACAAGCATTTTTCCGACATTTCCTATGTGAGTTTAAACTTCTGTGCTTTCTAACTTTGGCTCTAGGCAAACCGTTTGGCTAGGGTACAAAAAATGCAAAAATCTCAAAATCGGTTTTTTCCGTAGATGCTGCCTTTAAGCATTCCGGAAAGAACAGCGCACATGGGATGTTTTGTTCTTGCAACCTGCAATACTGTACTAAATACTGGAATTTGATTCGAACTATTTCTACAAATAAAACAAGTGTGTACGTTCTACAGTGACACCACCCAAAATGGACCTTTCGTTTTTTTTTTCAGGAAATCTTCCTTTAGTCTACTTCCTAACCTCAGTACAGCTGGGAAGTAGATGGCTGGCGTTGCCATCGTTTACGTAACCCGAGGGAGGAGGTATTCCCGCCTGTTTGCATAGTTTACACCAAAAATTCTAGTGGTTATTACAAGATGAAAAAGTAGATGTAAAATGTTGTCATGTAACAGGCATAGACCCTGCACCAGACGGAGATTTTTGTTACCTAATTTTACTTAAAGACTGTTCATGATCAGCATCAAATTACGGAAGCAACAATTTGTTACTTGACAACATTAACAAAATCAAGGCGAAGATGCTACGAAAGGAAGTAAAACATTGAAAAGAATCTAAAATCCGAAGAAGCTGTTTGATTTAAAGTGGATGAAATAACTTATTCATTTACACGGAAAGCTTTCGTTTCAGAACAGCAGCTATCTTAAAAAGTGTGATGAAATAGTGAATATATCGTGTAGTAAAACAAGGACGGCAGCAATATGAGTTTGTGTGGCCTCGCATGTCGTCGCCATAATTCTCAAGGCACAACATTTTGCAAGGAAGGAGTAGGCGCGAGTCTGCAGTTGCAGCTGCTTCCTATACGGAGATCGACGAGATTGCTCATGTATACTAGACTACACTTAATTGGATGAAGAAAGCTGGAAGCATAATGACGACTTCCCCACAGATGCAAAATGAGAATGGACTGAATGCTCGACCTACAACTATTACAATAAGCAGAAAACAACGAAGACGTCGAGTAGTTTCTGGAAGAAAATTGAATTCCCACATTTGTATGCGGGTCCACGTTGCTACGAAGCCAAGGATGCCGGGTCCGGTAGTGTAAGAGCAAAGATCTCTAAGCACATCCAGAGGTGCTCAGGAATAGACAATTGATTCGTTATGTATGCGTGGGGGTGACCAAGGGAGAAGTCTCGTATACCTGACATCATTCATGCATATTTAGAGAATATAAGAAACATTCCTACGTATTAATTCCGGCCAATTAATTTATTGAAAGAAAGGTGAAACGCGTTTCTAATGCAATCGAGGGTAACTTCATCGTTCAGAGTACTCGACGTAGTGCGTCGACAAGCTAAAATTAACTAGGTCGTCTAATTACACGATTTATTAACACACTGGCTTCTATAAGACTGTAATTGGGATGATAAAATGTGGCTGGGGCTTCACAACGCGTGTTCGCTAGTTCATTAGATTAGTGCAGAGATAGAAATTAGTGTAATTGTGATACAAATATGGCCTAGAGGATGAAAAAAGTTCACAGCGAAAGCGTAAAAACATCAATTACAGGCTTAACAATTCTTCTAAAAGACAAGCGTCATCTAGTTTAGAAGGGCAATTTGTAAAAAATAGTATCTATACTTGAGCAAAGGAGAAAGTAGCTGGTAAGCTAGATATAGGACGGCTAGTGGTGGTCGCAGAGATCTTTTTCGGGCAGAGCACGCCCCCTCAAACCAAAAGTGGGCGGGGCTGAGGGCGGGCCGGGAAAAATCGATTGTAAAGCTCTTAAGGGTATTTTTAAAACTTTTCCAAAAATAAAATCGATATTTTAAATCAATAAATTTTTTTTTAAAAAACTGATCCTTTTTCCAATTTTTTCCCTGGCCTCTAGGCCACTTTCAAAACGTCCTCCCTCAAACCGGCACTGAGGATAACCTATGTTTGCCTTGGCTACTGACCGTAGAATCTAATTTTGCTCTGATTTCTAACGTTACATTTTACCGTTCAGAGGCATGGAATAGAACAAGAAATTGTTAAACGTTTAAAGACAGTGGACCACCAAAATTTGCTTAGCGAATTTTACAACACAACCATCACGGAGCACCCGTTCTTTAACTCCACCACAGCAGCCTTCAAAACTTGGCTATTTTGCAGAAAAGGCCTTGCTTAAACAAAATTTCTACCAATGAAAGCTATGACATGTCAAAGTACGAGACGAAAAAACCGCCTACCACCTAAGAATCAATGCTAGATTCTTCCTCTTGCATAAATATGCCTTTGAGGACGTACAAACGGTACAAATGAAGCTATGGTCCCACTACTTTCGTTCAGATTCCTGCTTCTGCCTGCTTTTGTTCTCTATTACTTTGGTTTTTATCAGTATAGAACTCATCCTCTGCAACGCTTTTTCTCTAAAATCAGAAGGCTCGTGAGGTTGCTGCTATGACAGAATCATGGAGCAGACACATCATCAATGAAATTCTGATGGTACACTAGCATTAACGTTTTCCACAAATTTATTGCCCGTTCTACATAAATTTGGGAAAAACACAAAAATCTGTTTCCTAGTGTTAGATCAGTAGAAACATAGCGGTGTACCATATTACGTTGGCCAGTAAGTAACTGCAGTAATATAGCAGTTTTCAGCAAATGTAGACCATTTGAAAGAAGACAACACGGGTATTTTATATATTTATATCGCCACTATACAGTAACTCGCATTTCTGAAAAATAATTCTTTTCCAAACTGGTCTATCAAGAGGTGCTACATCTATGTTTCTCCTAAATATCGCAGAAGACCAATATATAGACTTTTGTAAATGGCAAACCCTGTGGTGTATTTGGCGACAGTGCACCATATTATGAGAAAAACATTGGCGAAAACGAGAGCATCAAGAGAAAAAATGAAAAAAAGAAATCTTCTCAAAATTGCGGCATCTTTGACAGCCCTGATCCGGGATCAGAAGTTCCTCACAGTTTGCATTTGTTTATCTAATGATAAAAGGCAAAATTTTGGAATCAACCCATTGAGTCCCAAGCCGTGAGAGAGCCCGAAGAGAGCAGCTTACGTTTCATATTATATCGATAGTTTAACTCATAGTGATGATAACTGTCGCGGCCGATTCATCAGTTAGCGTTTTCTGTATTTTTAAAAACATTTGTAGTTTAGTACATAAGGCAATTTTGAGGGTAAAAAAAAACTGGGTGGAAACTCTATAGAGCGAAGAAGTACCTAAAGCTGGAGCTGCCTAATGTTTAACTCGATGTTATGCAAAGTTTTTTTTACAGCAGAGATTAATTGTAGGGCCATATACAAGGAAGATATCATGCATTAAAGAAAGGGAGCACCAGCTGAAATTTTGGTGAGATTTTTTGAAGTTCCCGGGATATGTCTCCGGTCCAGTCCAGCTGGATTTTTCGTCGCCATTATCTACTCATTTTCTGATTGTGATTACGACTTTTCACCCTCAAAAGCTTCGACATATGCACTGTTGTGAACCGTGATTTCGGAAGGCTACAATTCCAAAATCCACCAGAATCAACAGTCTATTATATCGCAAAAATAGTGCTTCGAATGTAGTTACTGCGCAATATACCTGCGACAGCTATAGACACCAGTATCTTAATATATTTTGGAAAATCGACAAAGAATCAAAAAACCGAAATTTTGTATACTATGTATTTATATAATATACAAAATTTATATGAATTTATTAATTTATAAAAAATTTGTTTAACATTCTTTGTTATATTTTCCCGCTTTGCAATGTTTCGAATCAGTGAAATTCACCTTACATAGAACTCTTAGAGGACTATCGACAGTGCATAAAAGGTTCAGTGAATCGTTTGTTACAAGAAAGAAAAAAGTGTTGGTACATATACGTACCAGTGGGACTCAATGGGTAAACCCTCACAGAGCCCAAACCCAAAATATGGGTATTTCGAAAACTTCGATTTAAAAAAATTAACGAATCAAGCTATAATCGCCAGTCTCATGCGCCTAATAACTCTATCTCAGCTCTTTCCTAATGCTGCCAGATCACCTGGCTACATTTCTTGCTGACCGCAAAAGAGAACAAAAGAAGGGACGGTGTCCAAATTTGGTTGGTAGCATATCATGCTCACGAGGCTGCGTTTATTTTCTTAGTAAAGGAACTAAATTTAGAATACCTCGCAGGATAAGCAAACATGAAATTAAACAGGAGGTTAATACGTCAGTTAATGCACTGTGCAATACAGTAATAAGGAAAACTAAGACAAATAACGTATTAGGTAATCTATTAAAACAACAAATGACCAACTTTATTGGTAAAAGGATAAAGCCGAAATTATATGACTTGTTCAACGAGTCGGAGGTTCAATACTTCGACTACAATGTACAAGCACTTAGAGATTTACACAAATACTTTGTTATTACTCCTGTAGATAAAGCTTCTTCGAATTACAGTCTCACTTGCAAAAAAATTATATTTAGAGATGATAGAAAAAGAATAGAGGATACTTTAGGCACTACTTACGTACAAAGCGATAATACAGAAGAGGAGGTTAAAGCTCTTCATTATAGAACACTGACCGGTTTGGGAATTAAAGTAAATGAGAAGTTTAATCAAACACCTCGAATATATTGTATACCTAAAATGCATAAGAAACCAATGAAATACAGATTTATTGCGGGAGCTAAATATAGTACGCTTAAACCATTAACACTAATGCTGCAAAAGGTTTTGATGCATTTTAAAAACATTTTAAAAATTACTGCAATGTAATTATGGAGAAGACTGGTATTAAACATTACTGGGCCATAGATAATAGTGTTAATGTGGCTAGGGAAATTTGTACTCATGAAGGCGCAACAGAACTGTATACAGCAGATTTTTCGAGCCTTTTCACAAGCCTACCACAACAGGTAGTAAAAGACAATACAAGAAAACTAATATCGCTATGTATGAAGGACAACAAATTTACTAAAATTTATAACAGTAGTATAGTTTATTCTAATACAGATGATAGCAGTACAGCTAAATACTTTAGAAAGGAGGATATTTATTATATGATTGATGCACTTCTAGACTCTAGTTTTGTTTATTATGAAGGTACAATATATAAGCAAGTAAGAGGAATACCCCAGGGGGCCTCATGCAGCGCACAATTAGCCGATTTAACTTTAGCCTACATGGAATATGATTTTGTGAAAAATAAGATTAATACAACTACTGGCATTCAAGATAGAAAGGTGTTCAACCATACTTTTAGATATATAGATGATATACTACACATCTTAAGTAAAATAGAAACCTTTGAAGATAATATTAGGTTAATTTATGATCAACGGCTAAATGTTGAAAAGACCAACGTCACTACGAAAGAAGCGAATTTCTTGGACTTGAAAATAATAGCAGAGAATAATAAAATAATTACCAAACTTTATAATAAAACAGATGATTATAGCTTCAGAGTTATCAGGTATCCTAATTACAAGTCAAACATACCACCTAGCATTATTTGGAACACTTTCACAACTGAGATAATGAGAATTAGTAGGACATGTAATGAATTTGTAGATTTCAAACAAAGAATTTTGGAATTGTGTATTGTTAATTTAGAAAATGGTTGGGATCAAGGCAGAGCGGAAGTAGTAGAAAATGGTTGGGATCAAGGCTGAGCGGAAGTAGGTTTCAAAACTTCCGAAATCGAAAGTCGGAAGTCTGAACTGCCAAAAACACCGAAAGTCGGAAGTAATCGGAAGTCGGAAGCCGGAACTACAAGGATAGCCACTTAGGAAGGTAGACAAGCTGACAATAAATTTAGGATGTAATTCGCACGCAGAATTAACACTGCGTGATACCGTTTAAACATTAGGCACCACAAATACCGAATTAACGATTAATTAGGGGTGACAGTGTTAAGAATGTCACGACTTACAGGAGTAGGCAAAAATACCCAAAATGTCCTTCTATAGCGCTAAAAACTTCCGATTTTCAAGCAGTTTTTCGGAAGTCGGAACTCGAAAGTCGGAAGCCCGAAAAACGCCGGAAGTCGAAAGTCGGAATTCCGCTCAGCCTTGGTTGGGATCCACAAGAAATAATTAGTAAGCTTTATCATAACTTAGTTGACAGACCTATTATACTTCGTAAATACGGAATGAATGTGCATTATGTCGTATAGATTATTCACCTTATAAATAATTACTTTAATGGTCACTACGATTCCGTTAACCATACTTATTAATAATTCCCTTTCCCAGTCATTCAAATGATATAGTTAGCTTATATATGTGTAGGTATCACGACTTGCATTTTCATCGCAGTACTTATATATTTCTCTTCCTTTTTATATGTATATCCCTTTGGCAACTTCGTTGGGAACTACTGATGGAAGGGTCGAAGACCCGGGGGCACCAAGGAAGTCACACCCCCGGTCGAGGTCTTAGCCCTCGAAGCCCCCGCCCTTGCTCTCGAATTATAACTGTTTTAAAAATTTCAGTTGCTGGTGGCCTGAACTTCTTTATTTTTGTTTCTGAAACTGTGTCGATAATAACTCTTACAAGAACTAGAATTGAGCTGACCCATTTTTTGACTTTATATAGTCAATTGAAAATACTCGTAAAAATGCAATTACTGCCTAGCAAACCTAACAGTTTGCCTAATCCTGCAAAGGTCGTATTTTTAAGTAGTAAAAAGGCAAACTTTTTGGACACAATGACAAAAGAGAAATATACCTTGTACTGTCGGAAGAAAGATGAGCGAATTCTGACTTTGCGGAAATCTCGGATTTGTTATTCTGACTTTCTGAATTTCCTATAATTTCCATATTTGTCACTAACTAGGCAGAGTGGATTAAAATTACTGCGCAAAAATTTGGAAATCAGTGCTCTCCTCAAAGCTTGCTCAGAAGACTAGTAAAAACTTCGGGAGATCCATCCGCTTACTTCACATTCGGAAGGTGAAACAAGCGAGCCTCAAAATTTTAAGTATGCGGAGAGAGGAGCTAATCGACGCAGTGGGTACTGTTGGATAGAAATTTCAGAAGGATTACTTTTTTCTTAAAATTGTGAACATACCTTCTGTTTTGAAATCGAGGCCGATTCTGTGCCGCGCGTGCGCGATCAATGAGACGGTATAGCAGAGACCGATCAGCTAATTCTGTTTTCATTTTGAGGGAGAAGATGAGCTTTAGTACAATCTATATAGCCCTAAACATAGTTTTATGGATAATAGTGGAAGGAAGCAGAAAAACTCAACTTTTTGCCAAAAATGGAGCAAAATAAGCAGGTTGCCCTCTGCCCCACTGTCAATCTGAATCTGAATCTGTCAATAGAATCGGTCTCGATTTCAAAACAGAGGGTACCTCAGTTTAAGGCTTGCCATCTTCGCTTACCAAAGGTGAATTAATATTTGTTATACAACGGAAGCGTGGATAAATGAATAGTTTCAGTTCAGGAAGTGATTTCAGCAGTACAAGCTAATTCTAAACATGGGTAATGGAAAGAACAACCAATAAATTGCGAAGATAAAGTCGAAGGCAACCGAATTGCTGAATGCTAGGAGAGCAATACGTATCTGTAACTACGGATCAGAAACAAGTTACCTAAAAAGTTACTTAAAGAAATACTCCCCCTTTCTTCCTATTTAGGTACAGTTGGTATCATGAAAGGCATGCCAGACGAAGACATACAATGCAACTCTAAACTTCTCTAACCATCCTCAGTGTTCTGGCGTGGTTATGAGCGAACTAACCGCAGACGCAGCAAGTAGACCAAAAATATCCATAGGGCGAAAATTTTCTTCGAAAATATGGCAAGTTAGGCAAAAAATGACTAAACGCGGGTAACAGGAAAGCACAACTACACAATCAGACCTATCGAAAATTGCTCACGGCAAGCGTAAACTTTGTTTCTCTAAAGAAACTTTGTTAGCATGCCGGTTACGCTAAGGCGTTTCAGCTCTGTTGCTATTGTTTTGCTGAGATGAGGATTCGCCGTGGAAGCAATTGTTTGACGAAAATGGAGCCAAATTCAATTTTGAGGAAAAGTTATGTAAAAACATCAGAATCGATGGAATTCGAGGGACGTTCATGCCTTAACACTGCTTTTGAGATGGAAAGCTGCCTATTGTTCAGGAATAAGAAACTTTAATCTTCGCTTGTTTGTAGAAAAAGCTACTTCCAGCTCAGCCTTGCCCGAAGAAGCACCTTCAAACGACGTGTCGCACCTCGATGAAAAAAAGAAGCATCTTTTACTTTGAGTTCGGACTAGGTAGGTAACATCTGCAGGTTTTGAACTACCATACCACGTCTGCAGCTCTATCAATTATTGCTAATTTAGTATATAGTGAGGATACATATTCCGGCGACGACAAGTAGGAAGGCGTCACTTACTGTTAAAATCCTCGGCCCTTGCTTCCCCAAATTTTGCCCTTGAAGTAAATAGTAAACATGAGGATGAAACTATTCAGTAACGCCATGATTCATGTTGAATAAAGCGTTTGAACACCTCCCTAACCGGTAAAAATACCATATTCACAACGGCTTTAGAATGCTGCACAGGTTGAATGAATTTGCTATCGTCCTTACATAGGTAGCACCGCCTTATCCAGCAGCATAGAGGAAACGGAAGTGATCTCATGTAAAATTATGATTGAAAGTTACAAAAAGAAAGACGAAATCAGCGGAAAAGGAGTATAATGCCCTTTGCGAATTAGAAGGGCAATTGAAACAAGGAAGAATGTGGATATAGAAATTTTTTTTATCGGTTGAGCAATAAAGAAGTGCCTAATTTTGAGTGCGTTTACTGTGCTGAAGCGGGGTCGAAAACATAAATTATCAACGAACAGTCTGATATAACACTTTCATTATCAAAACTCGCCATGTATAAATGGCGGCTGCTTCTAGACCAAGATGAGTGGGTTGCCCAGTAGTCTTAGCTCATATCACCAAGTTCACCTTCATATTTATTAAAATTTGTGCACGAAACGTCTAGGGGAGCTTCCAGATTCCACCAGTGGAAAATTTACTGCGCTGAGCGATAATAGAAGTGGTGAGTATTGATACCAGTGTTATTTCGCTTAGCACGTCCCCAACGCCTGAAAAGTCCGCTCAGCGCGCTCAGCACGCTTAGCACGCCTAGGCAGCCTCGAATGATCTACTCATATCCGTCCATCGATCATCATTTTTAGTGAGAGCTTTATCAGCTTTATCATTACTTCTCTTATTCCGGTGATTCCCCTTCGACACACGTTCCTCTGAATCGCGTAGCTGGAACATCTTTCTAAGATCAGAAATGTGCATCCGATTTGACGTTGAGTTCATGTTTTCGTATAGAAGATGCCTCTCGGACTCTCTGAAACTGCCTACAGTCTCCTGACGTGGTGACAGTATCAGTCCACGTCTCCACTGCATAATCGACTGCTGGAAGGAGGGTCGCATCGAAACGCAAGGGCACGGGGCTTTAGGTTCATCAGGTCGTCTGTTGCCTCCCTCAGAGATCCATAAAAGAGAGAGTCCCGCAATGAGAGAACCCTCCAGATTCGCCCCTTACTACCAATTCTTCATGAATTGCGTGCCTTCTTGCGGTTTATTTTCGATTCTCTTCCCTGCTTCATTTAGTTCTTCCAGCGTTGGCTCTGCCTTAGCGCCACTCCTCCAAAAGAGAACGATGTCATCTGCAAAATTAAGATTGGAGAAAAATCGCCCATCATCGCGTATGCCTTTTCCGTCCCACTTAAACGACTTCTTCATCAACTGTAACACCGCATTAAACAACCTTGGGAATATTATATCTTTTTGAAGTACTGCCCTTCCGATTGGTATTGAAAGGGGACGGTGGGAAAGCTGCATCGTTGTTGCGTAGTTCTTGTAGCAGTCGGCTAAAGTCCTCACGTAGGATCCGTCAACTCTCTGATCGACTAACGCTGACACTATTGCATTCATTTCGATGCTGTTGAATGTTTTTTTTTGTGATCGAAGAAGGTATGGAGGGAGGGCATACGGTATTTCCCGTAGATCTCGATGCCCTCGGTCACCTCGAAACCGTCTGGATGTGGTTCATGCAGGTAGTTTTTTTTAAGGCTGTTCTTGACATTGTGCCTCATTCAGTGTTCTTGCTATGCTAGCAATGACGATCTTCAAAAAGAGCCTGTACACTAAGCTCAGTAGACACGGTCGCTAGTTTCAAATACCTTCACGATCACCCTTCGCTTAGCTTTCGGAACGAGGCCCGCAGTAGAGGGCCGTTAAGCGGCATTTCTGCAATGAGAAGAATGTCAGAGGCGAAATCTGCCATTAGCAAACATTAAGGTAAGTTAGGGCGAGTATAAAGCAACTAGCCGTTTGTAACTACAAGTAAGTTGCAAAATTTATAGTTATTTCGATCGAGCATTCCCAAGAAAGGGTCAAAGTAAGCTATTTCCTTACATTTCAAGAAGTGAAAAAGTGGCTGCACCACTAGGGTATGCGAGTGACAGTAAACGCAAAATGAGCAGTAGCGTCTGTGTCAGTGCAAGTACAGGATGAGCCCAGAGTACACTTGTTTGTTCGTTGGAGGCCCTTAGCTTGGATTCTTCACGGGTGTAAAAGCAGATCCAAAGATTCGGCTCCCAAAATTTTCGACCACCATCGTCGTCCGCACATATTAAAAAATTGGCGTATGCGCCAAACGAACGCGAGGTAGTTACATCATTCTTGCACAGAAATGGTCGTACTAAGATATAATATTCTATCTTTTATCCTTTCGATGTTGTGAACCAATTTTGCACAAGCATCACATTTGCAAGGAACACATGGCTAGTAGAAGCGGCTGACCGAGATAAGATGTATAGATTTTCCACAGCTTCGAAAGGTGATTCTAAGTCTGTTTTGCAAGTACGAAGAACCATTTTCCCAAAAAATTGCTAACGATTACGCCGTAAGGTTCGTCCCACAAGTTTTCTTCTTTGAACAAAGCACATGTAGTTTTGGCAACTACGACGAGAGCAGGCATGGCCAAAAATCGTATAAACTAATATTTAATTGCATAACAACGAAGTAAGAAAAGTCGTCACAAAAGTAAAACTCTCGAGGTAAAACAAGCAATGTAGGAGCTCGAAAAAATATCCCAGAATATCCGAGGCTGCTTTACAATTCTTCTCCGTAATCCCGGTATCGACGTAAACGCGCTATTGCAACACTGGAATTCCCCAAACAAGTCATAAGTTTGGGTCTATCTTCAGTACAAACTTAGTCTTTATCTGCTCTCTAAGCTCGAAAAGCTTTCGATCAATAGCTCTGGATCAAAGCTGTTTAAACTGAACACAGAGACCGAATTCTTCACAATACATCTAATGAAAAAGGGTGTTTTCTTGGGAAAAGTTTGCTTTGACTGCAATAGGGTAATCCAGGAGTTGGCTGTCTTGGAAATCTAAATTTCATAAATTTACGAGGATTCTGTACGCAGTTGGCTGACGTTTTTTCTTCGCCCAAGAGGGCGGAGTGGGCGTATAGAAATGAAAAAGTTAACGTATAAAGCAGTACTTTATTCGGAAAGCGTTCCGCAGATTTAGAAAATAGATTTTAAATCAGCTTTTCAAAACTGTAATAGAAGAACACATATTTGCTGGGCGATTACTTTGACAAGCCCGATTTTCTCAATTAGAACTGTTCAAACGTTTCGGTGATGCTAAAATGTGTGCGACCGTTTCGCCTATTTTGCGCGTGGTGACTCTAAAAGGTTCTGATTGTGCGATCGCCATCTAACACGAAGGAGGACTAATTTAAGAAAGAAGACACAAAAAGACCTCGCAGCTGGAGAGCTGCAAGTTCTCCGATTTTCCAATGCCTACTTACTTTGAGCCTACTCTGCAGAGATTGTGCAGAAACATATGAAGAAGCGTACAAGTTACATTTCAGCGTCTTATATTGCGTTATAGCTAATACTGTACCCTATAAAGAAGCGCATTTTCCATACGCGGATAACACCAAAAACTTAATCCTCACTAAGAATATGTTAATGTTCGCTGAAAACCATGTTCATTAGTTAAGAAGAGTTCGATGCAGTCCATAATGACGTGATCAAAGACATTAATTACAAAAATTAGGGCACACAAACATTGCTTCCAAGAATCACATCGCACATCTGTTCTCATTTATTTGTAGATTTCGTACGAAAGCCCTGGAATTGATATGGCTTATCTCCATTTTATACTATATAAACAAGGGCACTCTCTACATTCTATGAAACCCACTCACTGGAAAACCGATTATTTAAAGACGTTTACGCTAAATACTGCATAGAGAAGAGCTAAGCTGGAACCAGAAAAAGCTCAGATTCAATAGCTGCGGCAGCGTAAACGGAATTGTTTGACAAAACATTCGAAAGCAAAACGATGTATCCTTCACCGGTTTTTATGCAGTAACCTCGGTCTTTTCAGATATGTACGATAAGTTGGCAAAGGATGAAAAACAATGACACTGCAGTCTCCAAGTTCTTTCTTCTTTTAACCTGGGCATGGTTTAAACAATCTTCTATTATATTGTGCCTTCCAGGTTGTTAAATGGATGTTTATTAATAAACTGGCCTGACGTTTCGACTGCATCGTCGTCTTCAAAGGCCTGAAAGCAGTTCGCACTCATAGATTTGTGATCAAGAACGCTCGAAGCGTTCTGGATCTCTGCAAAGAATCCAGTAATGAATAATGAGAATGAGAGTTTATCCATAACTGCTGACATTTTGCCATATGTATCACTGTGTGAGCTATAGACTATAAACTGTAAACAACAGCAGACTTCCTTTTCTGGTTCACTTGTCCGCAACGACAGTCGGAAGTAGTGCGGATTTTCCATCATTCCGCAACAGTGGATCGGACAGAGGTTCGTTCATGATCGTGCGATTTTCAAGATAGTGAGCTTGAAGGAAAGTTAAAACTGGCAGAGCGAGAGGCGACGTTTGGCGATTTTGATCACAAATCTATGCCTGCGAACCGCTTTCAGGCCTTTGAAGACGACGATACAGTCGGAACGTTAGTCCAGTTTATGAATATGATCCACTTAACAACCTGGAAGGCACAGTATAATAGAAGAATGACACTGCAGTTTTTCACAGTGTATTCACTGCGTTCTGCCGCTGCCACGACGCATCAAGGCCTTGATCCCTCATAATTCACAATAGTACAAATTTACTAATAAGCAAGAAATGAAAAAGAAATTGCCCACCATTGAAGACAAAGAATCTAGAGCAGTACGTGTGTTACATCATGTAAACGCTGTTTGTTAATGTAACAGTGGCGGCGTGTTAGTTAAGCTGTTGATGAATTTTTTCAGCTACCTTAACCTCCAAATGTCTCTTCGCATCCACAACACCGAAAGGCACCCTTCAACGCTCAGAATAAAATCCTGATTATTTGCCTGGGTACTGGTTTTAAGCTATGCGAAAAAAAAACTGCGCATGGAGGCTAAGTTCTACCAGCTATGACAAATTAATTTTACACCTTATTGAAATTTGCAGAATAATTACCAGATGCCTCGTAAAAACATCTGCTATGACAGAATTTGTAAAACGAATGAGGCACAATTTTTTTGCATAACTCGCTTGCGCATAGTAACCGCTGAATAAGATTTGTTGTGATCTGCTGACTAATTTTGAGAAGAGATGTAAAAAATATTTTCAAAATGCTCATTCAGTTAAATGCTGCTGCTGTTATTCATACCGTCCAAAGCAAAAATGTAAAAGGATACCCAGTGACGTCTAAAACTTATGGATTGCTGCAGCTATCCAAAGCTATCTTGCCGCCTTTTCAGAATTCTCTACTTTCTCCGAACTGCCCACTCTGGAGCCATTTCAAAGCGCATGATCACGAACAACTATGAATTTCACATAAGGTTCTTGCACAGTAGTATTTCGTCGTTTTAGAACTGGTTTTCTGAGCAATAAGTGGACGCCAAATAATAACTACTGACCATAAGTCTGCTTTGCGAATATCGAACCATCACGAATTACGATGAAGAGCTAAAGCGATCAGGAGGAAAATAAACTGTAGTAGAATAAAACTGCAAAACTGACGTTCTTCATGTCTTCGTGCATGCAGCTGGGATAGCCTTCAAGTTCCACCTCATTTTGCCCTCACGTGAGAACGAAATTGGGGGAGTGATTGAATTCTTCTTGAAGTAATTGCAGCAGTCAAAGTACGCAGACTCACAGTTGTTGGAGTTCAGTGAAGTTCAGGGTCCCTTACTGTATCTGGACTAATGATTAGAACGTCTTTTCGGTTCTTCCCAGTATTGAAGAAACTTTCATAAAGAGAACGTTTTAAACAAAATATTCTTTGAAAGAGTCTCAACTGAACTGCACAGAAATCTTACTGATGTCAGTCAGACCGTGCGCTTATTTTTGCACGCGTTCTTATCCCATTTGAAAATCACATCGCGTGGTTGCTCTCAGTCATTGAAACTGCAATTTTTGCGTGACTTGAATTATTACGTGAACGGAGAAACCAATTTCGCAGTTCTCATGTTCATGTGTCTTTTTTACGGAAGACGCAATTACATTGGTCCACGCGAATTTGCTGGATATCCCTCGCAATCCCTTTCGGGTCAGTGGTTTGCATTCACAATTTCGCCTCGCTCAGGAACTCGGCCATTTCATTGCTTCCCTCAAAGACGATCGTACTTTTTGGCGCGCTTTTTCTCCAGATTTCATTCGCTTCGTTCAAACTCCTCGAAGCTCTGCTCCGTCACGTTCTAAAAAGTGAAGCCTGCTTCTCGTTCTACAATTTTTGTGCACCTGAGTCAGCATAGTCTGTTTTCCACAAATTAGCGTCCCATTTCTCATGCCATTTGTAAAGCAAGAGTGTGAAATTTTTACTCTCATTCTTCAATGTTTTCTTTTGCTGTTGTTGTTGCAAAACGGTACGTTCTCCGCGAATTCCAGTAAAGTGGTCGTCGCATTATTCAATTACATACGCATACCTATATTTCAATAGCTTCGTCCACTATGCATATGGAAGTTTCCCCTACCTTTCTCTGTCCTTTTCTTGCGCTAAGCGTCCTATTATAAACTATTAAGACAAAATATGACTGACTTTTTAATGTTTAGATCTTAATAAACAAGGTTATTTCGCAACAAGAGACAGCATGCAATAACGAATAAGCTATGACAAAGCGAAAGGGTATTGCGCAGTATTTGCTTACTTAGGATTATCAAAAACATCGTTAAGATCACCAAACACACTTTTCACCTTCGACATTTTGTAAGAAATGCATGAACTTCTTCATTGTCAGCTCGCCTAAAGCTCAGTGCCATTTTCTCCTATAGAAAATGTCGAGAAGACTTTTAACAAAGAATGTATACGATTATGGGCAAATGTAAAGTAAACGGTGCAAGAGATGCGTCACGCATCCTTGATTGGTCCGCTTGCTTGTCACGAGCAGAAACTACCATCCATTCAGAAAATGATGTGTATTAACCAATGTTCACTGTAACTGCAGAGCAACGTCTTCATATTACGCCTTGGCTATTTGCCAGGTTTAGAGTGAGAAGACAGCTTGCGTCAAGAGAAACGCAGAGTTTCCAAAACCACATTCATATTTTCCCGCCAGACCTATACCACCTATGTACGACAGTTTTCAAAAGTTGGTACGCGTCCAATCTCCATAATTAGATGAATGAATCGAGATGAAAGACGAGTCGAAATCTGCAAATCAGCGTAAACTTCGTGACTCGCCTCGAGATCAGTTCGAGTAAAGCTGTTGTTTCTTTCTGCTAGAAATTCTCCCGAATCTTTACCAGTTTGTTCAAATGGAACAGTGTGCTGCTGCATTGCTTCGTCCAAGTCAGCTTTACTCCTTTCCTATTTGCTAGTGTATTTCACCCCTATGTAGATGCGTTGTATTATTGTGGCCAGTAGCTGCAGTTATGTCTGAATCGAACATCTACGAAAACCAAAAAAAAGAAATCAGTAAGCAGAAGATTTTTAAAAGAAAAGATTGTACGTAGTGTATCGTGACGTGATTACTAAAGAGTTCTTCAGAGCATGACGACCCTTGGCAAACATGTCCATGCGATTAGGCAACCTAATGACCAACTCAATGATTTAATGAGTTGTAAACTGCTAGTGATGGACATTGAACCTTTAAAAAAACTAAGAAAGAACTGACTAAGGTGTGGAAATAAATTAAGGCGAAAATCTGAGTTGGTGCAAGTGAAACGTCCGAAGCCGCAGCGGTCGTGTTTAAGATTCTAGGGAAAATGGAAGAAGACAATTCTTGCTAGTAGAACACTTTAGTAATAGCTCGAAAGTCTTTTATTCTCTTATTAGATGTCTTCAACCTATCGCTTTTTCTTTTACTATGACAAAATATGCACTTTTCGAAACAGGGAAAATTTTGAGTTGTTGGGCTATCTTCATTCTATTAGGTAGGTCGTTGCAAAAGTTTTTGGACACTCACAACATTAGTCTTTTTTTCTGGTAATGTGACAGTTTGCTGCTTTTCTTTTTATGTGGTGTATTTGCAGCGAAGCCTTGCCATTATATTTCACTTGCTAGATTCTACCCATATTGCTTTGTGCTCCCATAAAGATGATTAATCTTGACATCCACATGATGCACCTTCCACTTGTAAAAATTTTATACGCGGTATAGTTTTCAGAGCAGAAGGATAAGTAAACCCTGTGATTGAGGAAGATCAGCTCTATCTGATCGCATATTCTATTCCAATCAAAATTACCCAATTTTTCCAGGAACAAGCTTCAGAATTAATAGTGGCTTGGACGACTATTGGCTAGGATTTGAATATTATTTCTATAGCTGCCGGCAATTCTCTCTGCCGTATGAACCACCACTTTATAGCTCTACCTTACTGTTCTTTTATGCCACCACGGAGGCCTTCCGCAAAATCGCCGCGCTTTAGAAAATTGGACTTTAATTTTTGACTCTCCGTAGGAGCTCGCTATGGTGCATAGATAAAGGTGATTTTCGATTTCTTTGTGGCATTCTTGATCACTGGCTGTCAAAAAACTACTTTTCCTTTCCCACTGGAAAGGTCGTGCCTCACCTTAGCCGTAGAAATGGTATCGCACTAAATCGTCGGAAGGACGGGGGAGGATTACTCATCGCTAAATCCCAAGGTCCTCAAAAAATAAATTATGCTATATAATAATTCTAGAATGAGAGCATCCATCCTATCACAGTGCTTTTGGCTTTATGCAGAAACGAGCTAAACGCTACTTTAATATGACTATTATGACTCAGAAAGGCCTTGAGAAACATCGAAAAGTTTATTTTCTGTGAAGCACAGGAATCACGCATTTTCATCCGAAGCATGCAAAAAAAATCATGGAAGTCTGGATTCCCAAAACTTCCCCTTCTTTGTGTAGGCTATACCATCTTCTTTCAGAAAATCAAGTGAATCGTTTGCTATCTTCTTTTCTGAAGCGGAGAAAAATCGGCAAGCGAAGGGTCCGGAAAATTGTGTTTTCATATGTAACTTTCGCTGATGGAAACAGATGTTCTGTATCTCATTGGTGCACAAAGTGGAGACATTGCGAATAATAGCCACGGTTATGAGAACCATTTAACATTCGAAATTATAGAGTAGCAAAGCTTGAAAGAAACACCTTTGAATGTCCAAAGACTTTTGCAACAACCTAATAAATATTCTATCTCAAAGCTATATTGTCATAAAATGAGACCACACTGGATGACCACACTGTCATAAAGTGAGCATAGCATATGTGCTTGAAGATTTATGCGAAAATTATAAAGCCAGAAAACCAGAAGATTTTACAATTTTGAGGTATGCGCACACTCTACTTTTTCAGCACGTCTTATAGGTAAAAGCCTTACACCTGACATAATTCCCAGGCGCTTTTTGAGGTATTATCCACTCATCTAGTACGTGGGCACACACCGATATTACCTCTGCAAAGAGGTAAAATTTCCAGAAGGGTTTTGGAACAGACTTTTTGGACATTCTTCGCTGAAAAAAATGGAGGTTCTTAACTGCTACAGATATTCTGCTAAGCATCTTATTAATCTTCATTCGTTGATCCTAATTTATGAAGACTCCTCATGTAACTTGGCTTGGGCAAAGATATGGCAAGCAATATGAGACGCCTGAACACTTCCCATGTGATATTCCCCGGAGGAAATGTCATACGAGGTCACCAAGCTGAAAATTTTGCTCTGCAAAATTCTCAAATTCAAATAGTTTCTGCATTAAAAAGCGAACATTTGCAAAGTTTCACTAAATGCTCTTATGTCTACAACTTTCCTACGATCCTGCTAGAGCTATTCTACCTATAACTTATATAGTGGAATTTCACTTGATAAGCATCGAGAGAAACAAATAAAGAGATTTTAACACATACTCCTATTACAACCTTTATGAGGGGTTCATATGCTGTAATCGAACAGTCCAATTATTTTTATAAGCCACTCCATGCGCGGAACTGAGAAAGTTCACGGTTTTAAAAAAAACCAGATCAGTGCTGTGTAAAGAAAGCAGTACATTTCCATTCTGTAAGCATGGAACTGTATTCTTTAGAAAATAGCGCTTTTATAACTAAAACACCGTGATACTCAAATCCTTGAACTCGAAATCGAAAGGACTGCATAAACATCGAATAAATCCGATTCGAACCTATCATAAGGGAATGGAATCTAAAAATATATTCGATCTTTTCGAATGGTAGTGTTTAGTTGCGAAATCTTCCACAAACCTCTTCTTTTCGAGTTGCTTAATTATGAGCCCAAAATATACAGCAATTTCTTTGCATATTCAATCGAATATTCGTTTTTTTTTTCGAATTCACTAGAAAATCCACTCCGTTAATTCTTTTGAACAAACAAATATCTAATTCATTCATTCCTTCAAAAATGGATAGGCGAGTATCGACAAATCCATCCAAACAGTATTTCGAATGACTGAACCTTTCAACTTTCACTGTCATCAATGACATTTGAGAGCAAATCTTTGAACGCTTGCATGTCTGTGTTTTCATTTTTCAAATGTCGAAAATTCTAGGTAAATGACAGTTTCGAGGTTTGGAGACAAAAAGCGAGGCTGAATTCTGTCTGCTTCATTGTTGCCTTCTTCTGGTTTTATTGCCCCTCTATAAGGTACGACGCCTTGTAGATTTTCTGGGAAAAATACGAAGTCACTGCTTCAAAAACACCACTAATAGAATTTTCTGGCTTCAATCAGCATGTTTTGAGGAAACAATTATTGATTTGTATTAGTCATTCTTAGAAGTAGCATTACTTCATAACGGCCTACTATTGCAGATTGTTGACCAATGATACTCCTATCGCCGATGGTATTTTCTTTTGCTTCAAGCCATGAGGTCAAGTATATGAGCCTGACGTATGGCTCATATGGGCGGAGCTACAGCGCAGAAAGATCGTTACTGTAGCGAGCCTGAGGGCTCACTCTCAAGGTGTGAACAAGGCGCGAGCAGTGTCTCGCAGTTAGCGGTCGTAAGTAAAGTCCTCCGCCCGGGGGAGATGTATCACAACAGGTTTATAATTTCCTATGGTTCGTACAAACAAACGATTAACCCAAACGCACTTTTAACACTATATATAATATATA
>KN549219.1:332960-344127 GCA_000797555.1 Oesophagostomum dentatum | reverse complement strand
TTTTCATCTTAATTATCATTTTAGCGATCACCTAGGGACACTGATACTCGAAGCTCTATGAGATTACAGACGCCATTTCTGGAAATTACTACTGGACATGAGTCAGGTTAATGTAGCATAACTAAAGGCAAAAAGGAAGAAGCATACATGTTTTCGGCATCTTTTTATTTGGTGGCCGACATATCAGAATCGTCTTCGTTTCTTACTTTATTGTTGGATAAACATGTGAATGTAATATTTAAAAAGGTATTATTGGTTGCTTCTTGCCGCTGATTGCTATTTTCTTCTAAATATGGTTGTCTACTCACTTCACCACCTAAATTTGATTCCACCCTAAGCACGGAAACGATAGCTGAAATGAAGAATATGAAGAAAAGAAATGACAGCCAGTAAACGTGTAGTAACTGTGTCTAATGTGTTTTGATCGGCGAAAAAATAACACAAATGCTTCGGAGAACATATAATTTTTCTGCTTAAAAAATAAGAATTTCCTTCTGACTTTCGTTTGCTTGCTTTTTAAATCGTGTTGAATGTCTGATAATTTAGGAGCGCACCCATCGAAGAAAGAAGTATGGATTTGTTAAATTTTTTTTAATGGTCACACCCACTCAGAGTAAAATAGCAAAATAATGCAGTTTAGGAATTGTACCGAGTTTCCTAAAAGAAAAGAATGTTGCTATTAAACATGTAAAGGTAGCTTTCGCATTTGTGTGAGAAGAGCAACATTTCCACCGTATTGCATTTTACGTATACTCAGAATTTTTTCGTCAACTTGTTTGATTGCTTCAAACAAGTTGTACAAAAATAAACTTAAAATAATAAATAAATAAAATAAAATAAATAATAAAATATTCTATAAACTTGCACTTGTAGCTTTGCGACTTTAAACATCTGTTTTTCAACTGTTTTGCCTTCTTTCAACTTTCGTTTAACCATTTACAGTCGACAAGCCTACAACTTGGTACCAGGAAAATTCTCTGTGCAACTTTTTTGAAGCAGTCAAACAATTTGTTAAAAAAAGTTCCTAGCATATGAATGAGTAGCATGCAACAAGTAACGGGAAATGAATCAAAGTTTTGATGAGTTTCGTCTGCAGTCATTTCATAATCTTAAACCAATAGTGGCTGAAGAATGAAACCTTATGGCCAATAGGCTTACAAAAGGTTGAAATTAAATGATATTCAGTTGAAGTCGCAACAGACCCCGAAATTGGGAGTTAAGACCAATATCTAAGTAGCTTTAGTATTGTTACGCATTCTGAACAAATCTCTTGAGGAAGTGCGAATTTTATACTATCCCTAGATGAACGACATTCAGCATTAATCAGTTAAAGACAGCACTCACAAAAAAAAGTTTTTCTGTTTTAAGATGGTAGTATAGCCCTTGTTTTATGTTTCCTTAATGCAAAAAGGTTCATGATAATTCTTTCTTCAGAAATCCACACTTGATCTGCTGTGAACGAAATTGCCAATTTCTTGAACCAGCAAAAACAACATTCACACAACGTTTTTTTTTTGACAATTCGCTTTGCGGTGACTGAAAAACGAAGTAAATAAGTGTAGACAAGTAAGGCGCACTCCGATTTCGCTTGAAGATTTTGTTTAACCATTTCGCATCAAATGCGGTGACTAACGCACCGATCCGGTCAAAAAAGGGTGTGTCGTTCACGGCAAGCGCTTGTCAGGAACAGATTTCAGAAGAACGATGAAGAAATTGCATGAATCCTTTTGTAGCATTTAGTGGTAAAATATATCCATAGCAAAAAACAGAGAAACATTTTTAGCATGAGTGCTGCCTTTAATATCCAGAGCTCTCTGAGATCGGGAGATATGTGCATATGGGCATCTTGCCCCAGGGTAATGAAGATTTCATTCTACAAAATACGAACTTCAGCGAAAACGTTGTTATCGTGATCTGTAGACTGGAAACATGAGCAGTTGTTACCAACAAAGATGGATCTCCATAATAGCTGCGACTGTATGACTAGGTGTCTAGATATGTGAAAATTCTGCCCTACGCATCCCTAGACTGCACCATTATGTGCTCGTATTTAGTGGAAGATTCTGTAAATCTTCACCTATTTACGCACTTTTCTTCGAAAGCGTTTGATGCAGAAAACAGATATACGTGTGTCAAATTACCCTCTACGTTGTTGCAGTTGCTTAGGACTTTCCAAATGCCGTTCAGTTTTCGTCATAAAAATGATAAATTTTCACGTGAAAGGCATATGAACTGAAAATTGACGGAGCTTTCGACTCCTCCTGATATATACTCTTAACAACAGCACTTTATAGCTGCTTTCACCACTTTACTCGTTTAATAGACAGATCACATTCTTTGATGCATGTTTTTCAAGACAAAAAGGTTCCCGAATTCATGAGTTGCTTGAGAAAGTGACCTCGAAACAGTCGCAGAATGCCGTTATTCATGAGTTTCTCAGGGAAGGAGCTATTATTTCTCTCGTCGAAAGACTTCACTTTCCATAAAAAGCAAAGCCAAACATTGCAAAAACCTTAAGCGAGACCGTCTAATCAGCTAGGACGCGCTCGCTTTAATGAAGTTCACGCTTCCTCATCGATGATTAGGAGCCAGCGTATGCTTGTGACCGGTGTTGAATTGTAATTACTTCCACATCAACACTAATCCTCGAAAACGCTTCATTACTCACCGTAATAATGAGTCCTCATCAACGCTGTACTTCCTCTGTGTACACTTACATAGTTGGAGTGAGCGAACTTGTTTGTGTTCGTACTTGTGATGCTTGCTAGTCCCTGTACAAATTCGGAACAACATGAAATGCTCATCCACCACGAAAAAAGAACTCACTTTATATCCGTACATTTCTGCACCTCGGACTTCCACGAATTAAGAGGAAAATCTGCAGAAACCCGAAGTGTGGAAAGCTAATTTGGCTAAGCAGCCAAATTTCGCACTGAAAATTTAGCTACAACTTCTCTCACTATGTTCTCAGGCATGATAGAAGTAATGGAAGAGGTGGATGAGCTCACTCCTTTATAAATCATATTTTTATTTGAAAAAGTTGTAACATCAAAAGCAAATCGTACCTCGAATCTACCATATTCTGATTTACATCGACCCATATTGCCAATTTTATTTTTTTTAATTTATTTTTTTATTTATTGCCTATTTATTTAATATTTATTTATTTATTTATTTATTTATTTATTTATTTATTTGCTTATTTATTTACTTACGCACCAAAGCTCATCTATTTTGCTACACGTAGACCTCTTCGAAGCAATTCCTTAATTATCATCGTCTGCATATTCCAATCTAAAATTCTAGGCCATTTTGACTTTGACGTGTCTTGGAATTCGAAATGCAATTTCTCAAACTTTTTGAGCCACTTTCGCTTTTCCAGTATGTCAGTTTCCTCGCTCGGTTCAGTAGTACTTTAGATATTATCTTATTTTCTCGTGGAACTATAACAAATTGAATGCTATCCTCCCATCATAATGTAATCATTTTTGCTTCTACAAGAGCTCCCACTGATGTTGACCCTACGATTTTAATTCAGGTGATAGAGGCGTTACAGAGCAGCCTTCTAAACAAGACTGGCTGAGAATGGCTAAGCATTTTCGACCTCTGTTCACGGGTAGATACTATCTATGATCAAGTCAAGTTGTACATGACACCGTTTGTTCCTAAGCGGTCTAGAAAATCTGCTAGGCTCATCCAGCATTTACCTCATATTAAACGCCTTCTTAAAAAGCCAGCTCAGTTATATTGCAGAACATCTAATGCCGCAAATTCTACTTTGCTAGCTAACTTTAAAAAAACTGGGCATCCATATAAACCGTTTTTTGCAATACCGCATGAAAAATCTGGCGCAATCGAAGCATAATCGAATAGCCGCTTCTTAAGTCGAAACCGCACAAAAAAGGAAAGATTACTGCGATTTTGTTTAATGACAAAAGAACTTGACTACAAAAGTTAGATCATAGCAAAAGCATAACTGTAAAACGGCAAAAGATAAAACAATAAAAGACGAAAGCCTTCGCACATTTTTTCGCAACTGTTTTTGGAACCAAACGAGAAAATTGTGCCCATTTTTGATAGTTTGTCAAAAGAAATTTCTCCTTTACCTAATACATAGTTACCTTGCGACTGTTGGAACGCTTTACGCAGATAAATGATTCTACATCACCCACGTCTGACAATATCGCTCAAGACTTTCCGAAGCCGTTTTTGAACACTTAGCTAACCCTGTATTTCAGCTTATGATGTTTCTATCTATTTAAATGAAATACCCAGTGTTTGGGGAATTTTGTTTGTTGTCTCAATTTTTAATCTTACATCCCTTTCTACTTTTTCTGTTGCTAATTCTGTTCTGGTTATTCGTTGACCAGAACATTCACTGATTTGGATAGCGCCAAAACTTTCCGGAACAAGCTTTTTCATCCTATTCGAGTACATTTCTCCTGATAAGCTATTGGATGGCATGGTTTATTACTAGAAGCATTCCACAACCATAAATATGCTCAGCTTTTATAAAAGGAGGAGATGTGGACTAATTTGAATTCTTGTTGTCTTGCAAACGAGTTTGCCTCTTTTAGTAGAAGTCTGCGCCAAGAAGAACTAGCTTTTTATTTTTTACATATGTGGGTTCTCTTACCTCGCATACCTCACGGATCTGTAACCACGTATCAGTTGCGAAGAGGCAGTCCAGCTAAGAAACTTGGAGCGAGCTAAAGATGGGCCTCATGCTCAAATCGACAAGCTAGTGTATGTGGTGCACATCTGCGCAACGATGGAGTGGCTGCGCTATTTCTGTGACTGATTGTACGCATCGACCCCCAAAAGTACCATGGTTCATTTTGAGATGTTCTATTTTGAACACCAGAATTCTAATTTTTTTAACCCGAGAGCTCTGACTTATTAACGTATCTGTGCTGTCGAATTTTCCACTTTCAGCTAATCTGCTAGTTTCTTCTGTGCTCCTAGAACAGCTGGTCTGTTGCCTCATTGGTGGTTTCCCTGCCATAAAAATTTAACAAAAGTTAAGAGTTTCTCTAAAAGAAAAGCTACAAAACGAGTCAGAAGTAGAACACTGCTACATTTCCCCAAAAACTTTCGCTATAATCAGACGAATTCATTTCCAAATACAGTATCTGTACAAGGTGTGACAATTTTCTACGACATTTGTCCAGCAAGAGAAATCCGTCCGCGAAAGTGTGAAACGTCTAGATGACGACGACGACTCCGGTTACTTTTGGGTACCCCGCATAACTACATTCACCTGTTGACAACTTACTAGACTTTTACTCTTTTCTTAAAGGCAGCATCCACGGGAAAAACCGCTAGGCAGCTTTTGCCAGTATAGGGGAGCACTATGGTCCAACAAGCCACAGCTAAAATAAAAATGCGCGAAATGCGATCCTCGCTGAAAAAAATTGTCCCCGTCAGAGTGGGCAAAGTGGGCAAACGGATCCAGCAAGGGCGCGAACGGCACTTACACGTACAAGTTATTAACAAGTTAAACATGGAGGACAGGCATAGATTGTTGTTAGTTGCTGTCTATTTCCCTGTTACGACGTCAAGCAACAAGAAAATGTCGCCTAAGCTGTGACGTCACCGAAAGAAGCCATCGAGTGGAAAGCTCGTCCACTAATTGCGGACGAGTTTTCTGGAGCGAATTTCTGGCCAGAAATGACTTCTGAGTCGGGATTTTTGGACCTCAGTCGATTTTTTGAACTCTTCTATCAGAATCCATAAAGAACTAGGAAAGCGTTTCTATCGTGGATACTGCCTTTAACTTTTCGATAAAATTTCAATTTAAGCATGTTGTAAGCTGAGCGGGTTCATTAGATAGTTCAGTGTAATACTCATTCAAGAAACTGCATAGGAACTTGACAAAACTAGTATGCAAAACAAATTATTCTTTCGGGATTATTACTCATTTCTATAGCTAAATAATATCAGAGCTAAAAAACCGACGAAAACCGAGAACAATAATTATCTCAGCTGTTCCTCCAGAGATTTAAGCTTTAGTGTTTCGATACCTCACAACAAATAACTGTGCTCTGTTTGCTTTTCACCACGCACCTCATTTCACAACAGAAGTAACTGCCAGGAAAACCGAGCCTGTTTTTAAAACTACCCTACTCACTCATTATTTGTTTCTTGGAATAGTATGTAGTAAAGAAGCAAGTGAGAGTTTAAATACACACATATAAAGTTGTGAAATCGGGCTTTGGGTCTAGGTGAACTGAAGTCGGTAATTTGGCTAAATGAGAAATTTTACATTGAGCCTGAAGCGGCTGCTCATGCTTAACACTTGTGCGGTAAGAATTTTTCAACACCAAAAATTGGGAGGCTAACAAACTGTCAACAATGTTTTTTAATAAGCTGAACTTCTTCTAGTCCGTTCACGCTTTGGGCGTCTTTGCGACTAAGAAGCAACGAAATTCTGGTCAGATCACACGACTAGGCGTTCCTTGAGCCCAGCTTTGGACTCAAGTCTTAATGCCTTATACAGTATGAGTAGAGAAACATTGCAGGAGTTTACTTCTAAGAATCTAGGCCTTTGTATGCGAAAATTCATATCTAAGCACAAAAATAATATCGAGCACCACCAAAGGTGCATTGACGAGCAGAATAATACCCATGAGAAACTTTTCTCCATAACAGGCAGAATCGCTTCATAGACAGATTACAGTATACAGGATAAGCGTTGTAGATGTAAACATTATTATAATAATGACCGATGATTAGGAACTGTCAATGACAATTTCAGTGTCATCCAAAATCATCCAACGCAAAAATAGCTGAGATAACTTGTGATGCGGGAGCGGTAAGAGAAGTGCGCAGGCTGTAATCACTAGTACATCATGCTCGAATTCGTTTTGTTGTTTTCAGTTCTTTGACTTTGATGATGCCGAATTTTATTTCTTGATTATGGACGACGAAAATTCTCCGAAAAGCTCCCCACTTAAGTGGTTCGGTCACTAAATTACTTTTGAAAACCATCCTGTTATGATAATTGCAACACAGTTATGAAAACTTGAGAATTAGAAACCCTTCTAAGAAAGTTGTGCTTCAAGATTTGTATTCATCCATTTAATGTCACTGTAGTACCTCATTCAAAAATGTATTAGGTCGTTGCAAATGTCTTTGGACGCTTAAGGAATATTTTTTCAAGCTTTATTAATTTATAATTTCGAAGGTTTAATGGAAAGCATAACCATCACTATTATCCGCCAATCCTCTACTTTAAACAGGCATAGCTCGCATTTTTTCCACTTACAAAAGTTAGAAATGAAAACAGTTTCGGTGTCATTTTTCGGACTTCTTAGTTCCCGATTTTTTTCCGCTTCAGCAAACAAGTTAGCGCTAGAATCAGCTGATATTCTGAAAGGGTACAGTCTAGCGTGTACGTACTACGAAGTGAAAGTTACGGCAGCCCAAGTTTTCCTAATTTTTTCCACGCATAGGAAGAAAGTGCATGATTCCTGTGCTACAACGAAAATGAACTTTCCAGTATTTCTCAAGATACTTCCAAGCTACAGCAGCCAAATTAAAGCAACGCTTAGCACGCTTCTGTATAAAGCCAAAGATACTGTAAATTGATGGAAGCTCCCAGTTTGGAATTATTCTACAGCACATTCAATTTTCCGAGTACCTGCCTTTGAGAAATGAGTGATCTGTCGTCTTGCTGACGGATTCGTGTGCTATTATTACTCTAAGTAAGAGGACGTATGCCCTTTCCAACGAGGAATCACAAGTAGTTCGTGGGCTACCAGTTATTTAGAACGCCGTAAAAAATAGAAGGTTGTCTTTGTCTACGCCCCATAGGTTTCATACATAGATCAGGAAATTAAAACCTAATTCTCTAAAACTCCTCGCCTTTGTTAAAGACGCCTATGGTGACTTGTAGAAGTACGAGCAACACAATGACGCTTGACGCGACAGAGAGAATCGGCAGTATATGTAGAAATAAAGTTGCCATTATGATCAGAGCTCGCCCAAGCAACTTTTGTTTTTGAAGCTTATGCCAGGGAAAAAATTGAAGAAATCTGTAGAAAAGAAGGTCGCACCGGCGCATCTTCGTCTACCATATGGTTTACTTTTTCTTCTGTCTTGAATGCTTTAGCCTATAAAGTTTTTAAAATGCAAACTGTGCTATGTACATGCACACAATTATTGGTTTTATATTGAAGATCAAAGCATTATGGATAGGATCTAGCAGGCCGAAAATAATAGCAATGCTTTACTGCAAATATACCACATAAAAAGAAAAACGAGAAAAGCTACATTATAAGAAGACAAATATTACGAACGTCCAAAAGCTTTTGCAATAAACTAATAATAAGCATCGCTAAGGCTTTGCGCTTTCTCGTGGGAAAACGAGAACCGTTTAAAAATCTCTGCAGATTTCTCTGCAACCCTCAGCAATTTACTGCACATTTCCTATGGCCTGACAGGGGCATTTATTAGCACCACATAATTTATCAACAAAAATAAAATATAGCAATAGATGTCGACTAATCATTCATCGCCACTGCGTGCCTTTTCATCATGAAATTCCAGTTCTCAGAAAGTCGAAAATGCTTCCCAGCTGAAAGAATGACCAGCAGCCTTAGTGGATGCCTGAAGATGAATCTTGGGCCTCAAGCGCGTTGTTTTTTTTTCTCCAGTCTTACTAGACGATTCATTCGCTACTCAAAGCAGTAGAGGCTACTATGGAGCCTGGACTTTCTTGCTCTATTCTCAGTTTTAATCGTAACGGTCCAGTTGACAAGCTTTTATAGAACCGCCCAAACTAGTTCTCATTAGAATAACCAACTGTAAGTACTTCAAACTGTGACTCATGTGAAGCTCTTACTCCACAAGGCTAGGATTTGCTCTAAAGATCCGCAAGCAAAAGCAGCCCCAGACTTCCTGAAAATGAATGTTTTCAAAATCAGCTTATATATAACGATCCTAACAAAAAAAAAAAACTTAGAAATGTGCTGGAGCAAAATCCTGTTTAATGGAGGTTAGTAAATTGCTCGTCGGATATATTAAAAAAAAGTAAGTTGTTTGCAGAACACCCGGGAGTTCTAGTTTATCCGTCTGTCAATAGCGGGCATCGTGAGAAAACTTCAAAATTCTTGGCATGGAGATGAAGGAGTGGGCTTATAACTCGTTTTGGTAAACATCCAGTCTCGTTTCGACCTCTGAATTTCGCTCACGTAAGATTGCCGGAAAATCTCTAAGGTTAAAGACATCGAAAACGTTTACTACACTTGGAAAGGCGCTACTATGGACTTCCCTCATGTTCTCTCACTACTTCTTCCCTCACACTGCATAATATTGCAATATTATCCTTTCGCAGTAAGTGAAAGTTTGGACGCCAGCAAATCTCATAATTAGTGTGACATTTCGCAAACTGTACTTAATCATTTCCTATTTAGAGGCTGCATCTATTTCTGTTCAATTGTTTTTTTTCTGGCAATGCTCTGCGACAATATCTGCTTTGAATCTGCGCAGAAATAATTAGAGCGCAGCTTCTGCTTCTCCACACTGATTTTAGCAGTACGTTTTACTAAGGATGCTAATAATTAAAAATTTTGGAGCAATTGTGTACAATTTCTTCGCGAAAAAAAAACTACGATGCGCGCCATCGGAAATATGAATATAATACAATAAAGTCTGGATGGGTAAATATGCTAGTCCTCAGAAATTAGTTCATTAGCTACGCCATTTTGGCGATTCGCAATCGCATTCCCTTAATTACGTCTACCACCGCAACAATGTCGCCAATACAAAGAACGTTAGACGCTATCCCAGTCGCTGTCGTAGACCAGATCCGAGATGTCTCTTGCTTTGCATTTTCACAAGAGCGGCTGGACTAGAGCAAAGCTCCATTGACGACAATACGACCCAATGTTGGGTCATATGAGTTGCTAGCTAGGGCAATACGGACCTATGCATGAACACAGTAGTTTTTCTCTAGTTTTGAAAGAGCTTTCATTTTTTTCTGTAGTTTTGAAAAAGCTTTCCATGTTTCTGGAGAAATTTGACATTGCGAATCCAGCAATGGTTATCACCTGAAAAGGAAAACACCCCATTGTAGAGTTGCAGTTTGGATAACGAAGGAAGCGGTTACATTGAATTTTTCTGCATGGACTTCAAATAAGTGGTTGCAATCCTACTAATACATATTTCCTGAAGAGCTTCTCATCATACTGAGGACGTCTTCTCGATAAATGATTTTGTTTTCACTTTTTCGACAAAAATGAGCATGACATCCGCACTAGGCAGTTTGTGTCATTGAAGCAAATGGTGGAGAAACAGGGTTGTTTTAGCTATTTTAGCTCAAAACAACTTCTATAGAGTACAGCACTAACATTTCTTACAAAAGATGTCCCTAGCAAAGATGTTCTGTTACACTGTAGTTTGTGAAAAACTACCCTGAGTGTGGATTTTATATTGTAACGTAACAGCAACGCCTTACCATAAGCAATGGATAGATCGTTTGTGGTCAGCTTACTTCAGTGCTCTGGCATACTACTTTTAACGCTGTTATGTTGAACTTGTCCATCCCAGACTGGAGGCATCCAAATTTCTGTCCGATCGTCAATGTGGTAAATGCTTCTTGAGATCGAAATTGTTGCTCTGCTTCTCAATTGTCTTCCTGCAAACTTTTGAAAGATGTTTAATTTCTTGTGTTTTATTCGGATTTTAGGTGCGAGTATTTTAACAAAAAAGACTACAGCTTCCTAGAATAAACTATTTCATTGCAACTGTATGGTAGAAATTTTATTACGGCACTTATACAAGGGCGCAGAAGCGCGGAAATCCTTTGGAATGTTGTACCAAATCCATTTCGTGAGATAACAAGCATCTTCTTCTGAAGGCAATACTAACTGCTACTATTAGCTCTCACCCCACCTACAAAATCATCTTGAGGATACAGGCAGAGCGTGGTCCTAGTTAACCCTTTGAGTCCCGAGCCGTGCGAAAGCCCGGAAAGAGCAGCTTACGGTTCACCTTAATAATCTAGGCCACGGCGATCATAACTGTGGTGGCCGATTTCTTAGTTAGGGTTTTCTTTATTTTTTAAAAATATTTGTACTTTAGTACACAGCGCAGATTTGAAAGCAAAAAAAAAACTGTAAACTCTGTAGAGCGAAGAAATATCTAAAGTTAAGGCTGTCTAATG
>KN549219.1:244005-256391 GCA_000797555.1 Oesophagostomum dentatum | reverse complement strand
CAAAAGTGAGCTCGAACTTTTCCTACAAAGTCGATAAAGAAATAGGGCAGCATTCCGTCCAACATCTTTGGCCTCTACTCCTCAGAATACCAAACTCTGAGTTGTTTCCTTTTGCAGTTGTTCTGGATTGTTAAAAAGGTTTTAGACGTTTAAGAAAAGCTATTATTCTGTGAATGCTGCCTCTAAGTCTCTTTCAAAATTTTTAAAGCTACGACAAAGCATTTCCTTGCGATAATGAAAGCTAAAATTTGAGTACCCTCTGTTTCACAATCGACGCCGATTCGAGCCGCGCGAGCGCGGTCAGATTGGCGGTGGAGCAGAACAAAACCAGCTCATTTTGCTGTAGTTTTGGCCAGAAGTTGAGTTTTCTTTATTCTTTCATTGCTTCAAATGTTCAGGGTTGGATTGTATGAAAGCTCACCTTATTACCCAAATGGAAGCAAAATGAGCTGACTGCCCTCTGCTCCACCGTCTGTTTAACCGCGCGCGCAGTTCCTCGTAAAACAGAATCTACATATATCAGCACTGGATATTTCATGATTTTCAGTTCATACTTCTCCCTGATTTATGGGTTTCCATGATAACATTCGCGTAAGCTATGGCAGGCACCCATTTGTGCAACTCATACAAAAGCTTCTGATTAAGCATAGGTTTTGCTCGAATATCTCCAGTTGTGTTCTAAAGCTTCAAGATAAGAAACGCCAAAGTAGATAGAGTATTGAAGGTGCGGATACAAGATATTTCCTAATTATTTTAAAGATGCTTACTTCTGCTGCTTGGGATCTCGTTCCACAAGAGCATCAAGAGGACGATATCGTTGTCGAACAGCTCCTTCAGGTTCATCGATAACAACTCTGCAAACCACAGATATTGTGAATTGTGCCACAGGAGAATATACTGGAGAAATGCTAAAGGTATCATAAAACATCGCAGTGAAATCTCTGTTAGATCCCCCATTAGCGTGAGTGTAGCCCCACTCAAACATCGTTAACAGTTTCTTTCTGCATCCCATTCGCACCAGTAGGAAACTAGGTTAAGGCACAAAAACCAAATTTACGTGATATCTCCAGATACTACTCTACTAAGACCCAATTAAGAGCGACCATCATGGTGCGTCTGAGATAGTACGTGTCGGGAGAGGTCCAAAGAAACTTATTAAATCGTAGCGACCAATCGATACTATTCGGGGCACTATCCGTATTTAACAATTATAAGGTTCTATAACAGCAAAAAAAAAGACAGAACATCTTACCGAAAAGTAGAATCTTGCAGAGCCACCACATGCAGATCTAGCTTGAGATCCTAAACAGGTTGGCTGTATTTAACGGTACGAACTTTACTACAAAATTCCATTTGATTGAGGTTACCTTGTTTTTTATTTGGGCGGAAAATGCTGTGTCATTAAATTTTGGCGACCCCTCGACCACTTCGTATCCGGTAGGTGAGTCGATAGCACGCTGTCGCCTGTAGTAAGAAAATACGTGAGTATGAACGCGATGAACTGCAGAACTTTCTCCAAGTATGAAGTAAAAAGACTGGTGGAACCAGATAACTGCATGATGCAAACTGTAAAACTAAGAGAGTATGCTATACGGTGACTGTAGAATGCAGAAGTAACAACCAGTTTTCGCCGTTAGAGGTCATCTTTTTTTCGTTTCTTTCGACTATGCAGAGCGAACGGCTAGAAGAACTGCCGTGCCAACGCAGCTAAAAAAACCCTGTCAATTTGTGTTTTTTGCGCAGCTACAAGTCCCACGCAGCTTCACGCAGAGACATTAGGACCAGCTAGCTTCCACCTTGGAATATTCAGGCATTCATCAGTTCTCCGTAAACGGTCATCGCATGATGCAATGAAAATCGGAGAACCAGTTCGTGGACCCGAAATGCCACGTGTACAAGACGTGCAGTGATCGTGGAACGGTGGAGAATGACCACAGCGCATTCCTTTTATGGGACCACAGGAAAGCTGGATAGACTCTTTATCAACGGTAATGAATGGTAGCGTTTCTTAGTATACGGAGCTGTTGAAATTTTGTTTACACAACAATACGGAGACTTACTTGCAGAATCCTGACTGACTACACGTCTTGAATTTAAGTCGGTCTACTGCTAACACATACGCCAGCACGCCGATGCCAAGTATGAGGACTGGCCGCATTCTGTAGGAGAACAACTTTCGCTAGACCACTGAGATTCAGAACCCCTTCTAATTATAGGAGTAAACTGAAGAAGAAAGATGACTGAGGATGGTAGAAGTACCCTTTAAAGGGGCAGAAAGAGTGCAAGGGAAATTTCACGCGGATTTGCGCACTTGAACAGCGGGAGCCGAAACTATGCAGCTATTCTCAAGTCAAGGATGTACGAGAAATTAGAACAGGTGGCCCTCGGAACGCCAGAACCCGAAGTGAGTTCCGCCCAGCTGAGACGGCCGCAATAGGTCTCGTCGGTGTGGGGCGGCCCTCTGCCGCGAACTTGACCATGAAACCTTCTTCGCGGCAGAGAAAGATGTGTATCGCACGCATCTGTGACCTGGCCCCTCCTGGTTAATCCACAAAAAGAGGCGTTCCACCGAAATATGAAACAGAAAACATTACCCTAACATGCATCTAAGCAGTGATTAAAATTTTGTGAAAATCGACGCCTTTGACAGTCTAGACTTAGCAACAATGGAAGTGCCCTAAAAAATCAGCAAAAGATGGGGGCTCATTTCGAGCACGGCTGGTATTACTCCTATTGTGGATCCGCCACGGATCCAAAAACGTGCATTTGCATCATTCGGAATTAGAAACCAAGGAGCAAAGAAATTACAGATTCACTAACATTGTTCAAGGCATTAATCGTTTTCCAGTACTGATGTTCACAGACAACCAAACCATGAGATCTTCTGCTACCTAGAGGATTTCAGCAAATTAGCTCTACAGCATTCAGTTTGGCAGTGAGGTACCTTCTATCACGTGTATTCTTATCTCGATCGGCTAGCTAAGCACAGATGTTTCTCATTTACGAGATCATATCGGGGATGAACAGCTCCATGCGTGGATATTCATCTGTTTACCCTAAAACATTTTTGGGGGGAATTCCTTTTACGAAATTCGTACCTCAAGCTCTGAGCGATTTTTCCAGCTTTGCTTAAAAAAAAGATATCATAGCACTCGACGAAATCGTGTCAATTCAGAGGTGGCAGACCATCAGCAAAAGACTTGACTGAAGTGTGCAAATCGTAATATGAAACAAACATGCAAAAAAACTCATTCATGCGATTTAGCGATATCTAGCGGGATACCATGTTCAGATAAGACGATGTGGTACCAAATTATAACAGAAGAAATTAGGTGACATAAGAGCCAGTGAAGCGGCAGGAGTATTTGGAAATACCTCCTTCTACTTACTATTAGAGGCTAAACAATGAATTAAGATTTTTTTCACGACACGGCTTTAAATTATCAGCTTGTGGCTACTTTAATGGTGGATAACATATCCGTGTATTTCTCTGCTTTGTTAGAGTAGAGCTTTCCTTCCATAAAAAACCGCTCTGCCACCTATCGTGACGTGTACGGTAGCAACGGGACTGCGATGTGCGGGACAAGCTCGTCATCCGGCAGGTCTTTCCAAGCTGGGAAGAAATACGACAGTATGCCTGGCCAAGCAGAGGCGCCTGCCGGTCCCACAACGCTCACAGCTCCAGTCAGTGCTCCTCTTGATATGTGATTAGCGACAGTAATGGTGAAGGCCAAGCACATCCCGACAAGGCTGTTGGTGCGAGGGGGGGGGGGGGAGAGAACCATTTCGGTATTCCGCACGGCTCAGCATCAGTACTACACGCATTGGGATCTGTCATCCAAAACATCGGGCGATATGACAAAGAGGCGATCAAGTCTCGGGCTACAAAAGACGTTATCGAATTTGAACACAGCCGACACATTCACTACTCGCCATGGAGAATGCTTCATGATCTGCACTCACAGATCATGAAAAGTTGAGCCCCCTTCCCACCATATCCATGGTGAGAAGCGGCGTTAACCTTGCCATACACCCTTTAGCCGTTCATCTTATCATTTACTCGTAATCCTGTAACGTCGCTTGGTTGTTTCCCCACTCCATTTCCACAACAGCGGACCATCATCTGCTAATCATCAAAATCGGCGGCTGATGAGCTTGAACTCATCATTCAACTAGGGATTGGAGGAGGCGATCCTCCACGAGAAATTTTTCTACAAGTCCCGTTCAGGAAACTTCAACGCAAGAACCTCGAGGAATTGTATGGGACTCCGGAACGGCAATCCTCTTGTTGAGTTGTACGCCTAGTTCCAGTTAACTCAGTTGTCATGAAAAAGGACCATACCATCACTAGAGTACTTGGAAGTCACCCAGCAACACGGCTTAAGCGGTGATGGACTCCATACTGACCATACCAACTAAAAGTGGTGTATATTCGACGTTTGCATAATTCTATCTTTTTGCGATGACTCCAATCACCTTTCTTTTTGCAAGACTGACTGACTTGACTGACTTAGCCACAAGCTGGAGAAGTTTATTTGCCACTGATTCTAGAGGGAGAGGGATGTCATGTTTGACCGTGCTTTGCTTGAGAAATTCCCGCCTTGACATGATAGCCTGTTGTTGAGGACCCAGCGAAGGAATAGAGCTTGACTCTTAAAGGACCGGAAGTATGGGTACGACGAGCTTTGGAGCCTCGCTCAATAAACTTTGGACGCACCTCGGATGCCACCAAGAGGTTACTGAGAGGAGAAAGAGGTTTGGGGCTAGATGCAGAATGCACCACACATCGAGCTGCTGGAATTGAATAACATGTACAGAAGACCCTTCAGGAGGTGTTCAAAGGTATGGACAAGCAAGGATTTTGGAAGCAGCACAAACACTAGTCTGATGAAATGCTTAAGGGAGCTCCAAGAATGCCATGTTCCGCTAACAGCACTGCTGAACGAAAGCGGAACTCCGCTACCTTCCCACTATGAGAGGAAATAAGTAACAGTGAGATTCTGAGTTAATCTCTTCCAATCTTGGACTCCCCACCGGTCCCCAATATTTTTACTGTCAAACAACCACCTTCGATTAGCATAAAGGCGGGCACTATTGCCCCAGGGCCTGACCCTGTTCGGCCATTCTTCTACGGGAGGGTGATCAACGTCTCTAAGAACTTCTGGCAGCGCACATCATATCTTACGTCGTTAGCTTACCCGGTCTTCCTCTTGTTCGAGAAATCCGTCAAAAAGTGGAAATTTGTCACTAAAAATACTACGCGGCACGCACTGCGGGCGAAGCCTCGGCTAGGTCGCGAGCTTCGACCGTGAATTAGTGTTTGTTTAGGCGTTCTGCCTTTGATTTGACCTCATTTCACCTTTTATAGGAAAACCTTCAAGTTCTTTATCTTCGATATACAAACTGTACAAAAAAGCGAATGGCGTGGGTGCGAGCTTTCCTTCCCTAATTTCCACCAAGTTTTTCAATATCGCCTACACTCTTATCCTAGCGACTTTGTTTTCTGCTGTTCTTTTTACTTTCGTTTATGGTCCTTGTCATCCTTCGTTTCGTCCCTTGCTTTTATTCTTTTCTGCGCATTTTTGCTCATTTTCACTGAGTTCACCTAAAGACTAGCTAAGGCCAGCAAAAATAGGAGAAAATTAGTGAAATAGCAGATGATTTGTATCAAAATTAGCTTCCTAGCTTCGTAGATCTTCTCACTATCGAAAGAGACCGGAAGAGACTTCCTTTTCGTGACGGCTCTGAGAACACCTCATGCCGGCCCCTGGGCGCAACTCCAAGAGCAGGTTGGATTTTGCAACAGCTTCAGCTGTACGGTCCAGATCACCTTTCAGAGATATCGATGTCTACAGGAAGTGCTGCACACCTCTTGCCCTTACTTTCATCGACTACGAAAAAGCATTCGAAATCGTCGAGGCGGAAGCCAGACTGTCAGCTAATGGGCAGTAGGTGATTGGATTCTACGTAAGAATTCTAGCTAACTGCTATAGGAGCTGCTCAACAACGGTGCAGGTTTCAGTATCAGTTGGAAAGAGGCAGATCAGGGCGATGCAGTATCGCCAAAGCTGTTCACCGCGACGTTGCAGTGAGTAATGAAATTACTCGAAAGGGACGAAGGAGGCTTTTGAGCTGATGGCCATTTGGATTAAAGACACCCGCAAAAAATATGAGCCTTCTGCGGTTACTATGTCCAAAGAAATTAGTCTCTCTTGCGCAATTTCCTTTCAACTTAACCAAATATGCTTCCATCACTGGCTTCGTTTATTTAATTCGACTTCGATTTGTGCTAGCGATACAACCTGGTTCATGTATTTTTAGAAAGAAATGATTTTAAGAATATTACTCCGTAAATGTCATTCAACAGGGCACAATTGTGCTTTATCATGATTTACGACATCGCGCGAAGACTCCTTAACGTAACACTGAAAAGATGCGCCGAAAAAGAAAGCAAGCATTATAGAACTGCAGGCGACGATAAATGTAAATATAACTCAAAAAACGAGGTAGTGTGGATGCTCCGCCGCGATGCTCTATGTACGTAATCAGCAGCAGTTTAAGCATGTTTTTTGCCGCATATTCGTCCTTAAAAAACTTTCCGTTTATATTTTATCTTGGTTAAAGGCGGCATTCAGTCCCAAAATCGACATACAGATCTCAACCGACTCTAGCACATGTGGCTAACCTAAACTAAGCCAAAGGCATCCGAGTTAGCTCACTCCCACCATGAATCTCTGGGCAGGACGCCAGTTCTGATCATGATATGATATGGATCAATAAAGGACGCGGCAGCCGGTTTTTTGTTCATTTTCTTTCTTTTTTATAGTTTTTCATTGTTTTTGAGAAGCATCTTAGTTTAATTGCTTTACTGTGATACAAATTTCAACCTCAATCAACCCATGGAGCATTTTGCTACTTCTGCCTATTGCAGTGGGCATATTTTTTTGTTTGAAAAAACTGGTCTTTTTGGTTGTTAAAGCGTTCTAGCGACATGTTTGTAATAGAAGGTTCATAACACGTTGTAAACCTACTCTTATAAACCGACTTCCAACGTCTGTTTAAGATTTTCGTGCTAAAAACTAATAAAAATGTGTATTTGCAATCATTTGATATCAGCTGAATGCGGATTTCCTCCCTACAACACGCCAAGTTTACAATTGAAACGGCTTGCTGTCGTGTGTTGATTGGTTATATAGAGCATTTGCCTGACAACCGCGCACGCATCCCCGATTTGTGTGATTGCAGACGGCTCGACTGACCTCCCGCCAAGGTCGACACCCACTTCGACGACCATTTCGCCTGGGCGATCAATATGGAGAAATTTTTGAGACAGTCGCCAGGCGCATGCTTTTACTTTGTTTTTACGAATTTTTCTTCGTTCTTCGTCCTTTTCCAAATCGCGAAAACAATGCAAAAGCACGCGCCTGACGATTGCTTCGAAAATTCCCCGAAATTGGTAGCTCGGGCAAAGCGGTCGGGGAAGTGATCGCCGACTTTGGCGTAGGGCTAGTCGTGCCGTCTGCAATAACACAAATAGGGATTGATGCGCAGTTGTCAAGTAAATGCCCTATACGCGGCTTTTTATAGTAGGGATGGCTTTTCCTTTTTACCTTTTATCATATTTGAGTAATGTTTTTACTACGCTGATGTGGTAAGGGTGTGGAGTCGAGTCCACGTCTGAGTCCACGGACCACTGAGCTGTACCTCTGCGCTATCAAGCGATCTTGCATTGGCGAGGCGCCGTAGACTGGCGTATGCGGGCTCAGAGTCCGCGGCATGCACTGTGGGTTTTTTACTCTCGGTTTAGAGCTACTGTAGGCGTCTAATTGTGTGGAGGAAATAGTAGGAAGATTCCTGGAATGATACTGCTGAGTATCTAGTACGTTTACCTACTATTTGATAAAAAAGTTCTTGAGCAGTGGTTTCCATTTATTCTATTTCTGTAAAGTCCCATTCAGATGTCGGTATGTCGATGTTTCCGCACACGCTAGTTTTGAACATGATTACATTTGCTTATTTTCTGAGGTTTGCGAATTATGAACTTTTTACAGAGACATGTGAATAGGTACTGTGGAGGCTTACAGATAACGTAGTTTCCATCTAGCGAACATAGTTCTGGCTGTTTATATGATTTTGGGCAAAGCATATTTTTGAGTCTCTTGAGTCCATCGATTCTTTCAGGACAGTGTTGTTTTTGGATAGCTCTTTCTCTCTCAAAATCTCTTCGTTAAGGTTGAATGTTCTTTTTTCGGATGTTGTGTTGAAAATGTCCTCCTTTTTTGAAGTCTGCAAAAGATTGTTAAATATCTTTTTTATCCTGGCTTCTTCATCTTGGAAATGAATTACTTTCTTCAGAGCTCACAGAGTTACATGTCAAAAATACACGATGTAGGTAGGTGGCAAGCCTTTGAGATTTTATTGTTTTGAATTTATTTTCATATACTTCATGGTAAATGTTGAAATGTAATTCTAGTCCAGAAGCAACAACAATTCTGTGCGTCAGCTTCTGTTCTTGTCGACTACTGGAAAGCTAAGTTTAGCGACTCACAATGATTGGAGTACGTGAAAAGCCTATAGCGAAGTTTCGAACAGGTCAGCTCTGTGTTGAATTCTTTTTTAAGATCGTTCACATGCAATCGCAGACTTATTGGCAGTTGTCGAGGCAATCACGAAGCAAGCGCTCTGCGGCAAAACTTTAGCAGATAGGCATTTTCCAGCCTCAGCGATGGTAAAAACGTGTCTGTTTAGAACGCTAACGATGCCGTTAGTGTTGTTGACAAGAATCTCACAATTAAAACAACCAGGAAACCATTTTTGAAAGAAGCCGCGATTTGGACAGCAGTACATCTCTATGAACAGCATTTATGCTGCGGCAACTGCCCTTCGGCGCTATCGACTATTGTGTTGTGTCAGAAGCGGTTCTAGGACGTTAGAGCAGGGAGACTTGGCCCTCTGAGATCCCTCTATTATTACTATCTCTGAATTATTTGAATTGGTCAGTTTTGTAGCAGAAGCTTTCATGGAAACGATGCAATCCTGTTTTCTTGTTGGAGGCGGCGACGAAGCGCTAAAGGGAATGACCTATTGTCGACAAATATTCCATCACAATATGGTGGTTGATGAACGGCTGTGTTCGTGTGTGGAGTTCGGTAGAGGTAGTTTTGAACAGTTTTTGTAGGTACGATTTTGGAGTTTTCTGTGAGGTGACAGGAAGCTTACAAAGTCTTGCCTTTGTTATTTTCTTTACCTGTGCTGCAGGTCCAAAGCACTGAATTGTCTATAAAAATTGTAAAGACGTACCACCTGTTGTTTTTTAATCTAGGAAGTTTTTTTTTAAAAATTATAACTCATGTTCGTTTTCGCTTCGTGCATCTTGCACTAACCTTATACGAAAGCTAATAATTTCAGCTCCAGGTTTTCTCCTGCACTCGTCTGTAGGATAGAAAAAAACCCAAACAGTGTAATGTTGATCGTAAATATTTCATACTCTAATTAAAGGAGGGAAAGAGCACGTTAATTCATTCTGCAAAATATTCTTGATAAGGAGTGATTAAAAACCACCAGAAATGATTAGAGACAAAATGTGGGCGGGTCTTCCTTCTTCTCGTTTCTCCGCTATGTTCGTATTGTACATCATTGATGATTATTTTAGCTCACGTAGTTTTTAACAAGTTAAAACGCGAAAAGCCAAGGTTTGGGAGAGTGGAAATGACTAAGCCAACAAGGATATGGTTTTTGGTATGTTGATTATGTTGATAAGGAGTGGAATATGTAATTTACCAAAGACAGAGTGATTACGTACTATGAAAATAAGTAGTTAACATTTTAATAATATGGGGCTGAATAGAATGAGGTACCTTGGGACAAGCTTTAATTGATTTGGTTATTACAAAATACCTAGGATATGAAAACTTTAGGAAACGAGTATGAGTTTGAATTGATGAGTCGGCGCATACCTCATATTGATTATATGAATATGTGTATGAAAAATAGGAATGAGAATTTCTGAAGCACGTTTTTGTCTAAAAGGATAAAAACATGACAACGATAAAAGGAGAGTGTAAATAAGTAATGCCGATGGAAATATTTTTTGAAAAAAATGTTTTGGAATTAGAAAGGTTTTAGGTGATTGGGAAGAGGGTAACGCTTCTAATATAAGTGATAGTACGGATACCGTAATTAACCTTTCAGGTAGATCAATATATTAAGTTATGTTGTTTTGTAGTAATTTTTCAACAGAATTTTCTGCGTAATTAATATTTCATTTGCATGTTGAAGAGATGAAATTGTTATTTGACGGACTGTTAGGTAACTAATTATTTTATAAATGTAATCTACTGAAGTCAGAAGTTGAATTGCCTGTATAACTCGTTCAGGAATTAGGATAAAACAGCAGAACTAGCATCATATTTTTTCAGATCTTTACAAAGCCTTCCGCTTCCTGTCCCGTACCGCCCTTACCATGTCTTACTAGCTGTATAGTTCGAGTGTTCGGTTTAGAAGAAGTAAATAAAACTCTAAGAAAACTGAAATCCTGTTCCCCGAAAACGGCTGATAAAACACCATCTTCCTTCTTCAAATATCTTCACAAAGAACTTGCTGTGCAGAGAGGAGAACTTGCTGTAATGCCTTGAATACCCTGGTACCACAGAAAAAAACTTGTACAGGGAGCTGGAAGAGGTGTTGTTTTATAAAGTTATAACCCTAGAGGCAACTACTAAGAGGAAAAAAAACTAGGAAAAACCTCTAATTTTTCTCTGGAGAAATCATCGTGCCCGCCGCCCTCAAAAAAAAAAAGCGTGGCACATCTTAATGTCTGGACAAGTTAAGCGGTGATCCAAAAGTCTTGTGAAACCGGCGGACCAAGCGCTCTTCTATCAATTTTAGTACACACCTTCGCAAAAATTCCGCTCTAGGGAGCTGAGTGTGATTTTTGACGTAAATTTCTATGTATTATGAAGCTCCAAGGAAAAACACAGCTGAAAAACCGGAGCTGAAATATTCCATATATTCTTTGTAATGCGCTTGAAAGGTAGATTTTATTCGAGTAACTGATGAATTTCCTGATTAAAACTGAAGATGAGGATAACCCTTGTTTGCTATTGCTTCCGTACCGCCACACACATCATCTCTCTGCAACCTCTGACATACTTTATAAAACTGAAGTCTTTTTAGAAGGCGATATGCGACTGCTAATCCTCTTTATATTCTAAGCTACTTCATGACACATACGCTTTGTTTCAGTGGAGATATACGCATTTTTCTGATTGGAAAAACCTTAGTCATCCAAACTCTATGAACGGGTGAATCCTTCTCCTGTTGACCAAAATACTATTTGTGTTCTTCTTCGATGCGTTTCAATTAATTCAAAGCACTGTTGCACAACAGCAGTGAGCTTAGTGACCAACAGATTTTCTTGCAGCTGAAGTGAATTTGTCATTTCTTCGGGGGATTCTACTTTGTCATTGTTTGTTTTCACACCTAGCAGAAGTATGCAATAAAAGCTATGTACCTTATTCGGTGACCATCTTCATGAACATCCTAAATTCATTTTTATTTTGGCAAGAAAACGTACATGGCATGAATCGATTGGAATGTCTTGAGCAAATATCTGAGCTAATTCAGGGCTTTCATATTCACATCATTGAGCCATTTGATAATCGTCTGTCCTCGTGTGAAGAAGAGGATTACGAACAGCACAAAAACAGCAGCACTTGTCCATACGGATATGAAGTCCAAGAAGAGGGCGGAGTAGCGACAACAGCCACAGGTCCTTCTAAAAGAATAACATCCCAAGGTAGTTTCTTTTGTTTTAAGGCGCGACCGCGTATGATAGAAGCTAGGATAGAAGTTTTGTAGAGTTTTTCTATCTACAATGAGGCACGCAGTGTCTAATGCAGTCAGGACGAGGTGGATCGCCTAACAAACTCAGTGCCATAAATCCCCCGTTTCTTGTATATTGACAAAGTACTCAGAAGAGTCGCATTATCATTTTTGGAATTCTGAAAAGCGAAGCGTTTAAGAAAGTGGCTTCGTTCTTTTAAGGTATTCGTGATACTCTATGTGCAAAAGTCGCGTTTATGCTGCAGCGTGAAGTGATTTTTGCAGCACTACGGCAGGTAGAGGGTCAAAATTCAGACCATTAGGAAAGGAGCAGTTTGGAGTTTTGAAGGTAGCACCACGTTCGTAATGAACGTTGAACCTTGCGGATTTGGAATAAAAAATATGTTCAAATCATTGCCTTACAAGGGAATGGTCAGAATGGTCCGACGAACCTAGACCTGCGGCATACCTCACCTGGTAGAGCTTCTCCTCTTTAGTAAACCCACGAAATTCTAGCTGCCCACCGCTTCCTGGAAGGAAGTTGTGGGCCCTTTTTCCAGACC
>KN549219.1:167025-177945 GCA_000797555.1 Oesophagostomum dentatum | reverse complement strand
TTTTAAAGAGAGCTTCAACTGCAACAATAATGCTATCAACGACGATCTTCGTGCAGCATTTCTTAACTACCACAACAACGGAAGAAGAAGGATTGCGAAAGGACAACAGAATAATGTAGGAGGGAAAAAACTCAACAAAGCTGCAAACATGAATAAGCTGGTGAGCTTATGAAGCCTTCTTTGAGATCCTGCCAGCGAAGAGACATACGCCCCTTTCAAAAAATATAGGACCACCCTCAAATATGAACAGTATGAGCACTTTGTTAACCAGCTGCTGCTGTGACTGTACCCGTTAGAGTGAACTGATGGAAGTATTTCGGGCTAGTGATAGTACAGTACCATTCTTGCAGATGATGGTAAGAAAAATAATCTCTTTTCGTTGGTGAACACCAAATGAACTTGTGCGATATAACGTGTGATATTATGCCGTCGCCGAAGTCTTTGGGCATCCACACAGACGTTTTTCCCTAAGAAGTTTTCCCGATAGTTTTCTTTAGTACTACTTTTTTATGTGTTACATTTGCATTGCACATAGAGTACTCTTAGGCCGAAAAAGAACTGAGAGCTAGAGTTATCCAAAGAGACGAAAAGCGACCACGCAAAAGACGACCACCCACCCGATCTAGTTGCTGCATCCTTTCCACTGGACCTCTTCTTTTGAGAAAGTGAGCTTCCGAATTAAATACCGTTTGGATGACCAGTGAATAGAATTTGAGCGGTATTTCTAAAGCTGCAGGCGATCTCCTCTATCGAAATAAAGCACCATGTGTTACCTCTATCCCACAACATTTTCGAGGTCACCATAATTGTTTTCCACGAAATTGAAAATCGCTCGAAATTAGAACAATAATTTCCCACTTTACGTGGGAGCTTACTAGAGAGCTTAGACAAAGCTGAATTGCGGTTTCGTCGCGGCGTTCTCTGTCACTTTTGAATTACCTATCTTCCGCAGTAAGATATCATACTTTTTCTGGAAGAGAGAGTGGTGTTTGAATCCATCAGAAAGTTGGGAGGTTGCGCGGTCAAGTGCTCAAAAATAAACTGTGCCATACAACGATCTCAAATTGAAGAGCATCCACTAATTTACAGTAGCTTCTGGTTTACACAGGATAAAGCCGAGCGCTAGTTTAACTTAACTGTTATAAGTTTAAGGTACCCTGAGAAATACAAAAATGCTTGTTTTCTCGCAGTGAGCGAATCATGCATTTTCTTCTGAAGAATACCGAGAAATCAGGAGAACCTGGAGTATCTCAATTTCCCTTCCCTCCTGTAGCCCAGAATACCTATCTTAGAATATCTGCTGCGTTATTTGCTACCGTTTCCTCGTGCAGACAAAAATCGGCATCTGAAGGGCTCGAGAAAAATTATACCCAAACCTGTTCTCATTCACTGGTTTTTTTTTATTTCATGAGAGTAAACTCTGTCATACAGTAGATCTAATAGAGGGGCTGCCGGTATTTATGTTAACCATGCTTTATAGCAAAGTCATTGAATGGTACAGTCATAATCCAAAAACTTCTGCGGCAACCTAATACACAGAAACATCCGACTAATTCCTTCAAGCTTAAAAACCTCCTAGTGTGCTTATAGGCGAAATAGGCACAATGTTTTGGCTTGCTATCCCCAAATCTGTAAACATAAGAAGTTGTTCAAAACGATGACTATAGCCGTAGTTAATGCTTTCAAATTTCAAGCCCTACGAGCAGTAGAATTCTTTATAGAGATGGAACTGTGATATGGAAAAGAAGGCTCAGGAATATATGAAGAGCTGTAATGCACTAGGTGGACGAGTTTGGGGCAGCCCTTACTATTCAGTGGTTACAAAGTGAGTTGGTTCTGCCACAACTGCTACAGAGTTTCAACAGCCGATCATGATTACAGTTTCGGTGGAGCTGCACCCGCGAAAATGGTAGCCGAATTCTCTATGAAAATGTGGTGGACCAGTGTAGAACGTAACGCTATCTCCGACAATAATGAATACAGAGTTTGTGCTCTCCAGTCATTCTCACAGGTATGTGTAATTGTACCAGATCTCAGTAATTTCTTACAACCGGCGCTCACAATCGGCTGCCCGAATCAATCCTCAGGGCTAGTGAGGAGTTTTATGGGGGCTAATACAGCATCCAAAATCTGAAACTTCTGCTGGAAAGCTACAAAGAAGATAGAAACGCTCGGAGGTCCTTTTTCTCTTTACAACACCTCAGTCGAGCTGGACGTAGGACAGCTTTATCATGGCAGATCGCTGAAGCTAAGAAACAGAAGCAGAAGCTTCAACTTGTTAGTACCAGAGTAACAGAACATTCTAAAATGCTTACCAGCTGTGACGTTTAAGAAGAGCGGGCATTAAAGTTACTGGAACCAGTTGTAGTATCGCTCATTTTTGTAAAGCAACCTCTATGTTATATAGATGGCGAACGCCAGAGCAACTGAAATAGGATGCACTGTCACCAATTGCGGAAACAAGATGCAAATCGGGTGTTTGTACAATGCCATGTGAGTATCTTCTAAATACTTGCTACAAGACTTCAAGGGCCGTCTCAAATTCGATTCAGAGGCAGCATCAAGGGACAACCCATGTGGGAGACTGGAGAGCCCTGCTCAGAATGCATTGGCAATTCGACTTGTGAGGACGGCCTTTGTGTTAGGCCAGAAGAAAAACCAGGTAAGAGTAGTGCTCGTATTATTACTTCTCTCGAAAAAACTTCCTTTAAAAGAGGAGTGCTACTGCGCTGTAAGGCTGCAGTGAACGTAGTATGTGCTTTAGTGGGATGCGGAGAAAAATCTTATACGTCCTTGATACAGAGGAAGCGAAAACAACGATTAGGAAAAAGAAAAGCTCACAATTCTTGCCCATTCAATGTTCATTTCCTCCTTCGTCCTCACCCATACATACTGCGCATACTAGATCAACAAATAAGCTCAGCCAAATCCGCGGAACCTCCTCGGAGCCTGCTGTTTTTCGGAAGTTTTGCGAGTCTAAGTTTTTTCTGCAAGCCTCCGCAGCACGTGTCCTGTTCTGGTACTCTTCTGAATACATTTTGATACTAAGAAGACGGAACAAACACTGTCTGCTTTACGAGAGTTGTGAAGAGTTGATGCGATGTATGATAAAGAAGAATTGAGGTAAACTTTCTGCAGAGCTCCTCTTCTTCACAGCTTGAACTTACACATCTTTCTCTTTCACCGGATGTGATACCCTTCTGAGTACATTTTGATATTAAGAAGACGGAAAAAACACGATCTGCTCTACGAGCGGCATGACCGACAAAATACGAACAAGAATTCTGAATGTACACAACGAGTTCAGGTTTGCCGTACTTCTTATCGTTAGTAAACCATAATTAAAACCGAAAATTTTTCTTGATTCCATGCCCCATATCCCACCTCCGTTCCTCTTTCTGTACATATCTGCTCGTTTCCAGATCACTCGTTGCAAGAGGACTAGCCAGAAATGGTACACAAGGTTACGCTCCTAAGGCCTCTGCTATGTATAAACTGGTACGTAAAATGAGACAGGAATATTGAACTGCTCTAGAACTGAACTGTAAAGATACTCGAGAACGGAGTTTGCAATTGCTTTTCAGAAGTACGACTGCAAACTAGAGGAACTTGCTATGAGTCACGCAAAAACATGCGTCTATGGACACAGACCTAATTCTGAAAGACCCAATATTGGGGAAAATATCTACACCCTCCTTGTACCCGGATCAGATAGAACAATGAATGGTGAATGGGTGAGTTAAAGTGTAAACGTGATTCCACATTTCAAGTAAACATGGGATGAGAGCTTTCGGAGTTTTGTGTTGTGGTATTTTTGAATTGTTAGATGACTGTTTTTCGTCGTACAGCAAAACCAGTCCATTGTTGTGATCATAATTTGAATAGATGATTGAGCGCGTCCGAACCAAAATTACGCAAAGATTTTGGTTTCAGCGTATTAGTGAGGAACGTGGAAAAAGGGATGAGGAGACTATTCACAGTTCTAAACAAGACCTGTTATTTTTATATGCAATTCATTCTCTAAACAATGGATGAATACTTTTAGGCTACAGCAGACTGGTTCTATGAGCTTAAACACTACGGCGTGTTCGCAGACAATCGCTTCACAGATGCACTGAACAATCGACCAAATACAGTAGTCGGACATTACACCCAGGTATTTTTTTAGCAGCAGAAATTGCTACTGCAGGATTCCTTGACGCAAGCCAGGAGTTTTTAAACGAACGGATCTTATCATTATTCGGTGGTGTAAAGCCTCACATTTCGTCTTTCAACAGCAGTGACGAGATGTGCTGAACGCCATGTCCAGTTAAATAACGGAAGCATAGAGCAGGTCATAAATACATAGTATTTCCCTAACATTTGATTATGGCATATGAAGCACATGAGAATCACGAGTTCCTGCAGTAATGCAAAGCTCACTATTATTCTAGTATATGAACTGTAACGTTCACAGGTTTTTCGGACCAAAAAAGTGATACGGCAGCTTTGTTTCAGCTAAGCTACTTTTGAAATATCCCTGTCTTATTCCGTATAAAAGTAGAAAACTTCTCGGAATGTGTTAGGAATCAGTGTCTTTCCAGCTAGCATGGGGAACCACAAAATATATTGGATGTGGTGTTCAAAACTGCAATGACCAAACGATTGTTGTATGCAATTATTCCCCAGCGTAAGCTTTCGTATTAACTTTCATACTGGTTAGGTGCAAAAGTAAATTTTTCCAGAGGAAATAAAAAGGATCAGCTGATCTACGATGTTGGAACACCCTGCTCCAAGTGTCCGTCTGGAACCAAATGCGCAGCAGATGAGGGACTCTGCGTCTTCGCTTGATCGTATTAATGGATTCGTAAACTCCAAATACGATAAATTTTCGCTCCGCAGACTGTCAGTACAGCACAGACTATACGGGACTATTTATATATTTTGACAGATCCATTTGACGATTCGGTAGTTTCATCATTTCAAAGCTGTAATTAAGAGTGATTGTCAACGAGTTTTCAAAACATTTCCTGCATTCTACCAATTCTCTCCGTTCATACACTCAGACGCCCGTGCCAGCAGGCGACCGGGCAAAAAAGTCTTCCAGGCCCAGTATCGGGCCTGAAAAATGTGCGGAGTCTGCCTTCGGCCTAATGCCGGCAGAGTTCATAGCACCGGCTTGACTTGCTTTGATTACTGACCCGGCCGGCAAGAGTTTGGGTGCAGGCTATCTTCCACCATCGCCCAGATTAAAACTCTACAACCTGGGCCCGCATCCAATAAAGGTTACCAATGGGAGGAAATACGCGGTTTTCCAGTGGAAGTAGCTATATTGGATATGGGCTCTAAATGATGTGAGAATGTTTCCAGTGGGAACGTTTTTCCACTGGTAAATTGCTTATTGGATAGCAATTTCCACTGGAAATACCTCGTATTTCCACTGGGAAGCGTTTTTCCCGTGGAAATAGGTATACTGGATGCGAGCCCTGCATTTCTCGCAAACGAGCATGGGCCACCTTCTATAGGATGACGGCCAATTACCTATTGCCTGCGAGTTGTCGTAAATATAAATTAAGACATCTGTTATGGCCGAAAAGCGGGAGATTTTCCTGCAACTAAGCTCAGGGTCTTCCGAAAAATTTAGACCTCGAGTTACATCGCCGTTGACCGCCTATTTAGGTTGCGCTATCTGCTATCTAATGGCTTGTTTAATGCTCGTTTGATACGCCCGGTTTACCGGCACCAGCAAACCTTTTCCAGATATATTCCGATGTATTAGGTTGAGTCAAAAGTCTTGTCGTAATTTGCGATTTTACTTTCAAACTAAATAACTTTAAAATCAATGAAGCTCCTGGCTCCAGATATTCACCGCTGGTGGGCACTGCCTTAAACATAGATTTTTTTGGAAGCAAGCATTTTACGATCGAAGGAGAGACAACAGTCAAATTTTCGTGCCTTCAATTTGCGTAATTTTTTCTCTACCTATATAATTCCTCAACAAGGAATAAAATAACTGCTTCACAAAATAAGTACTTGACAAAACAAAATAACTACTTGACTACTTGACCTTATGACCCTCGAAATCGTCTGGATGTGGTCCAAGCGGCTGAAGTTTTTGCAAAATCCAGCCTGCTCTTGACGGTGGGCCTCATCATCCAGTGTCCCTGATATGCGAGTGAGGATGATCTTCGTAAATAACTTGTACAGTACGCTCAGCAGGCATATCGGAAGGTAGTTCTGGATATCTTCGCGATCACCCTTCTTGTACATAAGAACGATACATGAGGTCCTCCACCGATCTGGGATCCTCTCCTTCTGCAAGTATGATGTCATGTGTGCCGCTAGAATTCCATGGAGGCGATGGCGGCCAGTCCGTAGAAGATCGGCCAAGATGTGGACCGGTTCTAAGGCTGTGCCCGCCTTCATGATGTTAATTGCGGCGTGTACTTCAGCAGAGAGAATCCGTGGTGGTACTTCGCCAATGGGGATGTTGGGGTCTGGCACGGGAGATGACGAACTGAAGAGATTAGTGCAGAATCTCTCCGTTATCGATTCCATCTCGCTACGGGAGTTCCGCCCTCGTTCAGAAGAGCAGTCAGCGGAAGATGGTACTCTTGGAGATAACTTCGGCATTTTTTCAGACTTGTCCGTTTTTGCGCTGCTTCCAAAATCCTTGCTTGCCTGTACTTTCAAAGATCTTCTTGCAAAGCTCTTCTGCAGCTGGTGTGCGCCACCAGCCGGTGTGATGCATTTGGATCTACCTTCAAGACTCTTCTTCTTCTCAGCAGCGAGATGCGTTCTAAAGCCGCTTGCAGAGTGCGCGAGGTCGACGAGCTCGCAATGTTAAAGGATACGGGGCTGCTAAGCAGCACGAGCTCGCGGCCAGCTCGCTCAGCGAGCTGCGGCAAGGAATGGTCAGGAGCATTTTTGTCGCGGCGCCATGCTGCCGCCAAGCGCGAGCTCGCCGAGCTCGCCCACTCTGAGAAAGGCTTACGTGGGTTGAGCGGGGCTTCAGGGCTTGTTCTGGCAATCTTTCAGTCCCTTAAGAAGCAAACCGTTGTCCTCTGTTGGGTCCTCCAGAACAGGCCAGTCATATCGAGACAAAGGCTCCTCAAACATGTTAATGTCATACAAGACATCCTTCTTCATCTTTGAGCTGTGGCAGATGTTCTTCTCCAGCTTGTAGTCGAGTCGTACCTTTGCTCGAAGGAGACGGTGATCAGAACCACAGCAGAAAGATGGGACTGCGAAAACATCCAGTAGTCACCGTCTACGGTTGGTGAGTATGTGGTCCATCTCCGCGTGAGTGGTGTCGTGGGTGACTCTCAAGTCCACCTGCGGTGTTCGTTCTTCATGAAGACGGAGTTTCCGTGAAACTGTCGAGCGGCGGACAAGACACCAAGGAGACGACTGCCATTTTCGGATTCCACTTGCGGATTCCTAATCCGAATTTTCCAATCCTGTTCTCAGCTTCTGCAGTTGTCCCTATCAGGGTTGTGGGTAATTACGATTTACGTTTTACTATTTACGATTTTCGACCTTTTTTACGATTTACGAACTTCGTAAAGCCTGCTAAAATTTCGTTAAAAATTTCGTAGACCTTGAAACGAAGAAAGTCATATTTTATACCATATTTTGCGCCTCAATGGAAATTTGCAATCATTTTTTCTTTCATTTTTCATTTCTTGCCTTAAAATACCGATATGTCGTATATATACGTTGGTGAATAGCAGTTGATGATGCTGATGGTCTTCTGGCTGAAGGCTGGAGACGATGGACAGCCAAGAGATTTCGTGCGAGTGGACGAGATGAACGACTGATGGGTGTACGACAAATCCAACGCCGCCATCATTTCGTCCTAGGGTTTCTCTCCACGGATGACGAGAGTCCCATCCTTTATCTGTCTCGCGTCTTCTTCCCTGTTCTTGGGCCTCCTGCAGAACGATCACATGGTAATTGATGCGCCTTACAGCTTCGAGAAGAGCGTGGAAATCGGCGGTGGAGACTGTTCTTGCGCTGTAGGTGCAGGTCAAGAGACTGTTTCAATGGCGAGTCGTGGACGTGTCGTTTTGGTCCGACATCCTGTGACATCCTGTGCAACCCGAAATTTGATCGCCGCTCACCGGTTGACACGTCGCCGCCGTCTGAGCAGACAGAGCCCGGTGCGCAGATTACTGAGGCAGAGTCCATGCTGGACAAAGCAAGATGATTTTTCTCCCATACCAAGCAGCTTTGCGGAGGTGTGCTAGGCTTTCACAACAGGCAGTTGCCGACTGGCGACATACTGCCAGGGGCGGCACACCTAGCAGCCGGTCTGCACTTAGCTAGGCAAATGTCGAACTCCTTCACATCTTGGGTGGCCCTATCGGGAGATGAACTTCCGCCGTACTTCGCAGTTCGACGACCATTGCCACTCCCACACCACGATGATGCGACAAACCGGAATGTGGAGCGTAAGAAATATGTAGCAGACAGGAAAAACAATACCGTTCACAGGACAGTGGAAAAAATCCGTCGGTCGGCCAACCGATCATGGCTTCGGCGCAACGCCACAATCCGTAAACCTCTTTAAAATTGCGGAAACACCATCTTCGTGAACAAAAGCTAGAAACAAAACAACTTCTCCTGCCATCTGAACAGTTTTACGCATATTCATTTCTTTCATTTTTTCCATTTTCCCTAATCTAACGTTCCAAAACACTGCACTGGAGCTGGAAGATGGAAACAGAGCCTATACTTCATGTGTAGATAGAACAGCAACCGTACTTAATAGATGAAACCATCTGCGATTTATAGGGACGTATACAACGTCGATACGATCTGCTACGGTATTCATGACATAGTCATGAAGCGCAGTGTCTTAGAAAGTCAAGTTCGGAAAAATGGAAAAAAGAAAAAATTTACTTGCCGAAAACTACCAACGCAGAGGAACCTTCATTTCTAGCTGTTTCCGTGTTTTTTTAAGAGGTTTCATTCAGATTATTGCGACGGAACGGCGGCCTACTGGTCGGCCGACGGATTTTTTCACTAACACTTGAACTTTGTTATAGGCTAGAACTTTACGAAGGAAAACTGCTGCTTTTTCAGTGCCTTTGTTCTAATACGTTCCTTGTGTGCATTACTTCAGTAGCGGGAAGACTGCACCTTTTCTCAAAAATAAGCAAACATTTCTGCAATTTGAGCAAGTTGAATGTCCGGCTATTTGCTAACCTCGGCATTCTGGTATTGACTAAAGGCTGCCAAATACTTTAGCCTTTCCGAGGTGACAAAAAGCTTATTGAGCTTACGCGCGTTTCGGCGACTTCACCTTTTAATTTTTAGAAATCGATTTAGTAGGAGATCCGGATCTAGTAGAGCTCTGAAGAAGGCAAAGCCGCCGAAACGCGCTTAAGCTCAAAAAGCTTTTTATCACCTCGGAAAACTAAAGCATTTGGCAGCCTTTATCATTTCTGCAATATTTTCCCGATTGAGGAAGGTTAATCGAACCATGTGGATTTTGATGTATCTGAAGCGCATACTGACACAAAAGTTATACAGAAATAGATTCTTCAGGATTTAAAGCAATGGATTGCAACTATTTAGTATTATGAAATCGATTTAGTAGGAGATGCGGACTGATCTTCATAAAATCTCAGCAACCGAAATACAACCGAGTGCTGATGTTAAGGGCAGTGCCCAGGAACATTGGGCCAAACATCTTGCCACACGCCTTTTCAGATGATGCGGGTCGAGAAGTACACCTGCCTCATACATGTCGGTGATTAGCCGCTGCGTGCGAAACCGTGAATTCTAATTTGGAGACTCAAAATATTGCTTTTAATCAATTCCTAGAGAACGCAATGGTCTTTCGAGGTCTGCTGCAATGCCTGAAGTGTTAAAACGTTCCAAGCTCCGTTTTCCGCACGCAAGTTGTTTTCGGCAGACATTGCGCGCGGCACCACGTTAGTGCAACGCCAGCGACACGGCGCACCTCCTCGCCGTCTTCTCGCTTCGGATATGTCATCATTCAGTATTAATGCCCTTTTGCTATCTGCTATCTCTTTCGCAGACGAATGATGTGATGTAGGTACCTGAACACGTGTGAAAGTAAGAGAAATAACCCTTTTCGGAAGAAAATCGGAGTGAACTCAGTTCAGAATAGGTTTTAGATCTGGGTAAACCAGTGATCCGTACGCCAACAGTTATTGCTAATAATATTTATTAATAATATAAGAGGACCTTGTCAGTCAAGCGCTCTGGCACGGTACCTCGAACAACAGTGAGTCGAGGAATAGAGCTGACGGGCAGCGAGACAGTATAGGAATCTAGAGCTGAGCATCCAGGCCCTTTTATGCTGAAAGAGATGGCGGAGATGACCTGGATGCTCATATCTGGAGAAAAAGTGCATGGCTTGAAAGACTATGCTGCCAGATGGAGTGCCATCAGGCACCCTAAACAAAGACCTAGGGGCCAGAGTGATAGCTGCCAAGATTTCTGTCCTTGACAGGCAGCAACATTTCGTGACAGAGTAAAAGGATACATTAGCCTTGAAACATATAAATATTACAAGTAGATGTGGTCACTGATCAGGAATAATCAGCGACACTAGATCCAAGCAGATATCGTAGTGATCGTTGCTCGCTCAGACAGTAAAGTGCTGTTGTTCGTTGTGGCCTATCGATATTAAGATTCACCTACACCGAACTTCCGCACGCTTTTAAACTTTTTTTGAAGGATTTTAGACGATGCCAAACATATGCCTTATTTAAGCTCACCGAGCTTTCACAGCTGCGGCAGAGGTTGAAGGAACAACAAACTCTGACAATTTTGCGGAATTTCGTGAACGCTGCCTTTAAGAGAAATTACTGCAAAAGCGATGACTGTGGCTTCGCTGTTCTCTGTGCAGCACCTAATCAAACATATCTTCGTTTTTTTTGCGTTCTGGTTATCTTCAATCAACAT
>KN549219.1:155008-166925 GCA_000797555.1 Oesophagostomum dentatum | reverse complement strand
GCGTTCTGGTTATCTTCAATCAACATGACACATTTATTAGGAAACGGAGTAGCTTCAAGCCTGGAGAAAGTGCTTTCGGCTGCAGTAATCTGCAAGACTAATTCCGCAAAGAACGATTTTCGCAACTGCACTGACGTTAATCCGGCGTAACTGCGAAATCAATACTGATCATGAGCTTATTCGCATGCAGATGATAAAGTTGGCTCAGCTGTTGACGACCATGTGAGGGCAAGGGCGAGGACGCTGCCATTCGTGTTGCAAAGTTGTCTTATAACATATCGCATAATTTCATTCCAGTGCAGTTTCCGGCTTCAAATATTGCTTTGCTCGTAGAACGTCAGCATGTAGCCCCTATGAATCAGAAATCACGGGCTGTTTTATCAGTGACTTGTCGCTATGACATTTTTTTCGCTTTTGCTTTTCCGAACAGGATGAATCACGTCAGCTAAACTCCAAGCCCATGTAAAAAATTATTTGGAATAGTTTAGAGCAGTTGCATAGTAGATATAAGTACCACCCCTCGGACTCATTTCATTTTCCTTTCTCTGGTTTCCATAAATATTCATTTATTTCCAAACGGAGATACATCTGGTGTGTGAGGTGTCTTCCATTTGTTATCAGGTGCCCTTATTAAATGTTTTTAGGCAATTATACTGCCCACATGGCAGAGACTCTCTGAATGTGAAGCATCTTCACCGTTATACGCCCACTGTGCAAATACCACGCTACCAGCCTTTCACGCTTTCACTAAAGTAGTGTTGTCTAAAAAACAGTTTTTACCCGTCATTCTCGGACATATGTCTATTGTTTTGTCTTTGTCGCCTTCTGCTAGCTAGATGATGCTAAGAAGATATTTGTATAGGATCCACCAACCACAGAACTCGTGCACATGTGAGGTTGCTAATCTAAGCAAGTTTTTTTGTAGCGGTACTTTCTACTAAATTACATAGCGATCTTACCTGTCCTTAGTTGTGGTTACGTGGGTCACTTCCGGGTCATTATAAACTTAGACAGAATGGGGACATTAGGCACTTTGAACAGTGCAAAATTTTCCTCCTTAGACAAAACTCACATTCCACTTATGCTAGTGTTTAAACTGATTTTCACCAATACTATTTCGCTGTTTCTTAATCACAGTAAAATCTAAACCGGATAAGCCGGAACAAAGTCCTAGGTTGATGGCAGTTCGCATTAGGTCCGTTCTGGTTAGTAGGGTTGCGTATTAGTATTAGTAGGGTAATGATGTGTCAGGTTTATAGCTAAGGCTTGAAACAAAGAGTTTTCAACTGGAAGCGTTGCCAAACTTTTGTCATCTACGGACCATCAAGGGAGCCTTGTTCTCTCTCCGAAAGTAATTCTCAGCCATCGAGCGAGACGAAAATCTAACGAATCAGAGATGCGCGACGTAGTACCTCTTGACCCGCAACTCCCCACGCATCGGCCGCAGACTTGTGTACAGTTGCAAAAAAGTTCCCACGAAAACGAGACAAAGGGTGGATGAGATAAGCAAAATAGCCGATAAAAGCGAAGTTCCGTCTGGGCACACTGATTAAGATTTTGATCAAGTTGGAATACGATCGAATGCCAATGTGGAGGTATAGCCCAAATATAAGAGTATACCTCTCGCCCTATAAAAGTCCAATTTTGTAATTCCTGGAGGGAAAAGGCTTGAAGAGATTTTTACGAAGACCTGTTCTGCAGAAAAAAGAAAAAGAAGGCTCAGTAGACATTTCTTCAACAATTTTTGCAGTATGTGGGATCTTTTTATAGAATAAAAGGTACTTGTAAAACCACGTCTAACCCATCTCTGAGGTCTCATTGTCCTCCTTGCTTTGATGCATAGCAAAAAATACATAGCTTTTCCATTACCCCCTTTGTAAGTGATTGCCGAAATTTTTGGGCTATGTATTAATTGGTATATGTGTGGACAGGATTGCGCATATTTGTGTGAACGCGCTTGTAGTCCTCTACTCACTAAAAAAATCTCTCTTTATATGTAGTAAAAATAACTGCAGTTACGCTCCTGCTGACGGAAAAATATTTTCAGCAACGTTGGTGCTCGACTTTGAAGTTAGTTCAGCGAAAACAAGCTCTTAAAGTGCTAGCATAAGGGAATTATATTGTCAGAAATTCTAAGCTGTATCTCTACTCTCGCAATTACATCTATACTTGCCCAGTTTTTTCAAGTCCCCTAAAATATACAAGAAATAATACAGGGGTGACAGTGGAAATAAGAGGAAGTGAAATTATGCCTCAAATCAATTTTTGATTGTCGACTGGTCTTCTGTTGGTGTGTAGAGCACACATAGTGCGCATATGCTAATATATGCCTACGACACCGCATGATCTTCGTACTTAAACAAGGTTTCCATAAAAACGTAATTTCAATAACCGGTTCATTTCTATAGTGCTGATTCAGCTACCCTAACAAATGGATAAAACCAAGTCTGCGACACTAATATCGTCTCTCAAACTGCCTCTATATATATTTTTTTCTACAACGCATCCAAGTGATGCCATACTGTGTAACCTCTGCAATGAAGAACGCTATCCAAGTACTCTCCTCTTAAATGAACGAACATGAAAAAAAGTGCTAAGCAAATCAATGCATAGGTATGGTTATACGGTTACGTACTGTTTCACCCTTGGCCCAGATCCGCTGCTAAGTTCTGTTGGACTTGGCCTGTTTCTATTAGTTGCCTATTCAGCTAACTAACTATATATATGTTGGACTCACACAAGGATCTGCGAAAATTTGCATCCTACGATCCACGTTTTGGATTTTGCTGCCATTTTCGGCGTTTCATTTTACGTTTTACTGTATATGGACCCTAAAACGAAAAACTTTCGGGGAAAATGCGAACAACGAGCGAGTTTGAAGCTGGAGAAACGCGTATCAGTAGAAAAGCGGACATGCAAAATTTCTCTTATAGATTCACCATATTTCCGTATCCTTCGTCCCGTTTATCAGAACTTTCTTCTTTGAAGTTGCTTCCCTCCATGGAAAAGGCGCTTTTCTTTGTCGTGATTAAAACAGGGATGCTCTATTGTTGCCTGACGTTCGCCGACGTTTCTGAAAGCAAATTTCTCTATCGAGCAAGCTCTGTTTTGAGAGAGCTTCTGGATAGCAGTAACAATTTTTTAAAATATACAAACACGCAAGTATGCTACAAAAAGTCCCGCGACTTTTAAGCGATCTTCCAAAGCAAAGAATCAAATGTTTCGCTTCGAATAGAAACTGTTGGCTGTCCTTATCTCTACAGTGCGTATTTGGCACTGTAGCAAAGCATTAACATCGCCATTGTTGCCAGAAGATCCCTAGCATTGAATGGTCTAAGAATACAACTTTTCAGATACAGCGACAAAATTTGAAATTTTTTATAATGTTTCCTTGTTTTTCAATCGTTTCAAAATCATAGGACCCCCTTGGCAAATCTTTAATTTCCATCTGTCTGAAAATAAATGGTTTTCCCATGCTATTCGAGTAGCCTCATCTTCGCATTACAATCCCATTCGTAGCTGTAGCACATGCCAGTGGGGAACTTTAGAGCCGGTGACGCCATTTCTGGGACAAATGCCTAAAACTTGGAACGTTTAGTCGTTTAACACCATCAAAAGTAGATTTTGCAAGAAGTATTGTTGCCGACCGAGTTCTACGCCAATACCAGTTCGGATCAGGTTTAACTTCATGGGTACAAACTGAGCTTTCTCAAGCTATGAGGCATAAACCACTTGGTTGGCCTCAGCTGTAAGCCATCTATTAAATCCTGGCAATTTGTCGTGTGACTATGACGGGGTGTTTTGACTCGAAACATTAGAAGATATACTCATAAAGCAAAACCATATGCTACAGAGTTCGTCCCATGCAGCATCTGGCCTACTTCTCATGCTCAAGCTTTGGTAAGAAACCCTCTCAAGAATGGCATTCCCTTCCGTAAGGCCTCTCTGCACAACTGGGTGAAATCCATCCAGAGAGCGGTATAATGCGTTCAGTCCTGTTTTTCTGATCTGATTGAGAAATCTTAGCGCAATAGTTTGCGGATTTTTAGTCCTTCCTTTGTGGATTGCATAAGGAAACGCCATTCTTGAGAGAGTTTCTTGCCAAAGCTTGAGCCACAGAAGTAGGCTAGGTGCTGTACGGAGCGAACACTGCAGCATGCGATTTTGCTTTGTAAACATGTCTTCTAATGTTCCGAGTCAAAACATAACGTCATCGTCACGTAACAAACTGCCAAGATTCAAAAGCTAGCTTACAACTGAGGCCAGCCGAGTAGTTTATGCCTCATAGCTTGAGATAGCTTAGGCTGTATGCATGAAGTTCGACTTGGTTTGCAGCGAGATTGGAGTAGAACTCGGTTACCAACAATATTACTTGCCAAATCTATTTTTTGATGGTGTAAAGCGACAAAATTTCCAAATTTTTGAATTTTGTCCCAGAAGTGGCGTCACTGGCTCTAATGTTTCGCAACGGCATGTGTCACAGCTTTGAGTGGGATTGTAGTGCGAAGATGAGGCCCATCGAATAATATGGGAAAGCCATTTCTTTTCAGAAAGGTGATAGTTAAAGATTTGCCAAGGGGGTCTTATAGTTTTGAAACGTTTGAAAAACAAGAAAAATATTATAAAAAATTTCAAACTTTGTTTCTGTGTTTGAAGACTTGTATTTTTAGATTATTCAATGCTAGGAATCTGATGGTAATAATGGCGATATGTCACTGCTTTGCTAGAAAGCCAGATCACCCCTAATTCTAGGGGGGTCTTATGATATTGAAATGCACTGTATATCGACGGTAACAGCAAGGAGTAGCAGCTAACAATTGTTTTCTGCATCTTCGGCTTTATGATCGTTTCTGCTTCAACAAAGGGCAGACAAGTGCACAATATTAAACGACGACAGACATTTTATCTCCTAGCTGCGAAAGCTTTTAAGCAGACGATATGTTCCCGTTTAACACTGTGATTTTATTCTTTTCTAGAGGAACTCTCGTCCGATGCCCTGGAAATGGTCGATCTTCTAAACAGGCACTGTTTTTCTGAAAGTATTGCTTACTTCAGTGAAAAAATCTAAATAAGACAGATTTTGGGACTTTCGGTAGAATTGTGCATTCGTTCCGAAGAGCACTACTTGTTTATTAGGTCCGTAAAATCGCGGACTAGTTTTCCGGAGCGATTTTCTCGGCACGAATGAGCTTTCACACGAGAAGTTTGGACCTCATCCATTTCTTGACCTCCTCCTTTGGAACACGCAGAGAACTCAGGAAACATTTCGAGCGTGGATTTTGCCTTTATATCGCCGAAATTGTGGACAGTTGTAGGGATGCTATTCCGCTACCGATGACGTACCTGTGGAATTAGTTTCAGCTCTCCAGGATTCTTTTGTACTGTGGTGTCACTGACACCCTTCGTGCAGTCACTCGACGCCACATGTTGAGTGAGACTATTTATATGAAAGTTGGCAAAAGCAATGGAATGATGTCGTTGATAGATTCTCCCCGGCTTAGTTATTAACAGTTATTACATTATATCATTGTCGTTGCTGCAGGGTGCATCAAAAAAGAAACGGAATTTCCAGGAACAATGAGGAGTGCTGAATCCAAATAAGAGAAGCAGACAATGTGAGGTTGCCGACATGCCGTTCGTAGCGGTTTCCCCAATTTGTCTTCCTCGCCGAAAAAATCTTCGCCGGATGTTTATTGAGAAAATCCTCGCTTCTTCCAAAAAAGACCATACTTTCTTTTTCAAATGAAGACAAAAACAACTACGTCAGAACGTAAACTTTTGGTCATACTGTGGTGAACACATTCATCTAAAGGGACGCCTGCGTTCGAAACTAGTCTATGTTAACATGGGAAAGTCCAAAAATTTAGTGATACATGACCATGTGCACTGCGTCTCTCTGCAGAGTATACGCGTAAAGGCAGCACCCACTCTAAAAACGGATTTCGAGATTCAGGTAGTTTATGAATCCTCGGTGGCTGAATAGCCAAAAGCCAAAGTGAGAGCGCGGGTAGGCTGCTCGTTGCGGAGAAAACGGCCGAAATGTCGGGTACTCGGTGGATCAGTTACGAAGGATGTGGGGACGGGTTGTCTTGTCACTTTGTTTTCCGTAATACTTAAAGCGCTGCAACCATTCGGTATGAGCAGAGTTACACAAGCCTTCCACGTCCAAGAACTTGAGGCGGTAGGCGGCTCCAATAGAAAGAGCGCGACGAAATGGAAAACTCGTCCGCGAAATCGCGTGCGAGTCTTCTGGAGCGATTTTCTCGGTCAAGGATGACTTCTGAGCCGAGAAATTTGAACCTTAACCCTTTTTGAGCTCGTTCTTCAAAATCCGTCGAGAAATCAGGAAGCGTTTTTACAGTGGGTGTTGCCTTTAAACGTCGTAAGCTGCCGTCTTCTTCGTTAAAATAGCTACTTCATGAATTGTTTTCTCCGATATAGGCTTCGGGTTTTTTCACGCTACATGTAAAAAGAAAAACGGATGCTGTGTCACTCAATTGCTGCGACCGTTTAGTCCCTTGTTTGAGTACTAAGCTCTGTTAGACTTTTCAACAACACCTGTGCACTGGAAATGCTACCGCATTTTTATCACATAAGTTCCTCTTAAAAATCGAAATATCCCACCCCCTTTTCACTGGTCTTCTATAACTCTGAGGTAAATGGATGCCAACACTGGAAGGTTGTATAGAGAATGTGCCTGCGGAAAGACCGTAGCTGTGCATTACCTTATATTGCATAATAAATATCTATCTTAAATTGAGAGTGCATGCGAACGAGTAGAGATAGGCATAACAATGACTGACGAGGTGTAGAGGAGACATAGTCGGAGGTTCATCTTGCTGCCTCGTTGAGGCAGCTTGTCACGATCTTATCGCGATCTGATTGTAGTTCTTCTAATCGAGCTGAAATAGCGGCAGGCCAGTGCAAGCAAGTTGGCAGTGGCAGTACATCGGCCTGATCGAGTACTCATAGCAAACAATAGGTTCATTATAATAATGAGCTCCCTATGTAACGTGCCATCTATCAGCATCTTCTATGCAATAAACTATAGCATTTACTGAGTTCCGAATGGTAGCCAGATTTGCATCACTTTCATTTTTTCATTTATCACTCTCAAGAACGCATGATTCGGAACTACACATTTTCATATATCGGAAATAGATCTCCTTCATGCTTACCAAAGTGGTATTGTTATTGTATTATTTGCATTATTGTATTATTTGCATTCCTACAGTTATATTAAATTATCTCCATGAATTCAGTATTCAGTAAATGCTGGGCTGGTCTGCTGAATAACTGTAAGCTATTTGCAGCGAATTAGAGGGACTGACTAGTCAGGTTTCGTAATTTTAAAAATTATTGGAGCGAAACAGCTCTTAATTTATAGACCAGAAACCTGCTTGTCGTACATCATCTCTGCCCCTTCTTCCCACCTTGATCAAAAAATGCTTACATTGTTTTCGTGTTAGTCGGAGAAATTATTTCGAAATCATTCAAGCCTTTTTCAATGAGAACAAAGTTTACGTACCATGACTCGTGCGAAGCCAGCCCACATAAAAGTCTGAGGTCCGTGAGGACTCCCAGACGAAAGGCGAATGATCTAGCAGGTTGAAGAAGCATTAATCGCCAACACAGAATCGGCCGATATCTAATTTTTGGCAAAAGACGGGCACACCTGGTCCGCAGAACTAATCACGCTGCGGTGAAGAAGCTGTGCCTACATGTCAGAAGTATTCTTCCATATTTGCTGCTAATTCTGTCCTCCCACGCTTGCTCTAGATCTGAGACGTAGCCGAGGTACTGCAACTGACGTAAATTTTGAAGCTCTACGAATTTAGAGAACAAATGAATGTGGACAGCAGACAAAATGCGTGCCAATATCCTTCTTACTATACTAAATTATACTATCTTCTATTTGAGAGCCACCGATGCGCCTTACGCTAATCACTAGGTGTACTATGTTCAAAAGTTGTGAATAATTTTCGGATTATACTTCAAGTCTGGAAAAGGCCACTATTGTAGCTTCCCATTCTACATATTCTTCGACATTTCATTGCGTCACTTCTTTTTAACTATTCGACAGCAGACGAAGCAGTTCACTTTGCATCAAAAAAGGTTTCAAAATAGCGTCTGCCTTTACTCCTATTAGAATTCGTTATCTATGAATACACTGCTTATTTCGTTGCTTTGTTTAAACGGCAAGCACCAATACAGATACCGCACTTACTCAAACAAAATTTATCGTATTCATTTCTACTTTCAGATGCGTTTATTCACCCTGGTATTCGCTATTGCTGTTATTATCGCGAGCGCAGCATTATCCGTGGTAAGATTTTCACTATAAATTCACTAGTCTGCAACGAACTTCTGTTTCCTACAAATGGCACGAGTTCCCAAACACTCTAAAATGGCGTCACTTCTCTTTGAAGTATTTAATTACAGAATGCCTTCGTTGTACCTCCTACCGGAATCTGCTATGTGGGCACTGGTGAAAATTGCCTGCGATGCGAGTGCAAGAAACCGTTGAAGTGCTACAAGGCCGTCTGCCGATAAATCACGGATGCTGCTGCTCACGAAAACAACGAACTTATGCATATCATGAGCAGTTTTTTCAATAAAGCTTTGGCTCTTCTCGAAGAAACGAGGCCCTGCTAAGGAGATGATGATTACCATATGAGACGAATTTACCGTATAAAAAACTCATGCTGTTAAGTTGCGGAAACGCCTACGCAAACTGCTTTTCAAGCCTTCAGTTTAACATATCATACGCCCTCAGATAATGAAATATCACCTACCTACTGTGTAAAATACAATTCTGCACAGAATTGACAAGCTACGACTACCAAGATCGCTAACTGTTCGTTAAACATATCGGAATAGCACCTTAACACTCGCAAACAAATTCGAAACGAAACGGTAAAAGGGTTCGTCGCCTACGAAAACTATAAAGATATTAAAGGCAGCACTTACGAAAAAAATCGATTCTGAGATATTTGCATTTTTTGTAATATAGCCGCATGGGCAGCCCAAAGCCAAAGTGGGAAAGTATAAAAGTTAAAACTCACCGGGAAAATGTCGAAAACGTGCCCATCTCGCTTGTCTAAGTTACGGGGGTGAGTGGACGAGTTGACTTTTGTGTCGAACAGGTACATTTCGGTGTATTTACACCACTCTACGGAGGCCCAATGGCAGGAGCGGCATAAATCCTTGCCTGGACATCCGTAGTTGGTGCAATTACACCAAAGCGTACTTTGTCGACGCGCAGCTCCATGGAAAACTCATCCACTTATCTCCATAACTTGGATAAGCGGGATTGGCACGTTTTCGGCATTTTCTCGGTGGATTTTAACTTTTCTTCTTTCTTACTTTAAGTTTGGGAAGCCCATGTGGCTGGTGTAGAAAAAATGCAAAAATCTCAAAATCGTTTTTTCCGTGGGTGTTGTTTTTAACTCAGATATATTCTTTTTTGCGATACATATAATGCGGCTCATCTAATCGTTGCTCTCGGAAATATTTTACGTCAGTTTTGATGATAGCGAGCTCGCCAGCCTTATCAAGCAAAACGCAAATACGGCCGGCCATATCAGCGAAAACGAACGTTTTCTGCTAAAATTCGATGTTTCCGGTATTAGTGGGACACGCTAGCGAAAAGTAGGCTTTTACTTTCGACTTTTCAAGCGAGGAGAAACTCCCAAACTCTCATATATTCAACTTTTTCGAACTTCGGGATTTTTCGAATTTTCGAATATTCGACTATCCCAAATAATCAGGTTTTTCGAATATTCGACTATTTCACTGTCTCCAATAACTATACTTTTCAAATTTTCGAATTTTTCCAAAAACGAGTTAGTCTAGTAGTCGAGTAAAAATTCGAATTTCATTCAATTCTGTTGAAACTCTAACGGAAACACAGTGCCAGTGCAATGCGGAAGTCTTCCCTTTTGCTGCAAAAGCGAATTCCTGCTGAAGGTTTTTGCGCAGCCAAACAGATATTATTAAATTAGTTCAGCTGGTTATTTTGTATAATGTGGAAAAAATTATACCAAACATCACCGTATAAAAGATGCAGAAAAGAAAATAATGCTTAACGTGGAAGGCACATGATCAAGAATGCGATGAATACGCTTCGTAACCATGCGATTGGTTTTCGCTGTACTAGTAATACCGTAATACGAATATGAGGACCACCAACAGGAAAAACGCATTACAGAATCAGTAAGTTGAAAAGAAAATGAATCGTGACCATTGAATGCTTAGAGTTTAAGTCAGCTGCTCAGTAAATGCTCTGAAAACGCAAAGAACCTAAGTTTTTGTAGGTGCAGACATTCAAAGTAGTACTCATAAAGCTCAAAAGACGACGCTATCCCCGAATAGCAACATAAAGCAGTGAAGTAGGTATGCTCCTGGAAAATTCTGTGGTGACTTCATGCAGCTTCAACCGATGTTGACGTCTGATCTTGCGACATTGCGTGAATCCAGCTGCCTTCCACCGAAGACTTCTGGATAATTCTTCTGTATAGCTCCTTGCAGGTTACCATACTGAGCTTCACGTTTCTGGAGAAACGTCAGTTTACCCGACTACATAGGTGGTGCAGGTTTCTTTCCGTGCTCAACATGGAATAAATGATCGACAAAAGGCTAGAACAAGTCTACTTTAAGACATAGTTGTTGATTTGGCGTTGACTCGATTTCATGCACGAGTTGCAGCTTGGGTGTGACGTCAAGGTCGTGTTGACTTATGCTCATGAAGTGCTGATTTATTTATTTACTTACGACATGCCAGCTAACGCAAGTGGAAGAGACAAGTAAAACGAATAACAACATATTCACAATAGATCTCAGCATAATGCTGATTTGAAGTTAACGTGAGTTTCTTGTTGCGGACACGAGATGCTGGTAGGCTTTGTACGAAACAAAATCATCTAGCAGTTTTAGTTTTAGACACTGGGTCAGAATAAAACTATATCTTTATTAACTCTTTGAGCTCATAAACACACAAAGCTTTGATTAAACTCACTAGTTTTTGTCATCATGAAACCTTAACTAAACCAGGGAATAAACAATTCCAGCTGTCAACCACCTTACATATGTAGTAGCGTAGCTTGGCAGTTAAAAAATTAATTTCTCCAAAACATCCGCAGCAGGAGCCAGGACAGTACATGAAACCGCTCATTTACACAATTCTTTCTTTTGTTTCTATCGATAAAGCCGTCACGTAAATTTTGCAGCTCTGGGTTGAGGCACCATTTGGAATTTCTTTGGTAATTAATTTCCTACATAATAATAGAGTCTTGGTTTTACTTCTTTCTAGCCTTTCTTCTATCTCCTTAGTTAGCATATAACACAAATTTTCGCATAAACTCTTGACATTTTCTAAAAATGTCAATATTACACCGGTGCGGCTTCACCTTTCCCATGACTTGCGCTGATGCCGCAAGATTGCTTAAGATCTAGATGATATTTACCATTCACACACATTTTCCTTATCTCAGCGGCTACCTCTCACAGTAAGCTACAGTAAAGTTATGACAACAGTTCTGCTTCCGCCATCGCCTTATACTTTCCCAAAACGTAGGCTTGAGATATTATAACATTTCATCTTTGTAAACGTCCCCTACTTTTATCTCTTCTTTCCATCACTCGGCCGTCTGCGAGACTTCACACTTACGCGCAAGTTTTCTTTTGCATGTGACATGATGATGATGTGCAATACTCTGATGATGCTCTAGCAAGATTTCTTTAACTGGAGTCTTTTTGTGATTGATTGATTTATTACATGATCAAGTCATGTCAACATTAACACAAACAGGAAACAAGCGAACGAATCAGTCTATCTATAGGACATTTAAAAAGACAATAAAACAACAAACTAGTGCAAAATATAAGGCTGAAGTGGAGGAAGAAAATGCAGAAAAAA
>KN549219.1:114795-125682 GCA_000797555.1 Oesophagostomum dentatum | reverse complement strand
GCACCATTTCTGCATTAACGTGGATTCCACGTGAAACTAGTGTCTACTTACACTGCAACTGTCTGAAAAAGTCATAGTTACATGTCTGTGCAGGCTGCATCCTAGCTTCTGTACAAGCTGCGAAGCGCGACAGTAGTTCACGCTCTGTAAGTGACATGCAGCTTTATGTGTAAGTTGTTTGAAGCAGTCAAACAATTTGCACGTTTAGTTGAAAGTCAAGTTGGAAAAAAACTTCTGAGTAAAGTTCGCCACTTCAACTTTAGTGTAGTCGCCTACATTCCCATATGGAGATCATCCGAAACAAATGGGAGCCAGAGAGAAATTTTGCGTTCAACATCGCTACAGTTGTTGCGTGTCCTGGAACGCCACTGATGCAACACATAGCTGTGAGCAGTGTTTAGTACTAGCTTTCGCGATAGCTCTTTCTTCTTTTCTCGTACACATACTGACTTCTGTCTTGAACACATTGCGTAAAATAGAGAGATTTTCCCCTGGAACGCAGGCGCGTAAGTAGCAAAAGCATTGATTAGTTATGCCGAGGTTTCAAGTAGAGCGCATCTGGGCTGGCATGCACGAATTTCCTAGGGGTACCGACAAGAAGCTACTAGTGCTGTTAAGCTCTGATAAGCTGCCTAACCAGGTAAGTGAGATGTGGTGATAACAGCTGATTTCTCGATAGAGAATGAATTCTTCAGTATGTTAATTTCTCTGGTTTTTAAAATTGTTTCCGCACTGTAATTCTTCAGCGTGCGAATTTTACCGCAGCCGGTATTTTGTGCGTACGGGCCCTGAAATTTGCTCAACAGGTGTGTTTTTCGTGCACCACTTGCTGTTATCAAAACAATGGAAAGGAAATAAATTCGTTTATGACTGGCAAGCATTCGTTACGAAGGTTCATGTATCGGCTTTTGTGTAAATGCGAGGAACTTTAACCATCCCCTGCCGACATCCCGATTATCACATTAAAATAGCACATTTTGTTGATGCCCTTATATTTTGTGCTTACCTAAAAGACTGTTAAAATCTCCTTCCTCTGCCGCGCAAATGCTCCTAAACCCGTATAATTAACGGCTTCGCAGTTTTACCCATGTGAGCAGAATCGCGCTGCCTTTAAGACGTCAATGGCAGTAACTTTGTGGAAAAAGAGGTCGCTCACAGCATGCACTGCAGTTCTTATACAATCATGGGGTATATCTGATGAGATACCCATTTACGGTCGAAGGAATACATACATTTACTACCTCGGGATATCAAAATGCGAATAAGAAGTTTTAGCTTTTTCAGCTTATACTTGCCGCACCCTAGCTTAATAACCATCTTTGCTCTGTCTTTAAATTAATTATTGTTGCTTTTAACATCACTTATTATTAGTGCATTACATTAAGATACATATTTCCACAACTCTCAAACGACGATAAATATGCAGTACCCGCGAAAGCTTCACGTGGTGAAAACTGCAGACGAGCCGACTTCGAATTCCTTGCGAAGAACATTCCCAGTCAGGTGGAACATTTCGACTGCGTCTTTTTGATCTTCGAATTAATTAATTCAGATAGATGCCACCTCCTTTGAAAAACTCAAAGGGTTCCGCGAGCTGGCAGAGTGGTGTTCAGGAATAAGGCCTACTACGTGGAAAGGCAAATTCTTAGATTGCGCCTTCGTAGCCATACGGTCAAATGTATTTCCTTCAGTTCGCCTTCATGCGCTCCCTTCACCAAAGCATATAAATGATGTTCATGCCAGCAACAAAATTCTCGGAGATCTCCGGAATACGGTAATGTGATGCTACGTACTTCCCACAAAACGAAGTTGCAAGGATTTGCTGCCTGCACCTTAGTGGCTAGATAAGGATCAGTGAACATTGGATCTCACTTCATGCTTAACAGCACTCAACAAATTGCTTTTTTCCTTTCCATCGCCGTTCATCGTTTTAGTACCACATGTCGCCAGGAATAATGTGTTCTTAACTAAATATCTATACTACTATTTGCCGTAGCATATATTTCCCACCAGCTTTTTCAAAAAACTGTGAGAATTTCCGAAGAAATCAAAACAGCTTGTGTATGGGCTTTTCAATATCCCATAAATTAAAATCAGGCATGTCATAATAGAGTTCGCACCGGATATTATTGAACGTGTCAGATTAACTTTTATTTTCGAGCGCAGCTCTAAGTGGGAGCAGCAGGCGTGGCATATGGTAATCATGTGAGGCGTGGGCTATTGCCAATCACTTCCGCGACTTTAACACCTTTAGCAAATTATGGCAAAGTCACAAAAAATTGTGAAATGTAGAATGTTGTGGTGCTCAACTGTGGCGCATAAAACGCTGTTCTTCAAATTCTGCGGGATTGGCAAGCGGAATAAAGATAGATTGGTTTAGGTACTCCAACCTAAAAACGAAAACAAAGCAAATATGAAAGGGACAGAAAATTCAAAAACAATATATGAGTGTGCATTCTTTAAGTAAGCTGAATTAGCATAGATTTTTGCACGTTTCTCGATCAGCGCTACATCGTCAATTTGGAGCTTCTTTATAGGAGACAGAAGTATATGACTTGAGCTAATTAGGCTTCCATGCGGCACTGGCTAGAGCCTTCACAGAAAAGGGTAATGGCAGGAACCCCTCAACTCAGCCGTGCGTCGTTTGCGTACTACGTTCGGAGACTACGCGAAGATTTCTGGTTTTTTAGAGGGATATTAATTTTTTATGAGATGTGTGAAAGGTGACCTTATAGAGGGGCCCAGCAAAAACTTTTGGACCATGGCTGAGTGATGTGGCCACGTCCGCCATATCGACGCAACATACTGTCAACGGAGTACCGCTTGTTTTGCTTTCTAGCCAAAGACGTAGGGACAGACATTCCTTCAAAGAAGACGACCTGAAAAGGTGCCTGACCAGTTTTTTTTTTAAGTAGAAGTATAAAAGGGAATATGTTGAACTTAAAATCGAATATCGGAACGAAACCCACAAGATTTTGCAGCAAACTTGATGGCGATTCAAAACCCTCACTTTGTTTTTCTGCAGACCTACCTACCTGAAGCCGACAGCGACTTCTCGAACACCGGCCGTAGAGTAAAGAAAGAAGGTACTGGTGGTATAAAAGACTCGAAGTGGACAATGCAGTGTTACCACTAGTTGCCGCGTTACTACTATAGACTACCGCAAACATTCTGAGCTACCCTATCCCTGTACAAAGCGCAGCGAATATCGACGCATTCACACAGCAGGGGTATCACCACGTTAGCGGACGAGAAAATAGGAATTCTTACCTTCCGCTAAAACTCCGCATAGAGGGGTTATCTGAAGTGCTGAATCCGAAAGCCGTAGGCATGATAACCTCTAAAACCCCGAACGTGACCACTATGCGGGGTTTCAGGTTTTTCTGAGATTTTGAACCATCAAGACAAGACCTGGGTTAAAGGGCTGCCATGTCGAGTAAGAATGACTTTTGGACTCAGCGCTTCAAATAACCATGTACATGAAGTTCTAACGGAAAATAAGAATTTCGATTTTCCCAGTTCCTGCAGTGATGGTACCCCTAAATTGAAGATGCATCGATATTCGCTGCTACGCTATGAAGAGCGTCTGGCTCAGAATGTGTGTCCTAGCCTACACTACTAATGGAGTAGCTATTAGTAACACTGTTTTGTCCACTCCGAGTCCTTTACGCCACCAGTGCCTTCTTTCTTTACTCTACGGTCGGTTTCCGGGAAGTCGCGGCCGGCTTCGAGTAGGTCCGCAGCAGAAATAAACTACGGATTCTGGATCGCCGTCATATTTGCTATAAAACCATGTAGGTCTCGCTTCGAAGTTCGATTTTAAGGTCAACACTTTCCTTGTGAGGAGTTCTTGAATCTTGGGATCTGAAGTCAGCCAAATAGCTGCTGCAAAGTTGTCTGTATTAGTGGTAGAAAAGCTTCCGGTTAGGTGCCTTTAATTGTTTGTAAAAATCGAAATAATCCTTGCCTAAAAAGTGGGTCAAAAATTATGTTATCTTATAGCCAATGCAACGTTAACTTAGAAGCAAGGAATGGGTCGGTAATGACGAAAGTTGAATGAAGGCTTTCATGTAACAGTTCCAATCCTGTGTTGAAGAAGAATTTCTTGATCTTTGTAAGAAAGGCGTTGAACGAGTTTCAAAAGCGACGACGTAGGAAACACTGAACAGAAGAAAGAGAGAAAAAACAACGCGATTAAGAGTGCTGCAGGTAGAAAATATTTGCTTTATGTTTGTACTATTCAGGTTTTAGTGATTACAAGCAATTACCGCTTCAACAGGACGATCGGAATATTGCAAAGGTTATACCAGCCTTATTTTGGTATAACGATTTTCTGTGGGCCTTGGTTTCCTGAGGAGTATGACAACAGTAATGGTCTGTTATCTGGATCCTCAGCTGCAGTTAGAAGACCAAATAAGTTCGGTTTCAGGGTTTCCAAAAATGCTACGCCCTTTCAGTTATATTCATTTGTCAGATGATGAAATGGCGAAAGGATATTATGCATACTACTGCTTGTCAAAAGTCAAGGATTTGCGTCTCAGGAACGTAAAAGGCAAGACATCACTTTAAACGATTTCTAATTAGAGAAGCTAAAATTGTACTGGGAAAGCTGATCACTTCTGAAATGTGCTCTTGGAAGCATTAAATTTTATTAATATTCTGTCCGGTATGCTCAAGCTGCAGGAACGTAACTGGGCATGCACTACAGTTGCCGTAGACCTTTGTCATTCTTTGCCATTTTTCCACGTCCTTTTATATCTAAATCGTTTTATTATGGAATGACGACGAGGCTATATGGGACCGCCCCACAGCCAGTGAACAAGTCGTGTTTGTCTGACTTTTTGTCTAGCCCTCTTCCAAATCCTTTCCGGTCTGTAGGCCATTTCGAGAACCCAGCCCTCCTCTCGCACTGCCACTGGGTTAAAGCTTTCCACATTCTGCCACACTTTTAAAAATTTTTTATGTCATACTCGCTTTTCTCAAGAAGACGAAAAGCGTTAGTTTGCCCTCTATTGTTTTATGGGTAGTTTTGAAGCTTGTATGACAACAACTCTGTTATATGTTTTTATAACTTATTTCATTAGAGTACATTACATTCTTTTAGGGTTTTTCGTAATGGCGGATGATAACACTTTTAACTTCTGGCATCCGCTGGACCTTAGCAAGACTATTCACGCAACTGGACAACGTAATAAGAGATTTATAGGACACTGGTGGAACAAGTCTGTAGGTGATTATACGAATTTAACTGCTTTAGTTGTTTACCGCAAAATTCAGTTGTCCTAGCAAGTACTTCAGGAATGGAGGCCGCTAGAAAAGCAGTGCACTTGTTTGAAAAAGCTTACATCAGTGACGAAGAAGTGCAGTCAGTATACAACGAGTATCAAAGAAGGGTAGGTTTTTCTCACGCACAGGCGTTGGTTTTTCTTTTTCTTCTAACCTGGCAGGATCGCGCTGAAGTCAAGCCAGAATATTCTTGTACTTTGTATTCTTCTTGATTTGCAAGCTTCTAGCTTGGAATGGAATGCTTCGCTCGCTCAGCAATTCGTAATCTTATTTTTGTGAGAAAATTCTAAGAAATGTTCAACATCTACGGGAAAAGCATATGACAACAGCATTCAAGCTGTTGGCGTGCATCACCTCACAGGACACACGCAGTTCATTTGTAAAACCGGCGTCGAGGGTATTTTTACAATCGCTACATAAAGTCGGCTGTCAGTTAGAAAGCCCGCCCGACGCTAATCCTATCAATGAATAAACAGATGAATTGATCAATCGACGTGAGATGCATACAGACTCATGCGGTCTCGAGCGTTGACTTCAAAAATGCTTTCCAAATCTGTGATGTGCTTATCTCGCAAGATGCACAAACGATGCACATTCCTTAAAAACATATTTCTTATGATGAATGTGAGCACTGGGTATACCTATGAGTTGAGCTACATTTTGAGGACACGTATTATCGTTCACAACTCTTCGCTAAAAGAGCTTTTCAGATTCGTAATGCACATTCTGCATTTTCATCTTCATCTTTATTACAAGGATATGGCATTCTATTTTATTTATGCATTTATGGTGCGCAAGCCGTACGGTACAGAAAACATACATAGATAAATACCAAGAAAGATAGAAGAAGATCATAATACTAAATGAGAGCTTGTCTATATTATAAAGAAATGAAGCTAGAGCAAAAACGAAAAAGTGTGAACGAATTGGTTTGTCCTACTTCTATCTAGCCTCATTTATGCTGTTAAAGTTAGATATCAGAATTGCGGAGGTCGCCTCCATAATAGAAGCAAGCGGAATGCAGGTAAACCCTATAATGAGCGAATATGGCTCACACAAAAGTACAAAGCTATCAGAGCCAGCAGCCACGTCAACCAGTTGAATGACCTTCCTCAAGAAGTCATAACAGCTATGCCGGAAGTTCGAAAAGGGGTGTACTGGTTGTCCCACGGTCAACCATCATGGTAAGTGAAGGCTTCTACGCTAGACGATCAAAGCGACGGCAACCAAACGATATCACAACTTTCAAGTAGAGCAAGGATATCTATATTTTTGAGTTTCGCTTTTAGTTTGCTGGAGGTTTCACAGCAAGGAAAGATGCCAGGAGTTAGTTGAGCAGTTCCGCATAGCGCCAGAAGAATGATCCTCGCTGTAGTGATTCCTTCCTATATATAGAATCTGAATACAGAAAGATTGAAACAGGCATTCATGGACTGGACGCAGGGTCAAGCGTAGTTGCGACAGTCGCAACGGGGGGTCGACTTGGGATGCCCCTCGAGGGGAGGGGGTCGCCGTTGAGTTGATGCAGAATCTAATGATATAACAGCGATGTGGGGTGAGGACCACTAACAAATTTTAGCCCACGACCGTCCAATCTCTCGCAATTGAAACTCCTCTTCGTCCAGAATTTTTTGGAAATCCTCAGGATGACGGCGACCCTAACGATGAGCCGCAGTGATATCAGAAAGGAAGGGAGCGCCAACCTTCCGTACGTACTGAGGCTACGCTACGACCATGGAAAATTCCATATTTCAGCTTGGCGCAACATTTGTCCTTGCAGCGCGTAAGCGCCTGTGGAGCGCAGAAACTCTTGAGAAATGGAAAAACTAGGGATCACAAAAACATGCGTAAGTCCTCGAAAAAGGGAACAAGCTCGTGCACTTTATATATCTTTCCAAAGAAGAAGATTCGTTCTATAGAATCTTCTACAAGAATTGCCAGAAGACTCAAACGCTGAAGACCTGTACAACGACAAACATTGGTAATGTTCGATTTTCATCAAAAGTAGGGTTGAAAAAACGGTGATTATTTGCTTTGTACCGTAAGCATTCAGGACACTCTGCATACGACGGGAAACTAGAGAATTAGGCCTATTTAACTGCTTAAAAAAGGTCTTATAGTTCTTCCTTTTTAAAGGAAATAATGTGATGCGACTGAGATGCGACCAAAGATTAGAGTCGCATCAAAACTGACCTTGGGTCGCATCAACTCAGTTTGTAGAAAACGGAGTCAGACTTCCGTGCTATTCCAAGCATAGGTGGGGGAAGTCTTCTAGTTTCCTTTGATGCATAAAGTTTCCTGAAACCTCACGGCTGGGAAAATCTGTGCTTGATTTTCTTACCCCTACTTTTTCTAAACTTCAGAAAACAGCGATGTTTGACCGTGTAGTGTTCCGGTTTAGGAAAGTTCTAAAGCATTGCTTAGTCGAACCGATAGCCCAGATCTTTTTCTTTCATCTGATATAGAATGTTCATCATTTCTCCTCCGCTTTCGGTAAGTTAATCAAGTTTCTGTGCACCCTACTCTTCCCATTTTTAAAGGGACCGCGCCGCGCACGCGCGCGTGCGTTGGTGGGCCGTTTTCTAGCTAGCTTTGGTGAAATTTTCTGCATTCTTTAGCCCTAACCTTTTAGTACTTCTCTGTTTTAAGGGTTTATTTCTTCCACAGCAGGGGGTCGAAAATCTCTGCTCAGAAGGGGGGAGGGGTCGCCTTGGAGGCAAGTGGGTCGCATCGGTATGCTTGACCCTGACTGAACGAAATGTCCAAAATTTCGAAGCTCTTAAGTATACGTCTCCTCGTAGAATTTTAAAACTTATTAAAAGATCAGCTAGTCATCTTCTGTAGAAAAGTGTTCGTAGACCTAATCTAGCCTGATCTAGCCTAATCTAGCTTCGAACTGCGAAGTGTGCCAGGGTATTGCAGACATGGGAAACATCGATAAAAAAAGGACTCTAGTAAAGGTCCTCTGAACTCTTTCAATTTTTTCAAAACGTTTTTTGAGAAGAATTGCAGATACACGTGCAGGACTCCAGCATTAGTAATATGTAAGTTCCTTATAGCTTAAGAAACAAGTTAGATTTATCGAACGCACATTTCTGAAGAGTGCATACATGATGCGTGTAGCTCTCGAAACCACGTCTTATATGTGAAAGGAAAATTTCAATGGAGGGTTGTGATGACGCCAAGATCCTTTAATTTCGAGGATAATGCTGTTACCACAAACAAGGGAGTCTGAAGATGAGGATCATAACAAAAAAGGCAGCTTTTGGAACAGTTTACTTTAATGTCCCATCTATCGGCCCAAGAAAGCACATGATTAACCTAACTTTGCAAGATCATTTGCGCTTCGTTCTTTTCTGAAGAGTTATATGTGACATAGGTTTTAACGTTGAGATACGGAGCTACCTTCACTCTAGGATTTGTGCTGAGTAAACCTGGAAGATCCAGTGTGTAGATAATAGAAAGAATAGGTGCAGCTGCGCTTTCTTGTGAAACTCCAAAAAGAGAGGGTTTAGTAGTAGCGAACTCGCCTTAGAAGCTGAAGAAAAAGCTACAATTAGCTAGAAGGATTCAAGCTAATGCAGATATCGTTCCCAAACCGCCTATGCTTTCCTATTTGGAAACCAGTCCATTATGGTCAGCCGAATCAAATGCATTGCTTAGATAAAAATAAACAGCTTCTATCGTTTTTCCGATACTAAGCGCAGATATTCAGTCGAAGTGACAGTCTAGTGATTGTGTATTTGTGACCCGGCGAGGAAGGAAGCCGTGTTGCTGAAAGGAAATAATTCTAGCGCTGAAAAGCCAATCTAGCTGGTTTATACTGGTGAACTTTACCAAGGTTTTACACGCTGCGGGTAGCATGCTGATTGGCCCAAAGTCTGAAATATTAGAAGCCAACGATTTGTATGTGAATAGCCACAGCCCACTTCCATAAAGAAGGATCATCAGTAAGAATAAGAGAAATGTTGAAGATCAGAGGTGAAGGATAAGATAGCTGTTCAGCAGATATCTTTTAGAAGACAACAGGAACACTATCAGATGTTAAAGATGTTGAGGCTTCAATGCTTTTAGTATTTTACAGTCTCTATAGGGTAAGACATGCGGAGCATACAATTCTGAGAAACGCGATTTTCAATAAGTGGGTCTTCGACCTCCAGAAAGTACGGCTGGCGATTTTTCCATCGGATTTCGGATCAATAAACTTCACTGTGAAAAAATATTAGTGTCAGAGGAATTCTTAGTCTATCACATTTTTGTACCTGAAGTCTTTCTCTCCAACAACGATATCGTCTATGCTTGAACTAAATTTTTTTCAGCTTCAGTCCAGAGTGGAAGGTACGATAAATGCATCGAGGCAGTTGACACAAACGGACGGTGCTGCTATTAGCGACTTGTGAGTTTAGGGCATGAGTGTGCCACAAATCTTGAAAAAAAATCCTTAGCTTGGCTAATAATGAATTTAGTTACTACATACCGGCTGATCTCCTCAATTACCATGCAGGTTTAATGGAGGTTTTCTTTGAGGCAAAGCTATTCCATGAAATTGCGATCAATAAATATCTTCAAACGGTTCCACACACAGGGTTAGTTAATTTTATCTGATTATTAGAATTGTGCAGCTTTTGAGCTTTCCCTTTAACGGTCGCAGTTGCATGAATAATATTTCAAACTATATCCTAGCCAAAGTTATAGACTAAGCTTTCTTGGAATGCTCCAGATCATTGATGATTCCGAGAGTATATATCCAGTAGCGACCGAACGTATTTGAACACCCAGTTTTTGGGGTTTAACATTAATTTTTTATTTTCCGCGTCAGAGGCAAGCAGACCTGATGAATTTTATGCATGACTGTCTGGGTTGACTAAACGGCGTATTTTATGAACACCGCAGACTCGCCAAAGAGCGTCTCTGAGGAAAGTTATGCACTTCAAGATCGAATTTGCCCAGTTTTTTAAAAAAAAATCTTTCTCATTATTGAGCGTCGTACCAGGACTGCTTTAAGCTTCACTCACTGTCTGCACCTCTAGAGAATCTAGTTTAGCCTAAGTTTTGCACTTCCTGATTATACTCTGCAGATGACATTTGCATCAAAATTTGGGGATTCCAAAATCGGAAAGAATTGATTTGCAGATATTTTAGAGAACAAGAATCCCTGTCATGTATACATATTTTTTCCTTCATGATTCTTGAACAAGCTATTCCGGCTTCGTTTGGGGTTTACAAAACTGCTCTCTTGTTCGAATGGGAAAATGAAAATGTTTTAGAAAAAATCGATAAAGCCAATTTCTAATTTATTTCCATATTGGGACAGTTGGACAGATTCTTTTGGGAAAAGCTGTACGCTTTAAGACGCAGAAAATCGTTTGGTATTTAACGCTATTTTTACTCTTTTTAATATCGAGATACAAGAATGCTATTAGTGAATTTCGAAAAGCTACAAAAATTGAACCGGCTACGTATGACTCGTCTAAATGGGGCAGCGAAGCTGCTCGCCCAGGGTTAACTCGTGCTGGCCTGCTACTAAAACATCTATCAAATTTCCGCTTGATTGGCGGCTCCTATGAAAATGTATGAAGAATAACCTTAACATGACAAAAT
>KN549219.1:23758-36021 GCA_000797555.1 Oesophagostomum dentatum | reverse complement strand
CACGATTATCTTAAAAACTAGCGTCTAAAGAGACCCCTTTATGGATGAAAGAACATACATACTCCATGCATCCACTTACCCAACGTCCTCCCTACTACTACTTTTGCATTTATTATCAGTTCAAAAATGCCGGTTCTAAAGATAGCTCAAAACCAATTTTATTAGTGCTGTCGAAATTCCTGTGAAAAGAGGCAGTGAGCGGAAGGAGGTAACCTCGTGTTCTTGAAATAAAGACTTTTTTCTCCTGTTCTCCAGACTAGTTCAAAAACTATAGGCGAAACCCGTAGGATGCTAAAGCCCTGGATTATTCCTTTAAATCATTACCAGAATCATGACTTTACTTTGTGAAAATAACAAAAACGCTTTAGTACTCAACACGTCCACGGGATTACGGATATTTAAAATAGTTCTAGTGAAGTAGAGCATATAGTAAAGAGGAACTGGTTAGAGCTGCCAGTTATATGTAGCTGTTCAGGACACATTTCTACACCCCACACATCTGTTCCAGAAATGGAGAACTGGAACATATTTGCGAATTTCTCCTCACTAGTCCACTTTACCATTTTAAACTTTTTAAAGCTGGGCCGTATTTGGATTCTGTGAGAACAGAATTGCTGTATCACAACTAGAACTCGCAACTTCTGGTGCTGAACAGATATTGAAGATGTTTTGGGGTGGTCTTTGCTTCTAATGAGTTAGGCATAAATTAATTTTACTACTGTCACGGTAGGCTGTTGTGTTGTAGTGCGCATGTTTCACATAGAATAGTTCTTTTGAGTAGGATCATGAAAGTTAACTATAAGTTAGCACGCATTTTAGTAAACTTTCATCTTGTGAAGCCTTTAGATGAGAACTCCAACCTTAAACACTTGTTCTTCACTTGTTAAATCCCATGGCAAAGGCCAAAAAGCGACAGCGCAAAACACCCAAAACGTAAGTTGCCCTTATATTAAAATCAGAAGCAAGGACGACACGGTTTTTTCGAGTTTTTCTTGGCGCAAGGAGTGACGTTCCTCCGAGAAACACATGCCACTGATGAGGTGTCAATGTGTACGAGTGTCGGTTTTTTACTATTGTTCAATGTTACAGCCACTGACCATCAGTTATCCACGTGTTTCAGCATTTATTATAGCGAGCGTTAGTTTTCTGAGGAACTGCTGATAAGTTCTGGTTCTGTTATGTTAGAGCTATTGCTTGCCGCAGGATTACACTGAGAAAGACGAGCGCCTTCGATGCCGGTGGCGGAAAGAACAACTTCGCACATACTCATTAGGACAAATGTTCGCCAGCTTATGTACTAGTCCCGTAGAACTCCCGCTTTTCTGTGCTAGATCTGCTCACTATTTTGGTGGTTAGTTAGTAATAACTAGTAATTACCTACGCTTGAACTCACGTTTACCCAATTCCGCTTTGGTCTCAGTTTATAAGAGCATGCTATGACCTGTAAGTCCTTTTCTATCCCTAGCTTCTTCAAAAACTTTCATTTGATGATTCGTTCTCCTTTCTATAGCCTGAGATTTCTTGGCCACATACCCAATATGTGTTCATGCACAAAGTGATAGTCCTACTTGCTTTGTCAAGCAAAGGATAGTAATGCCCCAAAAAATGTTGTATATATTTCAAAACTCTAGTGGTGGGGCTGGTCCCCTCAAATTCTATGTAGATAATTGCGGAGGAACTCTCATGCACAAGTATTCGTGCGAGCTCGTTACCATGGCTATCATTTTACAGCTTTTGAAGAGTTTTTAAAGCCGAAATGTGACGAACTGAGTTTCAGTAAAATCGTGTAGAATATTCCGCTGTCAGCTCTTTTCACAGCTGTAAAGAGATGATCATTTGCTTCTCTTAAAGGACTTGGTCGGAACTAACACACATCGAAACCATTGTAAATACTTGCTTACATTTTGTTACAGGAGTAGCAACTGGTAAAGCTTAAGTGTTTTTAGATGTTTCTAGCTGATTAACTAATCAACTACGTCCTCCAACGGACTTGATTGACGATTTCAGTACGATGATAGGCTAATTTTAGCAGATGTCCGCAGCAAAAGCTCTACATCGGATCAGCCATACTCAAAGTGGTTCTGTCTAAAATAGATTAATACAACGACGTCTTCAAGCCCTTATTGTTTATTGCTCGAAAAAACCGACTTAGATTTTTAGACAACTTCAGAAACAGTTTAATACTGTTTATTACTCGAGAAACCGACATCAGTTTTTAAATTACTTCAAAAAAGACCGGTTATTTTCAACTTCTCTCATTATATAGCCGGATTTGGAATATGTGAAAGCACTCAAGAACGATAAAAATCGCCCGTGAGGTCTAATCACTACATTAACGATTCTAAATAAATCGATTAGTTATGCATACTGGGAAGGAGGGAACATGTCGTCACCTGTGGCTTTATTTCTATCTATTTTCGGGTTGTGTCTTGACTCGTTATTTTTTTCTTGTTAGGGCCTGTTATTTAGCACTGTAGCTCTTGCGGTTACCCTATGATCAGCACGCAGTCGACAAATAAAGCACTGAGAAGACAGTAAAAAAAATTCAGAAGTGCAGCTAAGGCTAGAATCCAGTGAACGTATGTGTCTTTTTGTAAGAAGTCAAAACCAGAAACTATTTTCGTTCCAGAATGTCGTAGAGACATACTGAGACTTATAAGAAGTCAGAAATTTCCGGCCAGAGAGTTTTTTTTTTAAATATTCGCTAAAACAGGCGAAATCTCCATACAGGAGTACTAAACTATGTATACATATACTATGTTTACATTTGCTTTTTTTGTAAGGTACCAAGGAATGACATTCCAATTATTCTTAATACGTTTTGCTGCTTTGTATCTCGAAAATGAGTACTCCAAGATTACGGTTGCTAAACATACCGTAGGAACAGATCCTCCTTTCCAAAGATACGTCTAGGTTTACCTCTAAAAAAGGTCTCATGAATGTTGCTCTAATTGCTTCATTAAGGAAGTGAATTATGTGAGAAGTGAGATTGCAGAGTAGCAGAGCCTACTGAGTAAAACGAGATTTATTTATTCCGGCTAAATTAATGCATGTTTTTCCTTTGCACAAGTGTAATAAAGGCAGTGTTCCGCAAAATAAGCATGCCATCGTCGCGCCTTTATTAACAATTAGGCGAAACAGCAGTTGTACCAGGTTTTTGATCCAATTACCAGCTTAGTGCCATTAATTAGCAACATCCCAGATTACTCGCCAGTCGCTGAATAATGAATATTGCGCTGGGCCTGCGCCTGTCATAGCTGCATTTCTATCAACGTTCTGTCGTCGCATAGCATCTCTGGCTACGAGGCTGAACTTGTCGTAACTTTTTTCGCTAAACTAGGCCTGGGCTCACATTCAGCACCTCCTCTTCTGGTTAGTCATTGTTCATCGCCGGACATATGCAGATTTTGGCGCTTAGTAGTAATGCGGGCGTAATGCGCACTAAGCGATCCCTTATGTTATGACACTGACAATGATGCATGAGAGTGCGAGGATAAGCGGAGTGATGTGAAGACACCCCTGAGGCCACTGCCCGGCAAATCGCCTAGTTAGCACGTGTTTTGCATAGCTCAATCGTCAAAACATCGTTTGGGTGCTGAGACTCTGCCATCTGGAATAATCAAGTTTCACCTCCCCTTCTGGAGGCGACAAGAGCAAACGCTGAGATTTTTTTGCTAAAGATAGCCATCTGTGGCCTTCTATTTGGATTCATTCCATTATTTTTATACTTCTTTTTATTTCCTCCTTCGCCCATGTTCGGATTCTTCTTCGAGCAACAAGACCAGTCTGAGTTGTGCAAATCTACGCTTTTCAAAAAAATTCTTCTAAAATCTATTTATTTGTTATCATTGGCTCCTGCTTCACTCTCTTTCGCTTGTTCTGTTTGAACACGGCGTTATATGTTCCACTGTCTTGTAAGTGCACTTTCAGATTGTTAACAAATAGAATAAATAGTCCCACCATGCAGTGACTGCTTTATCTGTTTTTTTTTTTTTTACTAAACTGTCTATACTTACATAATGAAACAATTAATCTTGTTGCATGGGGCATATGTTGTTGCCACCGTGTTTCTTCGCAAGATCCTTCATTTCTTGTAAATGTATGCATAGATTTTCTTTATTTTTATCGTTCCCTCATTCCTCTTTAGAAGCAAGAATTCCTGGGAGCAATTCGTCCTTGTCTTTAATACCCTCGAAAAGCTCTCGGTTAATTTTGAGGTTTATGTGTGAAAGTGAGCTTAGCCACAAAAACTCGCGTTCAATTTAAATTACAACCAGCAGTTTTCGAAATCCTCTTTGTTTCCTACATTTTTGACAAGCATTTTCCCGATTACTTTAGTTGCCTGTATGTTCCTCATTTCTTGGAATAATTCATCTCCTAATCTTCACGATACTCTGATTTCTGATGCTTTAGTGCATTTTGCCACTCTAAAATATCATGCCGCTGATATTAATATGTAAGTCCTTCTGAGATCATTTAGCACTAGGATTTCATTTATGTAAAGCGCTGCTCAGGAAAAAGCAGTGACATGTGAGCTTAACTATTAACTTGAGCTGCTGACTGTAAAACGAGAGACGAAATTCCTTCCTTTTTTAATCAAAATGTACCTATGTGTGTGAAAATAAATGAACAAGTAAAATGTGCTTTCAAATAACACATTAAAGGGATTTTTCGCTCATGTGTACTGATGATAAAAAATAATTCTGAATTCACAATAAAAGGTACTACCAGAAGCAATTCCCCATATACTACCAGAAGCAATTCCCTATAAAGTGCACACTTCATGAAATTAGTCGTTTCATGCGAAGCCTCGTGGCAGTGCTGGAATTCTCCCATTGTAGATTGTAATTAAATATGGCAATAAGATTTAGGAGATGCACGCCGAGTGAGACATTTTTACTATTACTCCACGAAAAGAAAAAAAACAGAAAACATCTGAGATGTAGATTTGGAAAGTTCGGATTTTTAATATGCAGCAGCATTTACTGACTAGGGAATGCCAGAAAATGATTCTTATGTTCAGAAATAAGACGGGTATCAACGAAAAGCTTAGGGACAGGGTATTGCAGAACACATATTTTAAGCTTTCAGTCTGACTTTATTTCGTAGAAAATGTCATTCAAAGTCACCGTACAAGCGGTATCATTTGAATAGTTAACGGTATTTTCATCAGTTCATTGCACTGCCTGGTACAAAGCAAGCTAAGTGGATGGACATCTTGAAAGTTTCGATTCTCCAGCGGAAGTTATCTTTCCAAAGGCTAGCCCCTGCGCCATAGTTGCTCGGTTGACTCCGTTGACTCTTCAAATGACACCGTTTCTACGATTTAACATTTAACATTTATTTACACTCGGATAAGCACATGTGAAAAAGATAATAGTAAGCAGTAAGAAGACCTTGAAGAGCATTTTCTAACAAATAAAATCAGTTTGAAAACTCCATATACGCGTTCCGCATATACTCCACCGCTAAGCTTTTCTTTGATACCCCTCTTACTTCTTAACATAAGAATAGTTTTCTGGCATTCGGGCAAAGCTCTAACATTGTAGCTTGTAGTAAGTGTACCAAAGCTTCCGAAGACATCACTTGATCTCTCAAAAATTTTTGAAATCTGGTGCAAAAACAAGGCGTATGGTCAGTGTGCTGGAGCAAAATTTGAGTGCTTCCTAGCAGGTTCTTTGTTTGTGTTCAAGACTTCCTGGGTTTTTTCAGTGTATAGTATCGAGTGACTGTCATAAACTGAGCTCCTGAAACATTCCTGGATTCCGAAAGTGATGTACACCGTATGGCTGAAGTCTCTTGTATTTCATCCTAAGAATCCCCTTTGCAAAACATGCTGGATCTGCGGAGTATTTATATGCCTAGAAGAATACAACAGTTCTAAAGATAGGGCGACTTTCGCTTAATTTGGTAGTCTTTTACCTGTAGTTCGTTTGCAGTTTTTTGTTGCTCTTTTACAGCCCACAAGGGATAGCTTGCTGATCTGTGGGGCCGATGTCTCTGTTATGCAAAAAAGGCGAGAGCAGAGAAAGGCTCTGCTAATTCCCGCCTGAGTTATTCCCTTCCGGATACAGCCGTGTGTGCGCGAGTAATATCCGTTGTGAGGACGGCTTGATGTAATGATATGGACGTATTTTCGGTTGTCGCTTGATTGCGCCCCGACCTCATCGAACATGAAACGCGGCTCGCGTACGTCGTCGTGTCACCCATCTCTGTTGGTTGTCACTCACGAAACCACTGCCCTTAGCGAGCTCAGCACTTGCACTCCTGCATAGAGTGGCAGGATCCACTAGTGGATCTGTATCATCTTTTGCAGAAGCACTTTATCGAGGTTGGAAAGGATGAAAAAGGATAGCCTTTCAGCAACAAGTCAAATGGGAGAGTTGGCTTTCAGTTCAAGACGGTGAAGAAGGCGTTTTTGACATTTTCGGCATCATTATCTGATTTTGAGTGCGTTTTCTATGGTGCAGTTATCCTTGTCTATTAACTATACATTGCACCAATAAAGACAGTACCTGCAAGGTCACTTGAAAAAACGACACGATGTCGGCGATGTCGCATTTTTTGCGTAGCATCCTTATAACTCACTTCATTTTTATGAAAAATTAATAAAAATTGTATAGTTACGATCAGCAGAATCTAGCCTGTTCATCAGGACATTTTCCTGATATATTTATACAAAAAATTTGTTAATTTTTATAGCCAAGGTGATGAAATGTGTGGAAGGCACACTGCAGTCATTTAGGGCTCAGTTGAAGGTAGCACTCACAACCAAAAATTTTATTCTAATTTTTGCCTATTTGAAATCTTTCTGAACAATTACGAGAGCAAATAACTTAAAACTTGACGTTTTTCGAGCAATTTAAGTAGAAGCTAAAGACCTCGGCCAGAACTCCACCCTTTTCTTTGGTCGGTTCCAATACAAATCTAGGCCACAGTCGTTACTAAGCTGATTTTGACCTGCCTTTATGGCATGCATGCTTGTGTATCAGTTCTACAAAAATTAATTTCTAAAACCTTAAAACAGGCCTTTCGAATGTCAGTACTATAGAAGCAGTCAGCCTCGATCTTTCTACCATAAAAACTCTAAACAGAATGAGAGTAAATGCTTTATTCTGAAGGGTGTAGAGAAAGCGGAGTTCCGGCCGAAGTCTCCAGTTTCAGTTTTGAGTTGTTTCCTTTGCAGTTGTTCGGAAGCTGGTAGCGAAATCCTGACTATAAAAAATCAGAAAAACTTATTTTTTCGTGTGTGCAACCTTTAATGAGGAATGATGTCATCTACAGCGTGCATGAAAGATTTGAGATAACTACGGCCGAAAAGTTTGTGTCAGTTATTTACTCTGGTGTATCAACAAAGACGACAGCTAGTTAGGCCATCATCTGCTGATCACAAGGATGTAAAAATTGTTTATTTTCTCTTCCTTTTAAGCCAGATATTCGAAGGCAACGCTTTTTCAAGCGACAGTGCGGGTGTTGTACGCGTGAAATGAAAGTGAACGAGCGAAGGGAGTAAGAAATGGTGAGGCGAGCGAAGATATACTCTCTTTTTCGCGGACTATGACTGGTGGGGTGGGCGGGGCCAGACTTGCTTTGTACGATAAAGTGAGTCCAAAGCAAGTTGAAAAGCAGAGAAGCTTGTCGAAACGGGAAGAATGGATTAACATTACGCTAGTTCTATGTGTTTTCACCTGTTTGAACGCGGCTGGCATCGCCTTTGGTGCCTGGCCCCGCCTACCTCACTAGTCATAGTCCGCGAAAGAGAGAGTGGGTAAAATAAGGGTAGAAAAAGGGTAGGTAGGTTCACGTACTTCGATACTCATCCAATTATTAGCCATCTCTTCGAGATGGCTAATAATTGGATGAGTATCGAAGTACGTGAAAGTTTGAGGCGAGGAACTTATGATTCACCAAAACGGTTTAGTTCATATAAAGCACATCGTATCACATGTGTTTTTAAACATTTCATTTGGTGACTGTGCAAATTTGTGGGATTTATAAAATAACACTTCTTCTGTGAAATACACCTTTCAACAGCTCATGTCTTCGCCTATTTGCTTTTGCATTTCCGATCAAATCCATTCGTTAGAGTTTTTTCCACTACAAAATTACGGCAGGTTCTAGAAGACAGGTAGCGAATCTCCGACACCTTGTCCATTGAGAGCTAAAAAAAGGCTCCTCTCCAACATTTTTAAAAAAAAATTCTGCTAACGAAACAGTTCAATAGTACCATAAAAGTAAAGGCAGAGGTGGCCGTTATAGCACCGTTTTAGAAATTCTGAAGAAAATCTTTGGGCAGGAAAAATGGTACGTCAAGGCAGGAAGACAGGGGGCAAGACTTGGAAGATGAACGGTGCACCTAAACTAAAGTTCGAATTTTCAGACTGATCTGACAGTAATCATGGAAATCAATCAATTTTGGAAAGAACGGCTCCCGCGGAAAGTAATCAGACATTGGAAAATCGTTCTAAAAACCGTATACGAGTTTGAAAAAAGCGCGAAATTAGGCGAAATTTCCTGTCGTTTCAGTTGGCAACCAGCGATAATAGCATCAGGTTGCGTGAGAAACAACATCAGCAAAAAAGCCAAGAAATTCGTGCGCACGATAATGGGGGAAAAAGAACAAAAACAATTCGGCATTACAAGTTCGCTTTAAAAAAAACACTACCTTAGACACAGTTGCACTGAAGATAAGGGTAGTATGCCTCGTTAGACAGTAGCAGAAACGCATCCATTGAGACTCGACTGGATGACCGCATATTCTCACGTCGTTCACCTGTCTACTCCGAAAATAGATTATTGTTGTCTCCGAAAATAGTATTGCATGCCCTTCTTTCAGCTTACACTACCACTCATTCATGAGTACCATGAATTTCCATATTTCATCGCATTCTTGAATTTTAGGAGGCTCTCGCAAAATTAGATGCACATCTATTCTAAATGTTATGCTCGTACAGCCTCTCAAAGTCATTAGTGTACTGTGGTTGATTAGAATATAAAATTGCAAAAAATGTTGCATATCTTTTCGGTTTTTTAGTATTGCTTGGTGAAAATTACAATTATGGCAGTGATTTTCCTGTGCACATTTACATTCCGACCGCCCTACAGTTCCTTACATGGTGAGAAGGACACCCACTGGTAAAAGTGCTTATAAAAATAGGTTAAAATACCCAAAACTTCCGTATTTCTACTCTTCCTGTTCTCTTCATGTTGCAATATTTCGGCAGCCCTAGAACTTTAAATAAAACCCTCAAGGTGCTATCGATATCGCGTACTATTACAGCTCTTCTCCGCACAACTTAGCAAGCAAAAGTCCCTGCAAATATATTTACATGCCAGTGGGCAATAGCTGTCAGGTATTGGTTAATATTAACTTCGCATTTACTCCTCTGAGTAATAAGAAAGTTTAGAAATTAAGGAAACGTATCACATGTTTTTCGCGCAATAAAACTCTATATCTCGCTAAAAATGATAGCCTTTCTCTGAGTACTTCTTCAGAAAAGCGACATACTAGGTCTTTTTCAAAACTGAAATTCTGGAACTTCCGTAACTGGCAAGTCATCATTTTTGAGTTTTGAACTTAAATGCTTTTAAAAAATGAAAACTATTTCATCTCGTGCAATGCATAGCGCTACGGGATTAACCGCCGGGCCTCTGCATTTCGCATCATTCCCAACGTTTGATGTCCGGCCATTAAACCGCATCCATAAAGGGTAAGTATCGGCTGGAACAAATTTCACTGCCGCGTCGCAACTTTGCCATTCATTCGTTCCATTTGCATTCCGAAAGCCATACATACGGAGGTTTGTGCAAAACATGCCTGCTGGAGGAGTTTACAGAGTAATGCCCAGCAATGAATGCTTGAAATCCTAGCTCTTCCTGCCAAACAGCTGGTTTTGACTGTTTTTGGCAAATATTCAGCCGGAGCAAGAGCGATCTGTTCAGCCACCTTCTGCACTAGGAACTGCTCTGACACATCACGCTTTTGCAATGTCACTCACGTTAGTGCATTCGTTGTATCTTCGTTGTAGAGTGACAATTTTCAACGCTCCTCTTTCTCGTTGCTGAAATCCATATAGTTTGACGGCATATTTGCTTTGTGCAAAGGAGATCGCCAGTTAAATTTTGCAATATCTGTATGAAAAACGAATTTAGTAACTTCTGGAGGAGTCTGAAATAGTCTAAAATGTCTCGAAGTTCCCCTACTTTCTGCATCTTGAAGTAACACTTGGAAATACGTATGAATGTCATTTTTCGAGTTGACTAAGATGCGAAATGCCCAGAAATTTTCCATGAAGGAGTGCTCATAAATTTCGTCGTTATCTGAATAATTTTGCATAGGCAGAACATCAGCCCTTCAAATAGCTTTGCCTTTATCTTTGCATGGTGAACCATGTGAAACAGCCCAATAATGATGCACCTCATCATACACATAAACCTACAAAATCACTGCAAATTTATGAAAAACCTCTATTATTTTCGAGAAATTCTTCAATAATCTTTAGAAGGGAGGAAATTTTTATCGGAGTGACGTACTTCTTACTAAGTGATAAATAATCGGGTCAAATAATTGCCAAAATAAATTCTTGGAACAGTGCAGAAGACGGGACAATATTATATGCCAAGCAATATATAGACTCTTTCATAATAGCTTCAAGTCGCCGCATTCTATTTTTATAATGGCAAGCTCAAACCTATCCTCATCGAAATTTGATTTTTCTTCTTATTAGCAAAAATTCCTTATTAAATGTCCCCACAACTGATCTCAAGTCAATGTTCTACCTAGGAAGACGAGCTATGCCTTTACTAAAAATAGCTGAACTGTTTCTAAGAATGCAGTCGGGGAATTACAAGCCACTGAAACTTATTCGGTAATAATAATATTCCATAAATACTCTTTGGCGGCAAAAAAGAAGGGGACAGGAACGCAAAGAATCACATTTCTGTATTCTAATAAGTGAGAAAAGAGCTTCACATTCAATGTTCTCCTTCGTTTGATGAAAAGTTTGGAAGAGTTTTGCATGGGTGTTACTCTTTCTTACACCCCATAACCACAATTGAGGGAAAGTTCAAGGTCTTGCGTGTAAACATTACAGATCACAAAAGAACGAAGTTAAAAAATGTCGGGCATACCTGTGCAAGCGTCTGCTAGTTGCTGTGTTCTGTCTTCAAATATTCGGCCCATCTGCTTCTGAGCCATTTTCTCCATCTTCCATGTCTCACCACATTGCCAGTCAATGCAAGTTTTTATCCGCGATGATGTTCCGTTAAACACCAGTGTAAACTTTAGTCAGCTCGGTGGAGTTTTCTATGGTATACCAAAACTCTCGCCCATTTGCACGTTTCGTTTCCTAAAAATTTCGGAGAACTTCCTCATGTACTTGCTTTTATTTCTTATGTTCATATTTGCAGCTCAGTGATCGCCTTGGCTTCCATCGGCCTCCTTTTATACCACTGATGAGGTGGTTCGTCGTGGCTTTCCTCATCAGGGCTGCTTTTGCCTCTTGCCCAAAGCAGTGCACTTGTAAAGGTGAGTGAACAGAAATCATACTTAGCAATCCTACAAGTGACGTTTTTGATCGAATGCTTGTTCAAATGTTTAGTACTTGTGGTCAGAATCTGCCTTGGCTGCCTCCCGTGGCCTCATTTCTACGTTTGGACAAAACTTGGCATATGATGGGCAGAATAATAGTCCAGAATTATTTCGTAAAGCTTGGGCGTCGCAAAACTGAGCTAGGTTGTAGACGTCTGCCAGAAAAAGGCAAAAGCTGCCGTTCACCCTGGTAATTTGAACGACCTTAAGATGTTCAGGTAGTCCCCCCACAAATCTGTCTTCCGAATTGCTTACATTATTACTTCCTTGTGCATGGTTTTCGATCAGTTATCACTTAGGATCTTTATTTTTTCCAAGATTCATAGTATGAGAGTTTTTAGGGATTTTGCAGAGGTTCCTATACCAGCCAAATATTTTCTCATTTCATCGGCCTTGCGATTTCCATTCGTTGGAAAGTGATTTCTGTTGAAAGTACAAGCAGTCTTTGCTTTTTCAGATCAAAGAAATAACCTATAGCGCTTTCATTTTTTTTGCAGCTGTCGTACTGATTTTCCAGAAACGATCCGTAGAACCTTGGTATAAAGGCTATCTGTTAAGCAACACACTCGCTAAATCAGTCTCAGTCGTGCTTAAAGAACTATAGGAGTGATCGACAACTCTTACTTTCGGAAGGGCAGAACCAGTGATGGCTACAGTTTTCGAGGATTTAAAA
>KN549218.1:363043-391976 GCA_000797555.1 Oesophagostomum dentatum | reverse complement strand
CCGACAGAGCGTTTCTAGAATGTTCGTTCGCGCTCGAAATGGATCGCCTATGCCACAGCGTAGGTCAAATGGATCCAAGACGAAAATGTGAGCTGGCCACTGTGTATTCGGCTAAAGACAGAGGGTATATCTTACAAAGTGTGGCATGCCTGGGACCACAATAGGCTACAATTCCACTTTGGATGAACAATAAAAAAGAAATATCGACGTTTTTTCCTGCTTGCTTTGAGTTAGTGACTTCTCTAATAAGAAGTTTACCGCGATATCTTGTGTAAAGATAATCATCAACCTCAGCAAGTTGAACAACCGCAACACATACAACTGCATAGTCCATTTATGAGAACAGCGCTGAGCATCAAAGCGCTGTGCATTTACGCATACATCTACGTTAGAGCGGTCAACTGGAGTTTGAGCGGCAAAGTGCTTGTTGTTTTGTAGACATATCTTTAAATCTCTTTCAAGCGAACCTTTACTGTTGCTATAATAGTACTGCATTGCCACTGTCACGAGATATACGGCACTGACACAGTCAGAAGGGCGAGGAGTATACACAACAGCGAGATTCGTCGTTTTCGCATGCACGCGCCATCCGTTGCAACGTACTTACATGTTTTCAGTTTACATTAGGGAACTATGGCTATGTCGAAATATCTCGTTCACGTATAGTTTTTCGCACACGCATGAACCAGGGCTGTGCGTTATTACGGTTTAGTAGTTGATTCGTTAATTCGCTAATTCGTTAACACCTCAAGAAATGGGTCCCATGTGGAAACAAGGCAACCCCGGCATCGCTCTACTTAGAATCGAGGCAGTGAGTCAGAGGATCTATGTATTTTGACGAAATACTCATTCCACGTCTCTTTAACGAATTAACGAATCAACGATAAAACCGTTATAACGCACAGCCCTGGCATAACCCCCTCCCTCAAGCTGCTGACAGACAAAAAATGCGAACTATGTAACAAGTCCTTTACCGTATACGACTACTACTATGGGTTTGCCATTCATATGAGGCAAAAATTTGAGTTGAAAATGCCGAAGAGGATGAGGAGAAAAATATAAAACAAAGCAGGATTTTCATTTCTACGGTTCTCCTTGGCACATCAAAAGTTGGTAAGACAATTGCCAACGGTTAAGAACGTGCTGTTTGAAAGCTTACGTTATCAAGCGCAACACTAGAAAAGAGCTATGGAAGAAGTTTATGCTAACCGAAATGTTTAATCTTACTATCACCGCTCTTGCTACCCGCAGCTCCAAGGACCTCTTATAAGTCCTTTTCAACTGTTTAGCGCTGACTTGAAGGTACGTTATCTCATTAAACAAGACTTGCAACTGTTTCACAACCTTGAAGTGGACGCTTACTTTTCTAGTCACCGCTAAGCTACTATAACTCGATCTGGAGGAGGAGTAGTGGACGGAGCCACATATCTAAGTGCGAGTGGGCCCATATACCCCTCGGGTTTAGCACCTCCCGGACGACTAACTGCAGGCACACTGCTCCGGGGAACCGGGAGCCTTATACCGCGCTACCCTGACCTAAGTCCGAAGGTGCCGCTATCTCCCGGTTTGCAAATTAATGCACTGCAAACAAAATTGGAAACGGTTTTTAAAATAAGCATTTTCCCTTTCTTCGGTATAATGAAGTACTACTAGTTCGAGCGAAGATCTTCCTTATTATTCCACTTGCCAAGTTGTAAACTTCTTTTCAGATCGTTTAAATAGACAAGAATATTAACTTTATGAAGGTTTTTAAGCTAGCTGGTACAGGAACTGTTTTTTTTTCCATGGCTCCCACTTACATCATTCGTACTGGGTGGGTTCATAGGTTTCTCGTCCGTCTTTGATCCTTCCGTATTTGGTGTGCATGGATGTTGGTATGTCGTCATTATGCGTGCGTGACGTGTTCTTGTTACTCTATCACCACAACAGCTATACTGCTTGCTTGATAACAAATCATTAAAGAAATGACAGCCATAAGAAGATCATTATTTGTAACTCTGATCTCAATATCAAAAATTAAAATATTTGAGATGCAGCCTTTAAACCTTCAAGTTCATAGCAATAAATTTTGGGGAAGAAAGACAAACAGCCTGTAGATCTATAAGGATAGATATCTTAAATGATGTACGGTTAAAACCGCTGTTATTGCGGAAGAATGTTCAGAAATGCATCAGTGTTGAAGGACTACTCTAACTTTGCGCAAAAACCCAAAGTATCTTGCATTTTATAGGTTTTATCACTTACTAAACGGGCCTGCTGAGCGGTCATGGGCTCAGCAGGCCCGTGACCGCTAGAAAGCCTGACCCAGTGATGCGATAGTGGTTCCCAGGTCAGGGCAGGCAAATGATCTGCAGTTAAAACTGCTCGGATTTTCAAGGAATATTGCGAGGTGTGTCAGTGCTGAAAGTCACTCTTCTTGTACAAAAAAAACCAAAACATCTTGCATTTTACAAACTTTATCGTGTAAACAAATGATGCAGAAGGAAACTATTAGCACTAACTCTGACTTCTATTCCAAAAATTGAGATATGTGAGATGCAGCCTTCTTGTACATTCCTAGTTTATAAGAACAGTTTTTGAAAAAAAAAATCTTGGCAGAAGACTGTAAAGCGGCTTAAAATCGTGTGAGGTTAAATAGCTTTAAATGATCCGCAGTTAAATCTGCTCGGATGTTCAAGGAATATTCCAAGATGTGTCAGTACTAAAAGTCACTCTTCTTGCACAGAAATACCAAAATATCTTGCGGTTTATAAACTTTATCGTGCAGGAAACGGGCTCGATGAAAGGCCACTGGCTAGTTAGCAAGTTTGACCCAGTCATGCGATAGTGAATCGCAGGTCAGGGCAGCCTTGCAGCTACGCTGGCTGGTTAGGAAACCAGCGAGTCAACGTAACAGCAGGGTTGACAAGGTTGACAAGACTAGCGACAAGAATAAGTCTGACTAGGTTAGCACACACTTGCCTGGTTGGAAAATCAGCGATCCAGCGTAACGACAAGGCTGCTCTGACCTGTGATTCACTACCGCGTCATTGAATCAAGCTTGCTAACTTGCCAGTGGCCTCTCACCAAGCCCGTTTAGTGCACGATAAAGTTTATAAAATGCAAGATCTTTTGGTTTCTTTGTGCAAGAACTGTGACTTTCAGCACTGACACATCTCGGAATATTCCTTGAAAATCCGAGCAGTCTTAACTGCAGATCATTTAAAACTGTTCAACTTCATACGATCTTAAGCCGCTTTACAGTCTTCTGCCAAGATTTTTTTTTTTCAGAAATACAGTGCGTTCCAAAACTTTACGCCCACCCCAAAATTTTGGCTTTTTTTTTTTTTGGAAATTCCAAGCAGTTTTCGATCGTCAGATTCGTATGTGCCACATGAGAATACCCCACAATGCTGAATACCAGTTTCTTCGCTCGCCGCCTGCGCTTTCTTCGCCGATTTCTTCAAAAATGACCGTTCCAAAACTTTACGCCCACCATGGCAAAGTGTTCAGTAATCGTATAAAAACAGCGTCAAATCATAGTTTAGGTATGCTTGCATATTCGACAATCCTGTAAAGGTGTTTCTATAAGATTCTAGCTACGCCGAGCGCCGCATGCGCTCGCGGCGCAAGAAGACACAAGAGAGGCTTTCTGGGGTCTCAAAGTGCCCGCGATCCAATAATTTTCCTTTAAGTGATTTTGAAAGATCCTCCTTGTGACTGCAGTCACATTTGGTGCTGCTGACACATAAATATCAATTTTGCGCAGGTTTAGCAGGAAGAATAATAACAGGGTGGCACGTCTTTGTCCGCTATCCCGTCGGTGCGCAAGGTTAGGTAGGTTGGTTCTTCAAAAATGTAGCGCGATGCATTGCCTAAGGTCTTAGCTCTTACATGCTGTTCAGTTTGTACGAAACGAGTGCGTTACTCTGGCGTTACGGGCTGCAGAAATCTTCACATGCACACTTCCTATCATTATCAATAGAAGAAGGAGCATGAATGCTTAAACTGTCTTTTGCAGCCCGTGACACCAAAGTATCGCATTTGTTCCGTACAAAGTGAACAGCACGTAAGAGCTATAACCTTAGGCAATGCATCGCGCTACATTTTTGAAGAATCAGCCAACATAACCTCGCTCATCGACGGGATAACGGACAAAGACGTGCCACCCTGTTATTATTCTCCCTGCTAAACCTGTGCAAAATTGATATTTATGTGTCAGCAGCACCAGATGTGACTGCAGTCACAAGGAAGATCTTTCAGAATCATTCAAAGGAAAATTTTTGGATCGTGGTCAGCTTGAGACCCCAGAAAGCCTCTCTTGTGTCTTCTTGCGCCGCGAGCGCACGCGGCGCTCGGCGTAGCTAGAATCTTACAGAAACACCTTTACAGGATTGTCGAATATGCAAGCATACCTAAATTATGATTTGATGCTGTTTTTGTACGACCACTGAACACTTTGCCATGGTGGGCGTAAAGTTTTGGAACGGTCATTTCTGAAGAAATCGGCGAAGAAATCGCAGGCGGCGAGTGAAGAAACTGGTATTCAGCATTGTGCGGTATTCTTATGTGGCATATGCGAATTTGGAAGTTGCAGATCGAAAAATGCTAGGAATTTCCAAAAAAGCCAAAATTTTGGGGTAGGCGTAAAGTTTTGGAACGCACTGTATTCTTATGTGCTAGAATATACAAGAAGGCTGCATCTCAGATTTCTCAATTTTCGGAATAGAAGTCAGAGTTACCGCTAATGATTTTCTAGTGTGTCATTTATTTGACGAATAATCCCGTGGAAAAGCAATGATGAAAAAGAGGAAGAAGGAAACACAGCTTTATTCTATTTGATTTAAATTTTTTTTTGCGATAACTATTTCAACACTTGATTTTGTGTGCTACGCCTAAAATATTAGGTCGTTGCAAAATCTTTGGACACTCAGATGTGTTTCTTCCAAGCTTTACTATTGTATAATTTCGAAAGTTAAATGGTTCTCATGAGATATGACACATCTTTTTCCATCTACAAAAGTTGCAAATGAAAACATTTTGGGTGTCATTTTTCCGGACCCTTAACTTGCCGATTTTTCTCCGCTTCATGAAACAAGATAGCAAATCATTCACTTGATTTTCTGAGAGGAGATGGTATGTCCTATACAAAGAAGGGAAAGCTTTGGGAATCCAGACTTCCACGATTTTTTTAGCATGCTTTAGAAGAAAATGCATGATTCGTGTGCTGCGAAGAAAATAAACTTTTCGGTATTTCTCAAGGTACTTCTGAGCTATAAAAGTCATATTAAAAGGGCACTTAGCTCTCTTCCGTATAAAGCAAAAGGTACTGTAATAGAATGGATGCTCTCCATTCTAGAATTATTCTGCAGCATAATTTATTTTTTGAGGACCTGGGATTGGGAGATGAGTAATCCTCCGTCCTTGTGACGATCTAGTGCGATACTATTTCTCCGGATAAGGTGAGGCACGACCTTTCCAACGGGAAAAAAGGTAGTTCGTTGACAACCAGTGATCAAGAATGCCACGAAAAAAAATCGAAAATCGCCTTTGCCTATGCTCAGTGGTAAACTCCCATGTAGAGTGAAAAATTAAAGTTCAATTTTCTAAAGCTTTTCGATTTTGCGGAGAACTCCCATGGTGGTCTAAAAAAGCAGCAAGGTGGAGCTATAAAACGGTAGTTTATATGACAGGGAGAATCGGCGACAGCTATAGAAATAATGTTCAAATCCTACTCAGTAGTCGTCCAAGCCACTTTTAACTCTGAAGCTTATTCTTAGAAAAGATGGAAATTTTTGATGGAAAGAAACCTGTGGTTAGATAGAGTCGATCTTTCTCTATCGTAATGTTCAGTTTTCCTTTTACTGTGAAAACTTTAGTGCGTATAAATTTTTTACAAGTGAAAGGTGCATTATGTGCAGGTCAGGAGTTATCATTTTTATGAGAGTTCAAAGCAATACGGGTAGAATCTAGTAAGTGGAGTAAAATGACAAGGCTTCAATGCAAATTCACCACATAAAAAGAAAAGCAGCGAACAGTCACACTATCATGAAAAGACAAATTTTCCGGGTGTCCAAAGACTTTTGCAACGACCTAATAGATTTTCAAGGCATATCAATCAAACCATTTTTTATTCAGTCTTGAAGAAAAGATAACTGGAACATAAATAGCCATTTGCTTTCTGCTCAGTTATTTTGTGATTTGTCGAAATATAAAATGTTTTTTTTTCAAATAAATTATAGATAATGTTAATGTAGTCTTTTTTTTCGCGGACTATGACTAGTGAGGTGAGCGGAGTCAGGCATCTAAGAGGATGCCAGTCTTGTTCAAACAGGTTAGCACACGGAGAACTAGTGTAATGTTGATCCGTTCTTTTCGCTTCGACACGCTTCTTTGCTTTTCAAGCTGCTTTGGACTCCCTTTGTAATCCAAAGCAAGTTTGGCCCTGTCCACCTCACTAGTTATAGTCTGCGAAAAAAAGAAAGCGGAAATCACAAGAAAAATGTTGCACTGGTAACATCAAAAACGCCTAAAAATGAGTATTTTTATTCGTTTAAACTGGTATAGAAAGATCATACATATGTGAAGTTAGCAAATAGAACATTGAGGAAGACGTTCACTCAAATACGCTGATATAGAAGATTTTTTAACTAAATAGTTTGATATACTGAAAAATGGAAAAATACCTCTTTAAAACCTGTTTTCATGAAAAACAGTTTGCAAACCAGGCTGTAGCCCTCACCATCGGACGTTAAGCCGCTTGTAGAGTACCCGAGTTCCGCGAGCTCGCAGTGTTAAGCCCCAATCATACTCTTCTCGCTCGGCGAGCACGCCCGTGGCGAGAAGTGGTGGGTGTGGCATCATTTTACCGCCGAACGAGGCTCGAGGCTAGCGAGTTTTGCCGCCAGCAACAAAAATGGTTCGATTCTTTTCCTGCCGTAGTTCGCTGAGCGAGCTCGCCGCGAGCTCGCAAAGTCGCGCCCACCGTGAATAGGACCCCCTGCGAGTTTTGCCGCAGTGAGCTCGCGCTGCTTAGCAGCCCCCGTATCCTTTACCACTGCAAGCTCGCCGAGCTCGCGCACTCTGCAAGCGGTTTAAGGGAGTAAAGCTAGCAACCTGGCCTGCACGTTTCTATTTCTGTAAAAGTGAAAGTGGTAGAAAATCTACCAAGAGCGGAATTTGTCAATGCAAATCGGGTTTAAGTCGGGTTGTGGTCGGGAATCAGATGCTCCTGTGTAACAACACTATTTAATTTGGTAGCAGCCGTGTGATCTTTCAAATTGTACGATGTCGGGTAGGGCAGTATTCCTGATCCTTAGAGGTCGGGAATTGAAAGCACACTTCACCTTTTTCTCGTTCCAAATTTGAAACGATAGTGCCCCAGACAGTTACTAATTGATACGCGGCATATCAAACACTTGCGGGTACTTAGTGATGTAGTGAGAAGTATAGCAATCGACTAGTTACCCGAACTTAACCCGATCTGACATTGATACATCCCAATCCAGAGCTGAGAAGTGACGTGCAAATGTCGCTATCACACTAAGTTAAAACTAGAAAATATATACGAACATAAAGCAAAGGGTTTTAAGCCTTGAAGTCATTGAGAAAGTGAAAAAAGTAGAGTTACTAGTAGCAGTAGTGTCAACCACTTCACTTCTACGACTGTTTCAACTGTCAAGAACAACAGCGTGAAGCAAATAAACCAAGAAGAGTGGCAAAAGCAGACATTTTCCAAAATGATGGGAAGATGTCACAGCGGAACACAGGTCGAATACCGGGAAATTTGGCTTGTCGGGGGGTGATGGGTATGATAGTTCCTGGAAGGTTTCCGGGTGAAAAAGAAGCTAACCTGTTGGGGAGGGACGTCCCCTACCTCCAGGCCAAACCTAGGCGAGGCTGGGGTGGGGGCCAAAGAAAAATCGATCGTAAAATTAAAAAAAAATGAAGCGGCCACCGGCGATAGGCGATAGGTCCTAAAGTACCTGGTTTCTACCTTCCCACCTGTGCAGCTGCATCAAGGCCAAGAAATGCTACCCGAACTGTTTTTGCCGCCAGCGCCGTCGCAACGACAAGTAGTGTTAGCATCAGCAAGGAATGAAAACAGCTCCATTTATTTCACCTTGTGATAGCATAATTCTTACTTCTTGAGATTAAAAAAACACTTCTGGAAACGAAAACGGTTAAACACCGAAAATTCCCATGTCTTCTACTTACCACGGTGGAGAAACGTGCGGCATTCTGCGAAGACCTTTATCTATAACAAAGCCAGGGTTTTCCTCACGTTGACGACCGTGCGCAAACTTGGGTACCTGCCGTCTGAGACGGACAAATTCCTGGTATTCATACACTAATAAAAATGAACCTAATTACTGCCCTCGCATTTATGGGATGGCGGAGGTGTGAAGAATGTAATTAAGCACATATGCGAGCAAGAGTAGGTCACTACAGTGGGTACGGGAATAAAATTTTAAAGAGTGGAGAACTAAATACAAAACAGAATTTCTCTGAGTTGTCCTCTAATAAAACTCTAAGAATTCTTTACCGTTTATTTGTTCTCTATTAACAGCAGCATATTTTACATAGGTGGAAGTTTACTCGAACGAAGGAATAGGGACTTACCCTTTGTTCACTCGACCCAGGCGCCGTCCCGCCCATGGGCGAGGCTGCGCCCGTACGAAGTATTATTGCTGAAACACAGCGCCAACCGCGCGCGCGTGGCTCAGCCGATGGGCGGGATGGCGCCTGTGTCGAATGAACAAAGGGTACGCTGCCCCCAGAAAGACCTGATATTTCCAATGCTGTCACACTAAGGCTATATAAAAAATCGAATGTTTTATTATTTTTCTTAATGGCAGCACCCACGCTCGGAACACTAGCTCTGTGCTCGATGGATTCTGAAAGACAACTCCATAAATGCGTTGAGGTTCAAATTTCTCGGCCCAAAGGTCTGCCGTTTTTCTTTTTTCACTGCTTAGATGTTCGAGTGTTCGTTCATTTCTTTGTCATGTTAGCGCACCAAGAGTGCAATAAATAATAATAAATAAATAAATAAATAAATAAATAAATAAATAAAATAAATAATAAATAAATAAATAAATAAATAAATAAATAAAATAAAATAAATATAAATAAAATAAATTAAATAAATAAATAAATAAATAAACAAATAAATAAATAAACAAATAAATAAATAAATTCTTGACCGAGAAAACCGCTCCGGAAGACTCGTCCACGATTTCGCGGACACGTTGTTAGCGATGTAGGTACTGTCGAGCCAGATTCCAATGACTGCCGTGCCACGGTAATGACCTCATCACTGCGCCGCTGCAGATCACTTCAACCGTATCTCTGATAATGCTGGCAAAATACCAGCGCCAGCCGCAACGCTCCTTCGCATACGCAAGTAGAAACGTCATTAGCACCCGACCTCACGGTAACAAACGTCATTTGTCATGTCGAAAGTTTGCAAACAAATTTATTCTTCCTACTTCCTTTCAAAATTTTTCGTTTTACGGGCCAGAATTCGTAAAATCGCAGAACTAAATGAAAGATCAAAAATGGCCATAAACCGTAAAGTGCAAAACAAAAAAAACTCGATTAAACTATTAGCTGGAGGTAAACATATACGAGAATGAGGTCTGGAAATTTCACCTGAACACCCCTTTAATACTGTGGATCGGCCTGGTGGCTAAGGTACTTCCATAAACTGCGCATGAGTAGAAATGGAGCGAAAATTTTATTCTCGCGAACGAGTCTTCTAGAGCGATTTACTCAGTCAGGAATGACTTCTGAACCGGAATTTTTGAGCCTTTACTCATTTTTGAGGCTCTCTTTCAGAATCCATCCAGAACTCAGGACGAGTTCTCAGCGTGGTTGCTGCCTTTACTTACTCTCTTCGCACCTACGCAACGGCATAGGTGTGAAAACAGTAATTAGATCACTGACCTGGCCCTGCCCCAATTACAGTGTACAAGTGGGTCATAGCTGTTCATCAGGTTATGCACTCCGAAAATAATGAACTATGCTGACCACAAGCGATCCATTCATTGCTAATGCAAAAGCGTTCTATTATGTTACAGTATGAAACCCATAATTAGGGCAGTTTTCGTCATGGACACAAACGCAAAAGCACTTATACAAGAGATATTTTAGTAAACTAAGGCGCCTCTAGCAAACATTAACAATCTTGCAATCATTCGTTTGAAACCACTGATGCAAAAAAATCCAAGCTGACCTCTTCCCTCGTTATCCCAGCTGCAGTTCTTCAATGAAGGGTTTTTCTTCCCAACTAATACTATAACCGGATTCACAATGTCGAGGTACCTCAGAAGCAACAAAGCTCCTTTTTAAATCTAGAAGTAAAGTGCTGTATTCATACGTATGACCCACGTTAGATTGTACTGTCACGTGTCTTGGACAGTCGGGTGTCATTTTTGTACGGGTACACCCCAGGTTGTACATCTCACTGGGCCTTGAAGGCTCTATTTATCGCGCATAAAGGGTTATGCAGATCGCGGCATTACCTACAATTTTGCGATAATCGACTAGTAGTCCTTCCGCTGGACAATATTACAAGGACAAAAAAGAAGTTAGACTCAGTCCCTTTCAACCAGGAAAATTACTGGAAACCTCGCGAGCTTTGTAGATATGCTTCTTTTCTGTGGTCCTCGCAAGCTCACACTCTAACGTGCTTCGAAGTTCGCGTGACTTGAACTTAGAATTTATTTTGAGATAATTTGATGCGCAGAACACGAGTAAAATCTAAATAAAATATTTAAATTAATATATGCAGACAGCAGGAAACTCAGAATAGGATACCACAGAAGATAACACAAGAGGGGGAGGGGGGACGGGTACCCTATGGATATGACAGACTATATTCCCATGAATGCCTCTATTTATTAAAGAAAAGTCCGGCATCATCATCAGCACTTTGAAAAGCACGAACCTTTTGTTACCAAAACTAATTTCGAGGCTAAAGCTCCAGTCAGAGTAAGATCCTCAGAAGGGGGAGGGAGGGAGGGAGGGAGGGGCTGGCGGACTTTATGAATGACACCTGCTGACAGTACCCATTGTACGACAGAACACCGTGATAACAATCGTTGAAATTCATGGTAATAAAAAATAGGAGCCTCGTCTAAACTCATGCACGGCATGCATTGCAAGGTATGAATTGTTGACAGCTGGCATCCTTCATTTAAAAAAAATACAGCCCTCAGAGGTAAGGTACCGGAATTTAAACAGTCATAGTCTTAAAAATTACTTGGTTTACTGTAAGAAACCATAAGTTTCCATAGGGGAGATGAGTGCGTATGTTTTCTGTTTTTCCGTTCACTGGTCATATTTTCCTCACTAGCTTTAAATTTGCATGTCTTTTAATTTGTTATGTCTCCATCAATAAGACACTTGCGAATAACTTCATTAAATTAAGCGTGCAAAAGAACAAATAACGAACAATGATGAAGGTGCAAAAGTTGCCAAAATTAGCATGCTAAGTTTTATTCTAATAAAAGGCCGATATAAAAGCACTTAAAATGGTTTTAAACATATTACAAAAATAACCACAACCAAGTTAAGAGAAGACACTTATATCACAAATAAATATCACACAGTCACAAAAATGTCGTGTATATCATTAACAATATTCGTTTAACAATTATGCACGTATCTGAGGGAATCTGGACCAATAAGTGATTGGGGCTAGTAAGAATACAGTAATGAGCATAAGTGGAATACCCGGCGCCGCTGAGCCGGCAAACTTCATCATTTGGTGGCCGTCAGGAGAACCGTAACCCGGACCACCCACATCTTTGCAGAGATTGTAGAAGAAGAAAGTAATTTGTTTCAATTTGGGCTTTATAGCATACAGAACTGCAAAGGATAGCGAGAGGTCGAAGAAGACTGGAGCGAAGGATAACATTTTTTGCTGGTAATGATATGAAAATGATATTGGCTCTTTACGATTGTATGGTTTGAATTCGCTGTAAGTGTCCATGAAACTACCATAAAATTTGTTTTTGTATACAGAAGTAGTAACAGTGGAAAACATGCATAGTATGAGGAACATAAATGTGAGAGAAGCAAGTTTTAATTGAAATAAATAACGAACAAAAAGTCCGAGATGGTTGCTCGATGACCAGGATGACCAGAAAAAATGTTTTGTAACAAATTAACCTTGCAAGTTCGAAGATAGCCGAGAAGTGAAGCTGCTGACTGTTCGAACTTGAAAGCTGATCCTTAAAAACTGCGAATTTCATCCCTGATTTCTGAGAATGGAAAGTGAAGGAAAGGAAACCATCATAACCACTGAAAGGTGGAGATCGAGTACTATCAGATATTATGCAAGATGGACTGAAAATTGATTCTTGTGAAGCGGGCAAGGATTCCTGCCTGAAGCCTGAACTTAAAAATTTCGAAATTCAGGGTCTGATTTGGAGGAACGAAAATAGCAGGAGATGAAATCGCTGTTAAAACTGAAAAGTAGAGGTCAAGTACTAACAAAAACTATGGAAGCTGGACAGGTAGATTGACTGTTTGGTTTTGGTCGCGGGTCATAGAAAACGTGATAGTACATCTTTCAAGTGCGCGCGCCCACTGTAAAAGCGCAGCTTTTTTCCCAGCTTTTCAATGAAGCCTGTTATTAATTGCCAAAGATCGAAAATTTCCAAGTTTTGGGGCATTTTTCAAAGCCCGCAAACAAGCTACACGCCATATTCTTGGCAATATTCGCAAGGGGAATCCTAGCTTGTTAGCAGCGGAACCGTAGTTTTTGCACATCTGCAATATAACTCGCGCAAATTTCTCCAAAAAGTGGCATACTTTGAAATTCTTTTCTAGTTGAGACCGCAATATCTCCTCCAACTATAACCCCGCTTTAACAAGTTTCATATGCTTTAGAAAGTTCATTTCACGTGTTCCCCAGAAGTGTACTCGTTTTTGCACGTAACTTATCCGTTCGGGTAAAAGAACTCCTTCAGTGTTCAAAAAGCTGCAATAGTTTTACATTTCCGCAAAGTGGCAGGTTAAGGGTAGAACGAGAGGATTCCAAAAACAGCCTCTCCACTGGCATACTCCTACTTAGAAACGTTCTATTCGTCTGTCTGATACACGTGTTCGAACATGAAAAACTGCAATGAATTTATGCTTTTGTTGGGTGACAAAAATAAACAATCGATCTACGGGTTCAGTTTCCACATTTTCTGGTAGTGTTTGACTTCTATTTCTCAATAATAACAACGATTTTATCTACTACACTTCGAAAACAGAGCGCAAACTCAGACAAATTTGCGAAGAACCGCAGCAGAAGTGCAGCAGAACCGGTATGTCACCCGCGGTTCTTCTGCACTCCTGCTTCGGTTCTGCTGCACTCTTGCTGCGGTTCTTCTGCACTCTTGCTACGGTTCTTCTGCACTCCTGCCTCGGTTCTGCTGCACTTCTCCGGTTTTGCTGCATTCTTCGGTGTTCCCGCGCTTGGGTATAAAAACACAACCCGCTTTCAGGGCGGATGGCTTCAAAAATCATGGCATAGCGCACCTGTGAACTTCCCAACTTCCCACAGCTGGTACCACAGCAGTACTATTCGTTGCTGCATGGGACCACTCTGTTTCTTTCGATCTCAAGCCCGACAAATCTTAGCTCCGTACATTGACTAAGTTCGGTCTCTCAAATAACCATGCTCTCTCTTTCTGCTGCGGTTCTGCTGGCGTTCTGCTTCGGTTCTGCTGCGCTGTCTATCACGTGTATTGATTTTGCTGCGGTTCTGCTGCAGAACGTATTCTGCTCCGGTTCTGTTGCCTGTATTTTTCTCTAGGCCCTCTTCACGCTCAACCGTTGCCAGCGGATCTCTTTCTGCTCCGATTCTGCTGGCAGTTTGTCTGAGAATTTCGGCATTTTCAAATTGAGGCTTCAGGCTCGAATCCGTAACAGTTTCACAAGAATAGGTTTTGAGTTCATCTTGTACGGCCTCTGGAGTACTCCACTTCCACTTTCCAGTGATTACGATGGTTTCCTTTCCTCCGCTTCTCAGAAATCAGGGACGAAATTTGCAAATTTTCAAAATTCAGGTTTCAGATTCGAACAATCAGCAACATTATTTCTCGGGTATCTTTGAACACGCAGGCTTAATCTAATGCAAAACACAATTCTTCTGGTCCTCCTAATTATTGCCTGTTCTCGATCAATTAGTTCGTGTTTTTCAGTCATTTATTTCAATTAAAACTTGTTTTTCTCATATTCATGATTCTCATATTCATGTTCTGTTGCTCCGATTGACTTGTTGCACTCTAGCGAAATTCCCCCTCCCCTCCCTTCCCCTTCGCTCCCCCCTCATCCCAGAGGGTGAATTTCAAAATGATAGAATCTCCCTAAAACAGTTTAACTGAAGTTGCTGATATATTGCCGCACAACCATTACCACCACGGGATTCCTCGCTTGAAATTACATAAGTGATAAACTTCTTAAGCAAAGATATTTGTTTTATGATTGCCGTTTTTCGCTATTTCAAGAAGACAGACCCCCCCCCCCCAGAGAATGCTTTTATTTTAGCGCCTATGTTCAAAAGCCAAAACCATCCAGTAATCAGCAAATGGTTAGCAGTGAACGAGTAATCTGGGAGAGTCACATCGATCGCTTACACTACATCTTGCGCTATCGTGAAAATAAAATCAGTGAAATTATCAAAAAATGGAAGAACTGATTCCTAAAAATTTCGAAACCCCTTTTTCGTTAGCTACAATCTTACTAACTGTTCAGGAATTTCTTGTTCAAGCGAGTCACGCTAGCTGCACGTGATTTGTATTGTGAAAGTTTCAAAATCTCGACTTCTCCCACATAACAAGGCCCCATACGCTAGCAATCTGATTAGGTTTAGATTTCTCTGAAGCTAACAAATCATTTTAAAACTCCGTCGATGTACCAGAAACGATGTTAGAGAACAAGGTGAGCCCTTTTATGCCCACTTTTATGCCTCTCAACATTAATAGGAAAAATCTGAGATACCATATTTCTGCACAGAAAGATCCCCAAATTCCTTGCCGGAATGGGACAACGAAATTCAGGTGTTATAGCAAAGCTGAAGAGTCCAAACTGAAGGTAAGCTTAAAGTGGTGCAGAATTGTGACTAAAACGCTATTCCTGCTAGAAATTATTGTTCTGAATGGGCTTCTGTCATTTATGGAGTGGAGATGCCATGTTAAAAGCATCTTTGCAGTGAAAGCTGTATTCTTGACCTAAACTGATGAGAACGAGAAGATGGGTTGACTCTAATGCAGAAGTAGAAGCTTCTCCATTATTATCAAGATAAGAATATGCTTCCTTGGTGGTTGCTTTTGCTGTATTGACGAGATCAAACAAATTAACGCAAGGATAAGATGAAATTTGTGCACCAGAGGTGTGTGTTATCCGTCAACGCGGCACCACTAATAAGGAGTAAGTGCATAAATTTGGCGGCAGGGGGGCAAGCAAGGTCAACCTGTTCGCTAGAAGTCATTTCCAGGATTGTAACCCTCGGATAAAAGTCCCAGTAATTCAGCAGTGGTCAATTTCTTGAATTTCACCAATTTTGTCCTTACAAGAGTGCAAGACGAAGCTGCAAGTGACCGATGTGATGCTCTTAAAATCACTCATTCACTGCTGAACTTTTGCTGATTACTGGGTGGTACCGGCTTTTAAATATGCGCGATAACGTAAAAATGTTCCCAAGGGGGTCCCGTCTTCTTGAACGTTAGAAAAGTTGCAAAAAATCTTTAAAAAATCACAGAACAAGCAACATTATTACGTGAGCAAACAAATGTCATCTTCAAGGCTCGTGAAAGAAAAAAGAGGAAGAATAGTTTACAAATAGAATACGATCAGATCAGCACATTCACCGATCTACACAAAGCGTGAAAACCATTTCTTAGGCGGATGGTTAAAGTGATTCTGAAAAGAACTAACATTGACCCTTTCAACTCAAGTAAACTATTCTTCGTCCGAGATTTCAATCCCAGTAAGAAATCCACGACTATGCCTCTTAAAGGCACAGTCCCACGTGGAATCGTTTTTGAGATTCTGCCAGGAATAGAACCGCTAGAAGCCGCTGATCACAAAACTGTAGAAATCAATGGTAAAACTTCCGAATACCCCGTTTTTGGGAGCCTAGAAAATTCGTTTTTAGTATTGGCGAGGGCGTGATTTCTGCATGTTTCTCAAAGCCCCCAAATCCCGGCCCAGTGACCTCGCAAATCGCACGTAGCTCAAGCAGCTTTGACACCTCAAATGGATCACCGTGTTCAGATCAAAGCAGGAAATTTCGTGAAAGCTCTTGTGCAGGCAGACAGGTTAAAACATTTGGTATAGAAAATCTTTCTTTAATATGGTGCCAAATTACTAAGCTGCTTGGAGGCGAGTACGATGTCGTAAAAAAGGAGATCAGTGGTGTAAGGACAACTCGTACGGAAATGTTATGATCCAGTTTCAAAAAACGGGGTTTTTGACTGTTTTGATTGGATATGCTTATATCGCTGGAGTCAGGATATCACGCTGGCTCTGAACATACCGAAATCACGAACATCAAAACGAGGTGGGAATGTGCCTTTAAGAAATAGCTAAAATAGCTAAGTTAGAACCCATCTGTGCAATAACCTTATGTTTTAGAGAAGCCTATACCGCCCCTCTCTACCCAATTCTTCTGTTTAAACCTTTATCTTTGCTTCGGCATCGCCATATAAGTCACGAAAAGACCAAACTCAGCAGAAAACATACCTTGTCAATGTACTGGCACAAACACAACTGCTTTGGACAGTGTTTTGGAGCATAGTCGCTTATCCCAAGGGCAGGTCTGGTAGGGAAGACTAAGCGATACTGTAAATGTTTAAATAATCCACGTAAAAGTCAAAAAGTTTTCAAAAAGTTCGTTTCAAGTGTCCTTCCGGGGAAAACTTCAGAAATCCACAAGTCTTCACGTAATTTTGTACAGGAATGTTATGGAGGACTGGAAGCTTTGTCAGCGAACTGGGTTATCCCTTCACTTTGTCTAAAGATAAAAACGCACCCTTGCACTATCCTTGACATACTGTTGACTGTACTTCAGGATGAGGAACCGGGCTCTCTCCTCCACCTGAAAAAATCAGAATTAGCGCTTTGTGAGCCACTTGTACCTGGTGAGCAAGATGAAAAGATGGAAATGTTATGTGCTACAAAGTACAAGATACTATGCTTCTCTTCACATTGACCAACTTCATTCATTAGCAGCAGTCTGTGTGGAACACACGGCACAATTCCTTGGTAGCGAACTTGAATTACTCTGAGACATTTAAAGGCAGTACTCACAAAAAACATTTCTTCTGGAATTTACGTCACTGTATTGTATCGTTTCGGTCGAGTGCTGAACGAAACCAAAACGTAAAGTGTCCTTTGAACAGTTTGATTGCCATCCTTCCCTGGGTCAAAAAACTCCGCAGCATCGCAAAGCCCCAGCATCGCGTGGCAGGCGGCCACTGATCAGTGATTACCTAATAATAGCAGATCACCGCTGCAATTAGCCACAAAGGGTGAGCAGTGCAACGACCAACCATATCAGATGCCGTTAGCGGTGATCAGCTGATCCAGGCTTACGGCTGATCAGTAGCCGTTTGCCACGCACCGCTGGAACCTTGGCGGTGATTTTTGACCCCGTCGACTTGGGAGGTCGGTCGACGACACGTGATCGCCACTGAGTTGACTGACAATCAAATGGGATGGTAGAAGCAATGTGGGGAAGGGACTCCGTGCAATTTTTAGTCTACAACCTTCTCGTACCTTGTAACAGAAACCCTCCTCGTCCAGGATCTTCGTGTTGGAACCCTGACGACGACGGTAACCCCAACCACGACCCACATTAGCGTCACAAAACAGAAGCGAGTGTTAAGCCTCCATACGTGTTGGGGCTGCGCAGCATCGTGAAGAAATTCGAACTGCACAGTCTGTCCGCGCCAGCTTTTGCGATCACGCGGTCTGCGCATGAGGCATGCGACGAGATCGGGTCGCATGCCCGCTCGCTAAAGGTAGCCGGCAGCCGCCGTTAATGATTGAAATGGGCTGCGGACCCGCCATCTCGCCACATATCCCATACGCATACCGTGTAATAGGATAGACTGGCGATAGGCTGGCGAAGACAGACTTTAGCGTGGTGCAACATTTGCCCATGCAGCGCATAAACGACCGTGGAGCGCATAAATTTTTGGAAAACGGAAAAATTTGGGTCCACTTAAGCATGCATAAATCCTCGAAATGGGGAACCAACTCAGGAATTCTACACATGTTTCAATGAGGAAGACTTGCTCAATAATCCAAATGCTGAGGAAATGTAGAACGACAAATACTGGTAATTTTCGGTTTCCGTCAGAAGTGTGGCTGAAAAATCATGATTATTTGTTTCAGACTGGATTTTAAAGGGAATTAATCTGATGCGACTGAGATGCAACCTAAGTCAGGAGTCGCACCAAAATGACTTGATTAAGAAAAACTTAATTTGAAGAAAACGGAATTAAACTTTCACGCAACTATAAGCAGGGACAAGAGACAGAGCAAGTCTTCTAGCCTCCTTTAAAAGTTTCCTGGAAGCTCTTGCTGAAGAAATTTGTGCTTAATTTCCTTACTCCAACTCTTTCTCAAAACTAGTGGGCCGGCGAGCAACCTCGCGGGTAAGTCACTTGTCCGCGCATACGATTTCCCCGTAAAAATTCTCAACCACAACGCATCCACTGCACCGAATATAAGTTCTGCAGCTTAAGCAATAAAAAAAACAAATATCACATTCAAGCTCGCGCGCGCCTCCCTCTCATCCGACGCCCGGTGCCCACTGTGGCCTGGCCGAAGAAAAATTTTGAAACAGGGACTGAGGAATCTCAGAAAGTCAACTCCAGATGGAAGGAGAGCGGCAGGATCAAGCATGGACCTCAGCTATCAAAAGGGAAGACCCTAAGATGAAATCTACGCTATTTCCTGCGCAAAAACCCCCAATCTGCAAGAATTCCAGCGAAAATCGCAAGAATTATGCGATTTTCGAGTTCTTTATGGGTGGTCCGTCCCCCAGGCGCTGGGTGGTCCGTAACTGGACCACCCCTTCCACACATGGATCACAGTGATGATGTCGATGGACAACACTATCACCTGGAAGATATTGTGCCCCAAATGAACCACCGTCTTTTGGCGAACCAACGCTGTAGGTCCTGTGGCGATACCCTTGCGCGGGAATGTTCCAGATTTTTGAATAGCGCCTCTCATTTGTTATATTATTGACTGATTAGTTGGCTGATATGATTACTGATCAGAAAACAACGGTGCTTGGGAGTGTAGTATCTCACCGGATATTCTAAAGTGTTGCTTAATCCGGACGACAGCACAGATCTTCTTGTTTCATACAGTACAGAAACTGGCATTATTCCACCCTCGCAGGCCCAAAAATTGAACATCTCAGATTTCGCTGAAACTTCACCCAGACGGATTATTTAGGTCGTTGATCATGAAAGTCATACTAATTTTGTACCGTAATCCCTTTTTATGGAGTTACGGTAGGTAAACGGGTGACAGGTCAAAGCCTCAGAATCGCCTCAAAACTTGTGTAGTGGGATTATTTGGGAGCTGAGTAAAAATATGTATCCATTTCGCATAACGTCCTATTGCAGAGTTATGATAGGATTATGCCACCTCAGTGATGGTTTACGAGTCTCTTCAATTTGCTAGGGAGGCGTTATTTGAGACGTTGATTGCAAATATCGCATCAGCGTCTTACCGCAACGCCATGCTATAGAATTACAGTAGCATACCTGTGACACTCATATCTTCACTAAGAAGTGCACCAAAGGTAGGTAGTTCCCAGCCTGCATTGTAGCGTCGGCGGGGTGTTAGGGTCCGCTAGCCGGTACCGGGGCGCCTGCAGACCTTGCTGCCAGCGTGCGCTATTACCGTACCACGCGGCGCGGCTGGCTACAGCCACTCTCCAGCTTGTTCACTCCACCATCCGGCTCGTCCGGCAGTGCAGAAAACACGACATAGCGCTTCAAATCGTGGCGAAACACCAGGGTAACCATAAAAACAATGAGAACGGTTATTAGGGACTTGGCAGTTTCTCACACATCATTTTATCTAAATCTAGTCTGAATCTGTGTATTTTGAAAATGCGAGTGAGTGAAAGTTTTGTGCCGGTCTAAACATCAAAACTGGAATACACATACGGTGAACCATACGAACCAGGTCATCACAGCGTTTCGCCGCCATTCGTCGTCGCGTTTACAGAACTGTCGGATGAGCCGGATAGTGCAGTGAAGAGGATGGATAGCGGGCGTGGTCAGCCGTGCCGCGTGGTACAGTACCAGCGCGCGCTGGCAGCAAGGTCCGCAGGCGCTTCGGTACCGGCTGGTGGACCCTAACGCCCGTCCTCCCATGGGTGGCGGACAAAAGAAACGATAGCAATGTGCGAGCCGGTCGTGAAAGGCAGACCACCTTATCATATTGTCGTTGAAATTATATCGTTTTCCCTCATTTTTTGCTAACAAAATATTTTCTCATCTAAACGGAATACACTACATAGAAGATGACTTGTTTGGACGTTTAAACCTTAGAAAAACTTTCCTGCAAGTTCAGGAAATGTATGGATTACCGACAGCCGGCGAGCTATCGTTTCTTTTGTCATGCACCCTCCTCCCATTGTAGCTACCGTAATTCTACAGTACGGGATCATTGTAAGACGCTGATGCGATATTTGTAATTAGTGTCTCAAATAACCCCTCCTTAGCAAATTTGAAGAGATTTCGAGGGCATCAGCAAGGTACCAGCATCCTACCATAACTCTACAATGGGGCGTTACTGTGCGAAATGGATATCCACTACACAAGTTTTGAGGCGATTCTGAGATTTTGACCTGCTGTTGTATGCCTACCGTAACCCCCACAAGATGGGATTACGGTACTAAACGAGTACGACTTTCGTGGTCAGCGACCCAAAGAACCACTCTGGGTGAAGTTTCAACGAAATCTCAGATTTTCGATTTTGGACCCGCGAAAGTGGAATATTGCCCAGGAACTTCCTCATCATCCTCTCGCGTCAAGTAACTCAGTCGAGTTTTTGTGCACCCCACTTTTCCTATTTTTTAAGTGGGACCGCGTCGCGTATGTGCACGTGCTTCGGGGGTGATTTCTCAGATGGTTTATACCGCATTTTCTGCATTCCTTAGCCTTACATTTTTTGTTTTACTCTGCTTTAACGGTTTATTTCTCCTCGATGCCCATCTAGCGGAACTCCGCCCTCGGTCGGCCGATCACTCTGCTCAAATTCGATCACATATTCTTAAGTTAAGGGAATTTAGAATAGGTCTTCTGCCATACACAACGTAATTCTTAGCTGAATCTAAAAGAATTAATGGAAATAAAAAAAAGATCCGTTTGACTACGCAAGTACGAGCATAAGGAGATGACAGCGATCCGAATTAGAAAGAGCTTTTTGAAAAAATTTCTCCGAAGAGAGTTCCAAACCGTTTGGAATTCTAAATTAGTTTTATGAATACGAGCCCTGATCGTCACCGAACTAGGTCAACGGTTGTGTGAACAGCGGTCTCATCCAGTTATCGAAAAACCGTTTGAAGAACTTTACATAACTTCCTTTATTTCGTTTTCTGACCTAATTTTCCATGTTTCTCATAGCCTTAAATGTCGATTTTTGCCCTACAACTAATAGACTTAAAAATGTTTTTTTTAATCGTGAGTGCTGCCTTTAAACTCACCACTACTGCCACGAATAAGGCAAATTCCAGTGTTCCTTTCTTCTCGAAATTCTTCATACGGATTAAACTACTTCTCTGTATGGAAAGTCGACGCTAAGAAGAATGACCACAACAGGTCTTGCTAGAAAGTTAAGGTCTTCTTTGCCGCAAAAAGCGGCAACGGTCCACTCAGACATCCACTCAGATTGTCGTAAGTAGCTACTGTGGTGAAAACTAGATAAATCGAGGAATTTGTCCGCCTCCGGCCTCACTAACTGATTGCAGGGGAATTCCGGTAATCAACCCCGTGCACTGTGACAGATCGCGACGCGTGTCCATTTTTCACTCGCACCAACGAAGCTTGTGAATTATAAAGCTTCTCCAGAATCCTCTGCTTAGGCTTAGCAACGGAAGAACAAAAAGCATGCAGTTTCAGCATCTTTTGAAAGGGGAACGGATGATGCGAAAACACATGTGACGCGGTTTGGACATCACGCACGGGTAGTTTACCGCCGTTCATCGCAGAGCAGCCGACACTTTTGCAACAATCTAACACTATTTTAACTCAGAAACTGCATTTCTTTATCGAACAAATAAGTGCACTTTAGAAAGCGCGGCTATCGCATATAAAAGAAAAAAACTGTTAAAAAAAGGCAAACGAGGGCAGGTTTTTTAAAATTGCAAACCTCCTTTTTGGTCATCTCTTTAGCTGGTGCAGTGTGTGCCGCACCACCGAACACCACAGCACCACCACTGGCTTCAATCCGGATCAAACGTTCAATATCAGGAAGACAGTCCTCAAAGTGGTACCACATTATATGAATCTGAAAAAAAAATGTTGAATACGCTTAAAAATCTGTTAAAAAATACTCTGCAACGGAACCAAAGTTAAACATTGCTTTAAAAAACCTTATTCTGGAACCGAAACTGAACAACCCTACCCACACTGGCTACTTAGCCGCTCTGTTTAGTACAGAAGGAATTACTAATAGCATAATTCTCGCTATCATGAGCACCTTTCAGATTGGACGAGCTCAGTGAGCTCGCGCTCGGCGGCAGGAAGTGGGCGTATTAATGACCTTTTTTCTTTTCATAGTTAATAAAAGCAGCGAATGTTCAAAACTTTGAAGAATTGAGATATTCTGAAACCTGTATTACCACAGAGATGAACGAAAAGAAATAAGGCAAGCAAATTTAAAGTGAGGGGTACAAATAAGGAAAAGAAGATTTTTACAGATAAATTACTTGATGTTTTTTTTTTGTTTAACCAGGAAGTCTTTTCTTGCGTACGCATAAAGTTTCTCCCCAAGATCTTGCTTAGTTAAAAAACGGAGAACAAATCAAACAAAAAAAAAAAGAAAGAATAACATGCCATCTGCTGAAAGTTTTGGCAAATGTGAACACAACTATAGATCAGAACAGTTCTTAAGAGCAGTGTTCGGCCACATATGCGCTTTTGAACTATTGCTGTAGGAACTTGAGAGCGGCAACTCGTAACACTCTAAGTACAGTGAGTGACTGATTGGGATTGACTCGAAAGCTCCCCCGTATATTTAAAATTTCGGTAAAGCGCAGATACTTCTGAACCCCTTAACTGCATAAATTCTAGGGCATAAGGCATATTGCTACGAGCACTGGCGAGCATTTTATAGCAGGGAAGTGTACGTAGTTGGTGAAACGATAACAAGCTGCATCAAAACTCCACAGGAGCAGAAAGGAAAAGTAAGTACAATAAATAAAATAAGTTATAGTTTTGTATAGTTTTGTGCAGTTATAACTCAGCGTGAACAAAGATATACACCTTCCTATTTTAGCGTTTCTTAAGCTATAGTAGCATCTGTCGATTGGCGATAGTCACACGAACTTTCTACACTTTCCTGCTTGAAGTGTGCATAGAAACCCCTTATGCATCTAGCATTCGCACATGCAGCGAAATGCGAGCGATTGAGAATGCTTTGAAATGCTTGATATTGATTGAACCGTATGCAACTCACACTCACATTCATCCGTGAGAGATCACAGATTCCTTGCACGCCTATACTTTTTCTCCGCTGATTTTCTCTTCATGTGCATGCTTTTCTAGAGTGTTCTCTTATCCGCCTGCGTAACAGAAGCAGCTTCGTCCATTCTCAACGTGGAACAAATCCAAGTACCGCGGAAGCTTCGAAGACCCCTCGTTGCGGAGCTTCAGCGGAGTTTGGTTGTGAGTACGTTTCTCTTACACCCCAAACATACTTCACGTGACGCGATTTAGTCGCGTCGTGTGAAGTATACCCGACTTAAAGCTCCGATCAGAGTTGGCAAGTTTAGCGACAAAAATGGTTCGTTTCATTTCTTGTCGCATCGGGCGAACTGACTCTAATCGGGCTTTAAAGGCGGTATCCACCCATTACCTGAGACACCTTTTGTTGCGCCGCCCGCCCCTTCGGCGATTTCATCAATCACAGTTGATGTCAGGCCCTCTCGCTATCTGTTGTCTTTCGCGCAGACGATCGATACTACGTAACCGTATTACTAGTAAAAGTACGGAGAAAAAGCCTTCTCTCGGGGAAAGCAGGACCCGTATTCATGAAACTATTTAGAGTTGCGAATAGCCTTTGAAATGGCCCTTTTTCAAAATTATTTGAAGAAAAATGTGTTTGGGGGTATTCATGAGAGTCTCGGTTGGAAATCCAAACCAACTGCTAGTGCGAATGGGTTCGGGGAGCTCAGAGCTACCCGGACACTATTTGGAACGCTTCGAATTGCCAAAAACAATTCTTGTTAAACCGCAAGTTTCCGCTTCTATCTCAGAGAGTTTCCTAAGATTGTTGCGCTCTACATCGGCTATTTGATTTTCAAACATTTCCTCCTTGCTTTGTTTCTGTCCATTTTTAGTGTCTGCTAACGTTTCAAGATTTAATGGATGAAACTAATAGTGAACTAGTAGACGGATCGTTGTCATGCGTGTCTCGAGTGTTTGGAGATCTATCCGATTGATATAAGCATATCACAGAAAAGAACTGAGCGAGTTAATGTCAGCGTCCACGAAAAAAAAAGAGATTTGAGATCTTTACATTTTTAAAATGGCTTCCACAAGGCTTGTCCACGGCCAAAATAAGTGAGCATAAAAAACTACAATCCCAAAAACTACAGGAATTGCATTTCCCCCGGTTTGTAGTGTTTGAAACAGGAAAATTCATTTCATATAGAACACTAAGGAAACTATCGATATTGCATAAAAGCTTCAGTGGGTCATTCGTCACAAGAAAGAAAAAAGTATTGGTTCATATATGTCCCAGCGAAATCGAAAGGGTTATAGCCCAATCATACTCAGACTTGCGTATGTCGTCGCAAGCACATCTATGTGGTTAAAGGCAGCACCCACGCTCGGAACACTTCCTAAGTTCTCGACGGATTCTGAAAGAACTCGAAAAATGGGATGCTCTAATTTCTCTGCTCAAAAAGCATTCCTGACCAAGAAAATTGCTCCAGAAGACTCGCCCGCGATTTCGTGTACGAGTTGTCCAACTGGCTTTCCAGGCTAGTTAGAGAGCTATATCCCCTGGGTATGAATAGAACTGAAAGTCTCCTCCATGTCCTCGCACTTAAAGCGGTTAGGCGACCCCAGAAGAAGGCGTATGGCGAAGTAGAGAACTCGTCCGCGAGATTGAGGACGAGTCTTCTGGAGCGATTTTCTTGGTCAGGAACGCGTTTTAGGCCGAGAAATTTGAACCATAACCTTTTTTCGAGTTTCTCTTTCAGAATCCGTCGAGAATTAACAAGACGTTCCAAGCGCGGGCGCTGCCTTTAAACTGTACGTGCATCCTCTTCCTCAAGCTCAAGATACAGCCTATTGCAGGAAATATTAAAAACACAGATGATAAAGGGCAAGGGAGTTTTCAGGCCCCTTTCACCTTCGCAGAAGGTGCCCGAGAAAAAAGTATCATCATCATTCGCTTTTCACGAGTTTATGCTACTGTTCGAGATAAAGAATCATTGTTCGAGATAAAGAATAAAAACCATTGTAGTGTCGTAACTGTTTCCAAAGAATGACGTTTACTGGTAGCGGTATTCCTGTTAGCCTTGGAATGCATTAGTTGCGGCAGGCGGCCTTCGCAGAAATATGAAAAAATAGTGGTAAAATACGGAAAAGTTAGTGCGAGGATATAGAGTAGTTAGCTAGAGGTAAGTAGTAAAGAAATATATAGGTGTTACGGTAGAAGAGATGATGTGGAAAACTTGGCAGACGTGCAAATTAGGAGAAGTTTGCAAGCAAAAATAAACAAGGAGGGATTCTTTTTTAAATTCTATTTAGACAAATGCAGAGGGTTCGAACTTTGTTCTATCCGAAGAAAAGTAGTCGAGGCTCGTAGAATTTTCTTAATTTTTCCCGATAGTAGGTGGGAATTCCGATGCCGTATTCTCACCCCAATGATGGCAGTCAATCGATAAAGTGCGCCAGCGGGCGAGCACCCTACGAGCAGCCGAGAACCGCGATTGTGCCAGTCTCACGTACTCCCTCTTTTTAGGAAATGCGAGATATGAAGGAAAAAAAAGATATCAAAGGAAAGAGGAGGACCTTAAAGGCAGCATCCACGCTAAAAACACCTTTTGAGTTCTTAACGGATTCTGAAAGAGGAACCTAAGAAATGGGACTCAGGCCCAAAAGTCTCGGCTCAAAAATCATTTTTGGCCAAGAAATCCGCTTGAAAAAACTCGTCCCTGTTCGCGGACGAGTTCTCCATCCAGCTGTTTCTTTCGGTAGCGTCACAGCTGAAACGAGATTTTCGTGTTGCTTAACGTCGGAATGAGTGAGCAAAGAGCAACTAACAACAATCCATGCCTTTCCACCGCGTTTAACTTGTTCATAACTTGTACGTGTGGCCGCCATACTCGTCCTCGCTACCTCCGTTTGCCCACTTTGCCCACTCTCACGGAGGCAATTTTTTTCAGCGAAGATCAAGTTTTGAGCATTTTTACTTTAGTTGTGGCTTGTTGGACCACAGTCCTTCGCTAAACTGACTAAAACTGCAGAGCGAATTTTTCCGTGGACGCTGCCTTTAATTATACTGAAATAGTTCGCTTATGAATTTCAGCTTGCTTATTGGTTTAAAAAAATGGGAAGAAGTAAGTGGTCGTTATGAGGCTACTTCAGATTATTTCAATGCGGCTTTTTCAAAGATATGTTCGGTGACATGTACCGTCTGTCTCATCTCCGCAGCTCTCCTTGTGTGAGAAGGCAACACGCACCGCTGGTCTTTCCCGGCCGCGCCGCGCTCTCCTCAGTGGCAAGAGCGGACGAGAGAGTGTAGGGAAAAGAAATGCGGTGCGGCTAGAAACGCTTTCGAAAGAGATCGCTTCAGGACCATTACACACAGAGCGAGAGCTGCGAAATGAGACAAACGGTAAGGAATAAGGCCTACATCCTCGCAGTTGTTCTTTTTTTTGATACGGCACGTATTAGGCTGCTACTGACATAATTTCGCGGCGGTACCTTGTCACTCATCAACGGTTGCTGCTGGCCGAGTGGCTCCTGCATAACCTGAAGGGGTCATTAGCGAAACAAGTGGCTCACAGGGAGGGAAGATTAAAGGGTGTTCTTTCAATGAAGGGTAAAATAATTTAGGAAGATTTGAGGAAAACTAGAACGCTAGCTAGCGGGGTAGCAGTTAGTGATGAATCGTGGAAGAGAGGGCACTGATGCCTTTCCCGAAACTCATCAGCAAGGGAAAAAGGATTTTGCATTTTGATCATCGTCATCCCCTCCCCCTTCTTTCATCAACAGCATCTCCCCAACCCCGTTTAAACCCTTCGCTTTTTGGTTCTTTTCACCGAATAACTCTCTTCACTTTTTCACCTCCGTTCTCAAACCTATATTACGTATGATTGAAAAAAAGGACTCATGAAATAAAAAGCACCTGTAGCCAATGAAATAAGCACTTACAACCACTTTATGGCAACTTAACTGCCCTTTGTCCTCAACACCAGCTAGCATATTGTTTTTCATCAGTACCTTATTTGCTGACTGAACACAATGACGAAGACCAACACGAATCTGAAATAGGACAGTGTGCAATAAGTTTAGCAAAAGTACGCGTACGCTACAGTACGCTATACATAGACAATAGCTAATAATGAAACATGAACGAGTTGGCACGTAGTTACCTGGTAGCTGCGCCCGATAAATGTTCTACCTTATATTCTAAGAAGCCGTGAGTAAATTTGTATGCACTACAGCCAATGCATAGAGGCCACTGGTCATTCATAACATTCTCGCAACAGTAGTTACGGCCACAGCTCGAGCAAGCTTTCTGCGGATTCCGAAAACGAAGCCTCGCTTGGGTGTCAGGGAATTATGAGGACCCTTTTGAGTAAAAATCATACTATTTTGGTCTTTTTGGCACATGAGAAATGATTTAGATGGTTTTTTAAAAGGAAAAAAATGTAATTAGGTGAGAAACGCTCCTTGGTAGGAGGGATTGAATTTTAAAAGAATATTATAGAAAAAAAGTCTGGAAAACGTTGCAAAATAAGGAATTTATAACCCGAAACCCAATGAGCTGGCGCTCCAGCTGACTAGGGTCAGCTTGCTCAAATAAAGGTCATAGGGTTTTTTTTTTGGTGGCGGACTTTATGGACGATAGCTAGTGACGGCTGCCACTACAGAGCGACCACCATACCTAATATGCGTTAAAATCACTTTATTTAGTTCCCGCTTTTTGCTAATACAACTCCTTCACGAAAATAAAGCACGTTCTCTTTTTGAAATGCTGAATTAAACATTCGGTAGAGAGTAGAATCCTCGTATAAGGTCAGAGCTATTGGTAGTTCATGGGCTATTGACAGTTATCGTTCTGTAGGTTTTTTCCAACAGGGTGTTCTTACCCCTACTTTTTCTAAAATTCAGAAAATAACGATGTTTGAGCGTGTAGTGTTCTTGGTGTTAAGAACGTTTTAAAGTTTTGCTTCGTTTATATGATAGTGCAGATCTTCTTCTTTCATCTAATATAGAATGTTGTTCATTTCTCCTCCGCTTTCAGTAAGTTAATCGAGTTTCTGTGCACCCTACTTTTCACATTTTTTTAAGGGAACCGCGCCGAGAAAAAATACACAAAAAGAAGGCACGAAAATTTGACTATTGTGTCTTTTTCGATCGTAAAATGCTTACTTATGAAGAAGTCTAGTGCAGGAGATAACTGACAGAAAGCTAACGGCGTTGGCCACCAGCTTTGAATATCTGGAGCCAGGAAGTGG
>KN549218.1:303890-317418 GCA_000797555.1 Oesophagostomum dentatum | reverse complement strand
TACGTCACCCGGAATCAATCAAGCACGTACATCCGCGACTTCTTGGTTCAACATTTGTGACCTCCGATACATCGAATCGACCAGTGATGTCATCACGCAGAGGATGCGCACGTTTCCCGGTAAAGGAACTCGTATAGAGCCAGACTCGGTTTCTAGGTCAAAACTGTAGTTTTTGGAGGTTTTATTTAACTTCACCTATATCATTCGACTCAGCACGTCAAGAACTCTTAGAAAATGTTAATATCCCAAATACCAAAATAAGGTGGGAGTGTGCCTTTAAGATTTAATGTGAGTGACGAAACTATTCGTTTACATGCGCATCAACTTGGAAAACGTTGGAAGTTGAGTGGAATGAGTGGAACGAAAACCGCACGAACTTTTTTGGTTACCTGATACATGTGTTTCAAAATTCGAACAAACTTATCATCCGACGAAGTCGATATTCCAAATTCCAAAAATCCTACTTTTTGAAACATGTATATTTTAAATTTCCAATCAATTTATTATTCGAAAAAGTCGGATGTCAGAGAAATTCGGAAGTCGAATATTTAAACATTCGAAAATCAAGTTAAGGTCGAACGGATGGTATGGAATGCGCAGAATTTTAAGTCGACAAATATAACCTCAAACCAGAAAACAATTAGGCCGGAATCTATGGAAAACACTGAGTTTTCCATAGATGATAAAGGGTGAGCACCGGGGTTGTGCGTTATAGCGGTAACGAATTAACGCAGAGGGGCAAAAATCCGTTTTCGCTAATGTAGCTAAAACAGCTTTTTATAGCAGGTTTGTCATTTAGGTCAGATAGAGTGCGGCTTTCTTTTTTCTCCCTCGAAAATAAGCACTATCTCCTGAATTCCTGTGTACCATATTTCCAATTTCTTTCATCGCATTACGACTGCATACACTCAGGAGATCCTTTCTGCAGCTTTTGGACTGAGTAATTCCGACCTGGACTGTCGCCAAATTCATTACTGACTCATGTAAGTGACAGGTAGTAATCCTAGATAGATAGATCCCTAGTAATGTCTGGAATGAGATTTAAGCACTCGGGTTTTCAAGGCTTATGAAGTCAAAAAAGCATCTCTCTCAAAAGTTTTTCTCTGCGATTATTCACTTCGAACTTCGCAGTGAATGTTAACTTGCACGCGTCTTCTTGTTCCTACTACATCAACGTAGAACAATATGGTACTGTCTCCTCAAGTAGTCTGCGGACACACACATCCCGGCGTACACGTTGGGATGCGTTTGATGGCCATGGCTAGAGATACTCGGCGGTCGATCGATTACCGGCTCCGCCTATTTTGTGTGTTCGCAGACTACTTGAGGAGACAGTAAAATGAGCGCCTGTCCTTCGCGGAAGGTTTACTACATCAAGTCAAAGGATGAGCTTGACTTTCGAGAATCTAAAAAGTTGGTTTTTTTCCACCACAACATGGAATTTTAACAGCAGCAAGTTCCTATCGAAAATAAGGGAGGTTCTTGACCTGAATGCATAGGCATAATTGTATATTCACATTTTCTTTACCAGACTTTCACGCAGTTTCTGTTTATTTTTTTAACTAAAACTTTGTTATCCTATCTAGGCTTTTGTGAAGTGAACATCATGAATTGTTTCTGAAACGAGTTTATGTAACAGATATGGTTTCCGTATTTACTTTGAAGAATGTGAAAAGTAGAGCGTATCCGCACAATTTCAACTGTGATTTTGTTCTGAATACTTTTTTGCTTCACTTTCTGTATGGCCGATTGCAAAGTTACTCAACAGCGATTAACGAACTAACGCATTTTAATGAAACGGCAGTTTTTGGGTCAGATTAACGAACCAACGGATTAACAAAGTTAAGATTTTTTGCAACGCACAGCCCTAGTAAGCACGTTCTCAAACTCCCTTCACTTTTCGGTAAAGGGTACAAGGGGAAAAGTACCGCCTTTCACTTTTAAAGGGCAAGGGTGGTAGAAACAGGCAGAGCGGGGATGAAGAAAAGAAGCGAAGTAAGGAATACAAAGAATTTTTAGAAAATTCCCACTATATAAATTCGAGGGTTTGAACCTTCATCTAGGTGAAGGAATAGCAGTCGTGATATGGAGAATTTTCTTATTTTCCCCAACACTAGGTGGGGATTTCATTGCACCATTCTCACCCTAATGGTAAAAAATCAGTCGATAAAGCCTGTGTGGGGGCGAGCGCCCAAAAAAGGTCGAGAACTGCAACAGTGGCAGTCTCAACTACTCTCTATCTTTACGGCAAGTGAGATATGAAAGAAAGAACAATGGTATGGGGTAGAAAAAATTGAATTGAAAAAATAGAATTTATATTGCATACTGTTGGTTCGCGATTTTCGGCTTGTTTTGGTGATGAAAAACAGGAAAGTGTAGAGGTTGTCGTTTCGGGGCTACTTCAGGGTAGTTTCGTGTCATTTTCCAATTGCTACGTTCGGCGAAGTGTGGGAAATCAGGCTGATAGCCTGGCATTTGTATACTTTTCTGTAGGGGGTCCGTAACAGGCTAATTTGGTGGAGTGATTTGATTTCGCGGCTGCGAGTGATGAGTTACCAACCACTGCTGCCAAGCCGGTGGTTCTGTACCAGCGTTTACGGGTGTCCTTGGCAGAAGTGGAGGTTGCGCGTAGGGTGCTGGAAGCGGCTTTCTAATCCCTCCTCTCGATAATCTGTAGTCCAGCCCCAACCAGACTACTTTTTTCTCTTCTCCAGAACAACTGACCGCCTTCTATGGAGCTTTCTTCAATATTACGTTTGCAAAGACTTTTCATACAAGAAAAAAATGCTCACAATTTAAATAGCACGAAGGCATTTATTACAATTAGTGAGAACAAATTCCGACATTTAAAAAACTTCGGAAAAACCTGCAACTAGTGTACCGTATATTATTCCACGATTTGCTAAATATGTAGAAATCTCCATAACGTCTCTATTTGTACGAGTTTCGGCTGCCAGGTGAAAAGGTCTAGGGGGTAGGGGAGAGAGCATCCACTCCAGGCAAGACTTTTCCTGAAAAATTCACAACCGAAGGTTATTTCGACACACCCAAGCATCTGACAAAACAATACAATGAAGCTTAGGAACTGGAAATCGCTCTGACGTATGCTATATCCCGTTAAGTATTATACAGGAGACATATTTTGTGCGATAGATTCCACTTGATCTCATGCTGCTGCAAAGGCAATGAACTTGAGATGCGATCTCAGCAAAAACCACAGCAAGTGCATCGAGTTTGTAAACGGCTATCGTTGCAATTACAGTCGCGCATGAGTTTAGTGGCAGCACCCGCTTCCTGAGTTCTCGATTGGTTCTGAAACAAAGCTCAAAAAATGGCTGTGGTTCAAATTTCTCGGGTCAAAAGTCATTTCGAACAGGGAAAGTCGCTCCAGAAAAGTCGTCCGTGATATCGCTCGTCGCGCGCTTGATATTGAAGCCGCCTACCGCCTTAAGCGCGAAAATAGGTAAGACTCATACAACCCCATTAATAACCACTTCTTATAGCGCTTTAACTAGTGTACAAAGCACACTGATAGGACAACTCGTCCCTTATCGTTTTCGGTTGTTCTCTCGGCAGCAAGTGGATTAGCAGTATTCTCAGCTCGGCTTTCGACCATTCAGCCACGCAGGTTCACAAGATACCTGATTCTCGAGAACCGTTTTCAGCGTGGGTGCTGTCTTTAACGTGTTGATCGCCGTGCTCATACCCAGGTAACCATGATTTTGGGTTTTAAATTCTCTGCAAAAGCACTGTTGCATGCATGTAACTAACTGGGCTTATAAAGGAATCATTTTGATGACATGAAAAATGTGTTATACTGAGCTGTAGTGGAGTAGGCTTTGCAAGCAACAGAATCTAACTTTTATCCCAGATGCATTTCTGGAAGTAATCAAGTAGTAAGTAGTTCCCGTTATTGTCGTGACAGTAAAGACAGAGTCTTCTTGGCACATGTCGTCGAAGTTACATCTAATCATCCTTCTCCTCATACTTCTCGGGAAGAGCCAAACCGTGGAGATCCATGAGTATATGGTCCTGCGACAATTTTGCAAGCAGCAGTACTAAGGGTACTTATTCCAGGAACTGCACTGCCTATCAGTTGAGGCATGATTTATAAGGAAAGGAGATTATGAAAATTTTGCCTGAACGCTGCCTTTAAGCTATTCTCTTTTACTATCCAAAGTTACCCCTCAAAACTTCTTTAGAAAAGTTCATTAAATGGTAGTTCGTTCGTTGGAACTATAGCTATTTAACCGGTACTTTAGCCTTTTATCCGATAATGAAGCCTTCTATCCGGTAATATATCTGTTCATCTAGTCGTGCAGCTGTTTACCTGGTAGAGTAGCGGTTAAGCCGAATTAGGCTACGCCCCCATCGCATAAACAGCCCCCTCATAATTTGAACAATTTGAACATTTTAGACAATTCCAGTAAAATTAGATGCTTAAAATTAAGATCAGCTTAGAACTCGGTCCGAAAAACATGATCTGCCAAATTTTTTCTTGTCAGTCATCGGTTCCAATGCTCTGTCCTGACCTGTCAAAAGCTTCCAACGGTGATATGATGAGACTCGCCGATTAGTAAGGTGGGGGTCGGCTGCTCTTGGCGCTGCGTCATCGTCGATGTGGATTAAGCGATTCGAACAATTAGCTTCATTTTACTTGTTTTTTTTAAAGACTCGTTTCCATGTTTTAGCATGCATGCTTGCTTGGTGATGAAACCTTAGTGTCCTTTTGTTGCCACTTTCATCAGATGCAATTTCTTCCTATTTCGTAAGTGAAATACTTGTTCCTTAGCATGACTGCTATAGTACTGAATTTTGTGGACTTCTGGGAGAAATATGTTCATTAAAAAATTAAGAGCGTTTCAAACAATATTTCGCCTCATCGCTGTCACTATTAATTAGCGACGGAGCGTCGTCAATGTTGGCAGCACCTCTACGAGTTTCTTTTGGGACTGATAATGAGCCGTTGTTACGGATAGCGATTATAACGATTACTAGCTGTTCTAAGACATCAGTAAATTATATTACTGGTCTATCCATGATTCTGGTTTACTGTCTCCTCAAGTAGACTGCGGACACACAAATCTGATGGAGCCGGCAATCGATCGACGGCCAGGCATCTCTGACCACGGCTATTAACGCGGCCGAACATGTTGCTCACGATGTGTCCGCAGACTGCCGCCGCACTGAGTATGGGGACAGTCTAAGTCTTCGAGGGGATATCACATTCCCGGCAGCATTAACCATAGGTAACCTATTCGCACGTAGCATATCGTAGAATTTAGGCTTAGCAGTGGTGGAGTGCATTCTTTTATCGACATCAGAGTTCTTCACAATTCGAGCAAATGTGTTCACTCACCTTCTAGCAGCTCAAGGCTAGCACCTCCTCCAGTTGATACGTGACTAACTTTACTTTCAGTATTGAATTTCTTGCACGCGGTTGCCGTATCTCCACCACCTTAATAAAGATTTAATAAATTAATTAAGCTGCGTTGAGTTAGGTTTAGGATTAAGTCTGACACATCAGTTATAAAGCGATTGATGCTTTGTGTACATACAGATATGTTATCGACAGAAAATAGGAAATTTCAAAGAAGTGGTTTAAACTGCAAAACGTTAACGCACCAATGATAGTAACTGCTCCATTTTCCGTAGCCTTCACAACAGCGTCCATTAAAGCTTTTGTTCCATGAGAGAATTTTTCAAACTCAAAGACTCCTGGAGGTCCATTCCAGACAATGGTTTTCGCCCTGCTTACAGCCTCAGCAAATAGCTGCTGCGACTTCGGTCCAACATCCAGACCCATATGTCCTATGAAAAAAAGCATGCGGTTGCAATCTCTTTCTCGCTCAATCCAGCTGCATACCAGCAGGTACTCCTTCGGCAAGAGTAGTAGTCTTGGAGTTGGCATCCTCAGAAAATTTATCACCAACGACGAAGTCCACTGGTAAATGAATTTTGACGTTCTTTTCTTTTGCTTTATTGAGCAACTCCTTCACTATTTTTGCTCCCTGAATTGGAAAACATCGGTAATAAAGAACTTTGGTGACATCTATAAAAAAGAAAAATCTATTGGAAAACCAAAAAAATGACAGCTTCAACCACCTCTTCATCATAGAGCGAGTTGCCGATCTCAACATTTTGGTCGACCTTAAGGAAAGTGAATGCCATACCTCCTCCGATTATCATCTCGTTAACCTAAAAATTCCATTTTTGAAAACAAGTTCTTAAACGCGTTTTAAAAGGTTTTTGCCGTTTTATTTGTCCTTATCTGAAATGTATTACAAGTATGTACAGTCTGTCCCTGTCGGACAGCGCGGTCTGTGTATGAGGGGTGTGTCCCGCTAGGTGACGCTGTCAATTACGAACGCATACGCTGGCAGCGGCTCGCATTTAGCGCGCTTAGGTAACTCGTCCACAGGTCGTGAAAGACACTGCGCATAATCTTCTCCGGTAAAACACTAACAGAAGGTCCTACATAAACGTAGTGCACCACCAAAACTTCGCTAGTCTTTCTAATAAAGCTATCAGCAAGAGCCTGCTCTGTAGCAGTAACACACAGCAGCTTCAAAAATCCGCTTATAGTCGTTTTCAAAAATATTTAGACACTTTTAGTTTGTGCAACCATTGCAAGAATTGGCCAGAGCACAGCGAAGTACGGTGCGCAGTAGGAGAGCCCAGACGAAAGCGCGGGGAAAGACGCAGAGCATCCGATGGTGGCGCAAACGAAAAATGTCTAAATATTTTTGAAAAGCACTATATCTGACGGAAATATCCTTGTGAAGGATGAATTCCTCACTAATAAAAGCTACAATATGTGAATTAGTATGGAAGTAGTAATACATCTCGAAAATCAACCCTAAAGTATTTCTCCCGTGCGAATATGTCTTCGCAGATGCGCAGAAGAATTGGACAAAGTACCAGCTCCATTCCTTTTATTCGTAACCTTGGTTCGATTGTTGTTTTTGTTGTATCGAAGCTAAGGAGATTTGTACCTAATAAGTCTTCTTTTCTAAAACTAATATATTTTGTCAACTCCTGTTGTGGTAGGGTTATAGAGGGAACCTTTCCCGACAGTTTTGTTAAAAGAACTCACAAACAGTGTTCTGTTGAAACAACGTCCCTAATCTGAAACATGTGAGCTATCAGTGATCATGAAGAGGAAACTGTCGTGCCGAAGGTTTTCGTAAACTCTAAGATTCTTTCACATCACAGACATTAAAGGCACAGTCCCAGCTGGAAATCGTTTTTGAGATTCTGGCATGGGTCGAACCGCACGGCGACGCTGATTACGGCGATATAGGTGAAATTGCATAAAAACGGCAAAATCTACCTTTTTAAAGGTTGAAGGGGCCAAAATAGGCGGAGACTTTCCACTATTTTCCACTGTTGGACGAGATTTTTGGCGAAGCACGGCGCACTGTTACGTCACCCGGAATCAATCAAGCACGTGCATCCGTGCCTTCTTGGTTCAACATTTGTGACCGCCGATACATCGAATCGACCAGTGACGTCATCATGCAGAGGATGCGCACGTTTCCCGGCAAAGGAACTCGTCTAGAGCCAGACTCGGTTTTCGGTCAAAACAGGAGTTTCTGGAGTTTTCGCTTATCTTCACCTATATCACTCGACTCAGCATGTCAAGAACTCTTAGGAAATGTTAGTATCCCATATACCAAAATCAGCTGGAACTGTGCCTTTAAGTAATTATGCGACAAAAATATTAGCTTCCATGATTTCGCCAACTGCTGTCTAAAGGTCATCAAAAAGTGGTGTTTACAATAGAAGGAGTTTTCAAAATGTTACTTTAGTACAGACCTTCAGAAGTGAGAAAAGCTAGCGAGCAGCCACGCGTCAATAGAGATATCACCCATAAACAATTCTTCTGACCTGGAGGATGGCCTGTGGGTGATATTCTCATCAGTAAACCTAGATGTCTTAGGATTTGCTGAAAGGGGTAACAGCTTAGCCGATAATAACTGCCGTTGCTCTAGATGCCCACAAGATATTTAACGGCCCAGATTAGGTCAGATTTCGGTATTGTCATGTAGTATGTAGAAAACATTTCCCCAGTTTTCATTCCCCTTCATTTAATCGTAGTATTATGCTCGTGCCAAACACGTACTTTTCGAGCTACCCCGAATGTACTGTAAAACTATAGTAATCGTTTTTTGCTGACATTGTTTCACCCTTTTCAGCAATTTGTGTTTGAAGCGTTTTTTCAGACATAAACCTAATCTTCCTTCTCACTGGAGGAACCATAAAAAGAACAGTCCCACCAAAAAAAAACGTTACCGATATTTCGACGCTTTTAGATTCTATGAGCACAGCTGCTTGCAGCTGTGAACTGTGAGTGCCAGAATAACCGACACTTTTTAGAAAGGTTCAAATTTCGAAAATAGACGGGGTTTTTGATATTCCTCTCAGATCCGGACAAATATTATGGGGGCTGTTAAATAGCGTCCATTCTGTCAAGCTGATGATGTTTGCACATGTGAGCTCCTAAACCCCTCTTATTCCTCCTCCCTACCCTCATCTTTTACCAGAATGAACAAGTCGAGCATCACATTCATTGATAGGCAACTCATTGTGTAAAATTTATACGCCCAAGGATCAGTTGATTAATTGAAATGCGGAGTTTTCATTATCTTCGACCCTAATAAGTAATTTCCGGAATCCTCTTCACTGCCTAAAGTGTGTCTTTGCCTAGAATGTGAATATAAGTGGGAGTACACCCAGATACCATATCCTGTTAGGAGGGGCCTACAGCTTTTCATTTTTGCTTATAAACTACTGTTGACAAGGAAAATACATGCCCACGAGCCGACGTCGACGCATGCGAGCGTAATGGGAAGGCAGAATTTCTATGCTGGAAACGCAGAGAAGACAGAGCTAGAGAGATCACTGAACTTGGAAAGACGCCACGTGTGCAACGCGGCCGGCTCGTGGACATGTATTTTCCTCGTCGACCATATGTAAGTAGCTTGAAAAAGCAATAAGTGAGCACTGCTGTCGCACACACATATGCGCAGTCTCCTAAAGAAATGAGAGCTTTCAGTAGGAGAAAAAATGCTGAGAACATTTTCCATACAGTCAGTTATAGCCAAGATTATGAACTATTGTCAAAGCCGGACTATTCCCAAGCGGAATTTCTTTTTCAAGCTAATTGAAATATGTAACTCTTCTGCAACCTCAAACGCATCGTATTATCAAAATGTAATCTCAGACACTTGGTGCGGACGACGCGCGGACTATAAGCAACGGTGAGGACCAGACACGGACCCTAATAACGGGCGTGGCCGCTTGGCGAACCATCCGCGCACCTACGCTATTACAGGATGGTCCGCGTCCAAAAACTCCGTATTGTAACGATGTTCCTTTAGTATCGGTCGCGAATCTAGTATAGGGCGGAACGTTAGTAGTCACTGGAAATTTCAACGTAAAAAAGTGGCATGATATGTTGAATTACTTATTTTTTATGCATACCCGGTATGGCGGGTGTACTTGGTATATGCAAAACAAGCAAAACGATTGCGCGCTTGACCGTTCGGAATTGCCAAGAAAGTAGCCGGATGTTGGAAATTCACAGTGAAATCAACGCTCACATAACAAAACACAAGCAAGGGTTACAATTCTGCCACTCTTCGCGTTGTTTATAGGGCTCGTTATCATAGATTTTTCTGCGATTTTTTAAAATTACCTTACGTCGTAGTATTACTGATCTTCCCTTCGTCTTACGCCACCAATTCTACCTGATAATAATGGATTTTCATGCTTTAGCGTCCTCCAATCTCATTATGCTCTTGCAAAGTCAATCGCGCGACCGTTTTGTTTATTCTGCGCGTATTGCTTCTCACAGACCAAGACTGTACTACTGCTGGTTGCCGTATAAAACGCAAAAAAAAGAAAATTGCATATACTGGCACTTTTTTCAGATTTGTTTAATCGAAACTGTAAGTTTTATAGCAATTTCTCCACTCAACCCTTCAGCTGATTTTCGTTCTACGCCCCTGCACCAATGTGAGCCGAAGCATATTTCGCTTGCAAACAAAAACTGAGCTCCACACGGAGAGACTCCTGCGAAAAAACGATACCACAGGAAGATTCGTTTTCCAAATATAACCCTGTTTCAGAACTTCTCAGCATACCAGATGTAAAAGGACTTTTAAACTACAATACATGTTGAAGACTATAGCAGAACAACTTACCTTGTCCAGCATATTGTTAATCAGCTGAATCTTATCAGCAACCTTTGCACCTCCAAGAATTGCTAAGAACGGTCTTTCCGGATCACTCAGAGCCTGAAGTGAGTTCATCCTCAAAAAGAAAACGAACTATACGAAGTTAAAAGGGAAAATGAACATTGGCTTCCTTCGTAATACTGTCGAGTCACAAGTTACTCATATCTCCCCTTCGTAGGTTGTACTCCTGACGAATTAGATGCCTTCGTCGATTTTACATCTTTTATCTTTTTCTTTCCTGTGATGTCTGGTGATTACTTATGTTTCAAAAACAGCGCATCCTGTAAGAAAAGCGGTAATCTTCAAATCTTTAAGGTTAAAATGAATCCACATTCGGCAGGCTTTTCTCCACAAATGAAGCTACCCTAATTACCGAATACGGTATTTTATTGAGGGAGAGTGAGATTAGCTCTACAAAAAGCGAAATTCTTTTGTTTTTAGCTATACCCTTCTAAATTTTAAATAACATTCCCCAAAAAAGTGCTTTAATAGTGGGATGGTTTTATAGCTACCTTCATGTTTTTCTCCAACACTTTTGTGCTGAAAATTGCAAGACATAAGCCGACAATTTAAAGAAGAGTTCATTATCAACTGCAAAATAAACAGTGTGGCAGTTTAACCTAAACTATTGATCGCTGTTGGTTGATAACAGCAAATTAGCACCTTTTACTATCACGGCTTCTAGCTCAGCGAAGAAATCTCGTTAAAAATTTGGACACCGTACATTTCAAAGAAGCATGCTCCACAACTAAGAGGATACCATAACCATACCATAATCATACCACAGCCTTGCTTTCATTGAGAGTATTGTTGAAAAGGTGTGACCGCTCAGATTTACTACACACAATCAGACCTGCATATTTGTCCGCTCGCATCGATTAATGGTTGTTACTTTCTGAAGCGAAACAAATGTGTCGCACAGAATAGGATTTGCGCTTTCAAGCAATATATATATATATGTATATATGCTGGCTATGTTTGCTCTAGAAAACCTAGAGAAAATCCATTCCAAATTTGAGCATCAAAAAAGGCTTACCACTTTTCTACCAACCTAATAAAACAGCTTTCATGAACATCTTTATAATAAACATTTAAAAAGAATCTTGGAAATATTAAATTTAAGAAAAGGAGGATCTGGAAGTTGCTAAATACTTCAACTCTCACCTTTCCGAAATACACAAGTTCATTTTTCATCAGATATCCGCAAGCTCGAGTGTCCAGTTTCACACCAACCATCGAACTGAAACAGATGGTTCTCAAAGAGTAGCAAACTTGACACGATCAGACTGATGTTAAAAATTTACCTATGTGCTCTATGTGCTGTTCCGAATGCATCATTGACATATATATCACCAAGTTTTGTCAGTGATGCACGGAACTTCTCCACAGCTTCCGGTGCAGCTTTAACCTGTTGATAAGGCCGACGTTGTTATACTTCTTTAAACCAAAAAGGATATTCTCTTTACCTTCTCACCCTGGGCATTGAGGCCTTTGCCTTCTTCTTCCACATGGAAACGCAAATTTTCCAGAAGAAACACGGATCCCGGAACTGGATCAGCCACTGCTGCTTCAACCTCTGGTCCAACACAGTCCGATAGGAATTTTACTTCCCTATAAAGAAAACTTTCAGAAACCTATTATCGATCCAGTTTACATGACATACTTGTTCAGTAGTTTCTGCAGCTCTTCAGCAACAGGAGCAAGCGTGAACTTCATGTTTTTCTGGCCATCTGGACGACCAAGGTGGGACATGAGAACTACGGCTTTGGCGCCATTATCCAGGCAATACTATGAAATGTTCTGGTTGTACATGGGAAGATATCTGAGAACACATGAAGATACGTAGCGAAAGCTGAAGTCATGTTGCTGAATTTCTCCCCGCAATCACAGGGAGTAGAACTGTATCTTGGCACTGCAGTCGTTACACTGTACAGAAGCGACGTACAAAAACCGTGTAAAGGCCCGGTTAAAGCTCGGCGGCTTCCGACCGGCACGGATCTGCGCTATGTTAAAGGATGGCAGAATATTGATTAAATCGCACGAAATTTTTATAAGAGCGCAGTTTCGCTTTGCTCTGCAGGGACAATGCATATAACAGACAAAGCTGTCCAAATATGATCCGACCTTAAAAAAGGGCGATTATGAGACACAACAAACGAATGGGACGTCAAGCCGCGGAATGCTGTGCGAGGCCACAGTGCGGTTCCAGAGCGCGCAAACCTTCATGACGTCGAATTTCCTGCATGTTTTCCATGATGTCCTATAGTTTTTATAAAGGTTTTTAAAGTTTTCTACTACTAGTAGAAACGTCGCTGATAAGGTTTTTTTCGGTACTAACTCTTTTATCCGCTACTGCTATGGTACGACTGTAAAGAAGACTCTTCCTTCCGTTCCGTTGAAAAAAAAAAAAAACGCAACCATGCAAATCCCGCCGAAACGCCCATTTTAAAGGCAGCGCATACGAAAATTAAATTTCTGTCTGGTACCTAAGTCCCGAGCACTTTCGTCATATAACAGGAAAAGGCAGTTGATTTTTGGAGTAAAAAAAACAAGGCTAAGAAGACACTTGGGACATAGGAAGAGGTACAACTAGCTAGCAAGAAACAGTGAAAACGACAGTTTTTGCTGCTATTTGATAGAGAAGAAGGACGTGTACATTGTCACAGCTAGCTTATTGGTTGACAAGCGGTCCACATATGCAGGATATCACTTATTAAAACCGAATTAACTCCATCTCCCAGCGAACAAGTTTTGGCGCAGGCAGAACTTAACTTAGAAATAACGTCTCTGCATTCTTCTTGTTGTATCAATTTCAGTTATATTCAAAATCACTTGCTGATCCTTACAAACTTCTTTGTTAAAACTTTTCGAGGAATTACTCGAGAAAAAAAAACCTCGGATTTTCATTCGAATATTCAAATAACTAGAAAAGTCCAAATATTCGATAATATGAATACTCGATTAACTCGGAAAGTCTGATTATTAGGTAGTTCGAATATTCGATGAAATTAATTCGAAATATTGCTTATTTGACGGTTATTCGTTCCGCTGGTTACCTGGATGTAAGCATGGAGAGTAAGTTTATCAGGAAAAAATCCTTGAACATGTTCAGAAAAAAGCTTTTGAAACTCTTCTAATAGCAGTTTCTTTTTGATATTAAACGCAGACAGGGACAGCAAGCACCACTTCAGTTGACTCGTGCAAATATTTCTTTATATAAATGCGCAAGTAAGGACTGTCATAATTGTTCCTGAATAATTTTGGAAAATGAAAACTACCTTCTATTT
>KN549218.1:258201-273744 GCA_000797555.1 Oesophagostomum dentatum | reverse complement strand
GTTTCCACCTCGGTCTTCGCTTCCTTCACTCTTCCCCTCTAGGTCTGCCTCTCCTTCTACCTTTCCGTATTCCCTTTCCTCTCCCCGTCTCTCCCATACCTCTCTTCCTCTCAGACTCTCTCTCTCTCTCTCTCCATCTTCCTTTCCATTCCCTTCTGTCTCCCATTTCTTCTCCCAACACCCTCTCTTCCACATCCACTCCTTCCCTTCCCTTTTCCCTCTACATTTCACCTCTCTCCCCTCCCTTATCGCCTCTCTCTCCATTTTTCTCTCCTTCTCTCTCCCTATCCCGCTTCCCTCTCTCCCCCTCGCTCTTCATCTCTCTCTCCATGTCCCTATCCTCCTCCCTCTACATCTCTTCTACCTTTCCGTCCCTCTCTCTCCTTGTCATTCTCCGCCTCCCTTTCCTTATTCCTCCACGTCTCCCTCTCCCTCTCCGCCTCTCTCTCCTTTCCTTCATCTTCATCTCCCTTTCCATTTTCCTCCCCTCTTCGTCTCCCCTTTATTCTACCTCTACGCCTCCCTCTCCCTCTCAGTCTCTCTCTCTACCTTTCCATCTCCTCTCAATCTCTCTCTTCACCTGCCATTTCATCTCCCTCCCTGTCTCCTTTTCGTTCTCCATCTCCCTTTCCTTCTCCCTTCACAACTCCCTCTCCACCTCTTTCTCTCTTTCTAAGTCCTCCATCTTCCTCTCCATCTCGCTCTCCATCTTCCTCTCCATTTCCCTCTTCGTCTTACATTCCTTCTTCCTCTACATCTTTCTTACGTCCCTCTCTGCCTCTACATCACCTCGACATCCTCTACATCTCCCTTTCCCTCCCCATTCCGTCTTGGATCCCGGCGCGAACATGTTCAGGCGTAATCCCCGGATTTTTGAATTGGCAGATACGATTCCTTATTATTATGGTGGCTCGGTAAGCAATTTTGCTGGTAAGTCGTTTGTCCGCCCATACGAGTTCGTCGTAAAAATTCACTGCGATCACATATACGTTGTATCAAATATGAGCTGTACCGTCTAAGCAATCAAATAAATCTCACATCCAAACTTGCGCGGTGCGCCCCAGTGAGAGGAAAGTAGAGCTTTCCTCTCATGCGACTTTCCTCTCCCAGTGGGCCCCGGGCGAAGAAAATTTTTCAAATGGGGGCCGGAGAAGCTCAAAAAACCAACTCCAAATGTAGGGAGAGCGGGTGGATCAAGCCTGAACCTCAAGTATAGGTAGGAAACGCCTTAAGCTCAAATCTAGGCTACTTCCTGCGGAAAAACGCTCAATCTGCGAAAACTCCACCGAAAATTGCGAGAATTCAGCGATTTTCCCAGCTGAACTGACGTTTTTCGACGCGAATATTTAACTTGGCCGATGTTTTTTTTTTTTTTAACGTGGCAAGATCTATGTTTTATATGCAGAAGGACCGAGATAACCCGTGATATCCCTGATATCTTATCAGGATGAGGTTACCCTATTAAACCGATATCATTTTTGAACTCAGCGGGTCGAATTACCCCCATCTTCGAATGCATGCGCAATTTCTGGTGCCTTCGCCCCAGCGGGGGAACCCGTGATACCCCTGATATCTTATCAGGACGAGGTTATCCTATCAAACCGATGCCATTTTTGAACTCAGCTGGTCGAAATACCCCCCTCCCCCTCCCCTCCTCCCCACCCACGCACCCAACCCTCTCTATCCTACACTTCCGTCCCGTGTTCCCCGTTTTTTCGTACCGTTGCTAACAATATTGGGATTTTAGGCCAGCCACCAATTCAAACTTTCGCGGGCTGCCTATCATTTCTGTGACGCTCACTTGCCATGTAATTTTCTGGAACCTGGCGGCGGATGTATTCTTTTATATATGTGTATATATAAGGATATGAATATGTAGTGCTCATTGACAGAAACAAACGGCGAAGCACTAATCACGAAAATCTGCTGTGACGAAAACATGCCGCTTCGCGTCAAAAAGCACCCCGACCATTCGTGTCGCAGCTCGCTCTGCGAGCTCGCTATGCAGCAAAACAAGCTTGCCGCCACGAAAAAGTGTGAAAGCGCGGCAAAATGCGTCGAGCTCGCGGCGTCACCGCGACGTCACGGCCTATGCTTAACCATTGTGAAATTCGCTGCCACGCTAGTCTGAAAGCCCTTTAAGTGCTGAAATATTTGACTTGCAGTACCATAACTAGTAATTGATCATTTGGAAATTTTTGGGGTACATATTGTGGAATGCTGCCAAGTTTCTTATTTGGCGAACTTTCTACGAATGATAGAAACTAAAAGGCGATCTGATTCTCCAAGAATCAGTTGTTCTGGCACTTAGCCAGAACCTGTAACCTAGATTTTGCCTGCCACTCCCTCCCTTTGGGGGCGTGGCTATTTTGGCCACTGTTCATTGTAACCGCACAGCGGAACGTGATAAACCTAACTGCTACCGCTGGACCACTACAGAAGTAGGACGCTACGTCCAAGAAATATAGGCGCCACCCAACCGCCTAAGTAAGTCACCATCACAGCGATCCGACTCTCAGTCATGTGTTAAATCGGTTCATCTTTTGATTTCTACCATCCTTAAACCTGACAAGAAATGTATCTTTGAAATGAAGGACGTCATCCAGCCGCGCATCTCACAATTCTTGTGCGCGCTTTTCCGGAACAGCAAGGATGTAGAGATGGAGCCGAAGGTCTAAGCTTTTCTCCTCTCCTTCTTGCTTAATGAAGGTAGAGATGTAAAACAGACGTACCAATTGCGAGATGCCCGGCCACATCCCTGACCTCCCTTGAAGTGGGTACTGCTACCAAAATTCTATGCGCTTTTCCAAATGTCGTTACTAAAACGTATGTGCAGCGAAACAAACGCTCACTTTCGTCTTCTCCCGAGGTTATCTGAGCCTAACATGAAACTAAATAGGATGAAATTAGCAGGGGTGCGTGACTTTTTACTGTCAATGGGGCGGATCTCGCGATGTCGCACCCTTGTCGCGCGAATCAATCTCGGCCGCGGGACCCGCACTCCAGCATGTGCGCTGCAGACGAGATCGATTCGCGCTGCAAGGGTGCGGCATCGCGAGATCCGCCCCATTGACAGTAAAAAGTCACGCACCCAATTAGCAGATCTGCTCACCCAAAAAGTAGAACAAACGACTTTTATTTACCGTTGCAATACTTGGGAGAGGATTTCTGCGAGGGCCTCCTTTTTTAGTATCCTGCTCCTGTTTTGCAGCACCGTTCACACTCGCCGTTACAGTTACAATGCCAGGATGGCTGCGAAGGAAACTCGTCCAGGGCCCGCCCCTTCACGTAACCATAAAGGAACGATCGTACGCCAATCGTTGCAGCTGTAATGCATTCTTAGAGTTGTAAACAAGCGAACATTATTTGCAATTTTCTTTGGTAATTAGTGGTAAGTAATAATATCTGCAGTTTTGCCCACAAAGTTTCTCTCAGCCGCTAACCATGTAAGCATGTAAGAATACTGAGCGGAGGACTAGGGATCCTGTTGTAATTTATGCTTGCAATTCATAACGGGACCATAGTGCTGGCCATATTCTTACCATACCCTTGCTATACTCTTATTTGAGGGCAGCGCGGTCCCAAACATGCCGCCGAGTTATGTTATGTTAAGGGCTTTTCACAGTGCCGCAGCGTTTTGACGCGGCGATAACGGGGAAAAGTGGTTGAGATTTAACAACTGGTGCTTTATTGATCATCACAGTTAAGAAAGAATGCTAGTTCGGCCAAGAACAATAACTTAAATCAGGTGATCCAGCAATAATCGCGGAAATAAACATTGCGTACGTAGGAAGAAGCCGCAGTGGCGGCAGTGCGACAAAATACTACCCAAACCATTTCTGCCGCTCGTACCGCAGCAGCGGCAAATCGCGCCTATGGTCACCAAAAAACCTGAAGTTCTTCTTTTGTTTCGCTTCGTGATGGTATACATTTAAAGCCTCAAAAGACACCACTGGAGACGAATAGGACTAAGCACCCAATATTCCAGCTAATTCGTCTATTTGCCGCGGCGTCAAAACTCTGCGGCACTCTGAAAAGGCCTTAATTGTACTGGCAAGTGGCCGTTCGCAAATAGTTCGTTAAAAACCCCCAAAAACGAAAAGATCCTTCTTAGAAAAATCTACATTTTTCTTAATCTTCAACCATAATTTTATGGTGTAGTTAAGCTGAATACATGGAGAATTTGAGCACGCAAAATAGGGTGGCCCATGTTCTTCGAGAATGTTCATTGATCTATATAGAAATGAAAAGAAATAAAGTCTTTGATGCTGTAAAGTTTGAATTACAATTATTAAACCTCTCTTCACATAAATGAGCCCAGCCTGTAAATGTTCTTTTTTGAAAGGAACTACAGGGGGTGACATTAGCCGATTCCCTTACAATGCGTTGAAGAAATAACCGACAATCTGTACTTATTACTGCAATTCCGACATCATGCAGTTGCTGACACGAACTAGTAACAACAACAACAATTTATCATTATATAACATTTAAAGGTTTACATCGCCTCCTGTTGTGCTTTCAGTTGAAGCAAAAGCGCCTTTTTCTCCTCAATTCGTTCCTTTCGCTTCTCGAGGGAGATCTTCTTAGCATTCCACCTAGAAAAAACATCACTAATAAGGTAAACGGACTAAATAAAGCGAGATACTTAATGAACTTCACCTTTTTTTCTCTCCCTGTTTCTTGGAAGGCTTAGTTCGGCGATCTGGGTTCTCGCGAATTGCATCATGACCCTTTTTATACATCTAAAATACAATAAATTAAAACTATAGCTTCAGAATCGTACTCTAACCTCTTCCAGATTGTCGGCGGTTATACCGTTGGCAATGAAATGAGAGAACTGCCTCTTGTAAGCATCCTCGTCTTCTTCCTTCAGAGAACGCATGTACTCCGCAACGTGCTTTCCGAAGATTCTGTCCCGGTGAGCTTCAGCGTCATACTTCTTGGACTCAGAATCGTAACCGAAGAATCGATTCTCACTTAAAAAATCATTGTGGTAATCTATAAAGCTTTCTTGAAAAGAAAAATGACTATCGCAGTAAAGAACAGCAGTAAACTGGCAATCTGATATTACTATGAATGGAGTGGTACAACAAGAATTTCAGTGAAGAAATAGAAAACAGGAAAGGATGAGCTATGAATAACAGTGCTCCTTTCTACTGAAAGTCTTTATAGAATTCCCTCCACCCGCTGCATAGTAGCACTACAGAACTGATGAGCACGTTAGAAGAATGCACCTGATACAGACTGTTTTATCGACCAACACCATCTAAAATAGTACTGTAATATCAAAGGCATGCACTAACCTATGAGGAACTTCGATTCCACCATCGGCGACACCCTTCATAACAGCGAATACCTTGCAGCCAGTAGTCGTGCGAGCCAGGCCAACATCGAGCACAGCTTTGAAGGGAGAGCGGCCGTCCTCTTCTTCGACAGTGTAGAATTCACCGTTGACCTTCGAACAGCGACTAATTTTACATGAGTGAAAAGTTCACTGGACACCTACTTCTTCCTGCCCTTTGAAGGTCTTATCAAGCTGCAAATTTTTTAGATGACGACGAGCGAGCAAGAGACCTGTGGCATACCCGGCTGCGTAGTTGGTTAGACCGACCTGTAACAGTTCACTGTTACAGCCGGCTCTGTAACTGATTAAACCCCCTTCAAATATTACTTTGATTCCAAATGCTGGTAGTTCGTGCGAGTAAGCTGACGCAACAATCACGTCTCCTTCTATCTTGGAGTATGCAATCTAAAACATCTGACATACAAAGCAGAAGTAATGTTGGACTGTAGTCCGAAAATTAATTACGCACTGAATATCTGAAGTGAAAGAACGACAAAAAAGATTAGAAACGAACACATATAAAGTTTACCAACCTGAGCAATCACGTCTTTGTTTGTGAAGCGCACAATCAGCCGATATTTTGGTGTATTGTACTTATTCTTATCCTGTACGGTAAGTCTCTTTCTCGCATAATAATCGGTCTTTCCCTGTCGTCTTCGCTTCAGTTTCACCTGATAGCGCTTGAAATAAGCCTTGTTCTTCACAACTTTGACAAGACCCATTATACCCTATAAAGAAATAAGAAATGCAATAAAACTACAGTGCAAAGAAAAGTCTGGGAAGTAAGGAACTGCGTAATGAAATTCACGTCAGTGAACAATTCCGAACGAAGCAATATAAAATGTGGCACTATTCCATAACAGGTGCTCCAAAAACCTCGAATTTCACTGAAACTTCACCCAAAGGGGTTACTTAGGTCGCTGATCATGGAAAACGTACTCATTCTGTACCATAACCCCATTTTCATAGGAGTAATTAAGGTAAGGGGTCTAATTCTCAGATCCACCTCGGATACGGTGTTCTTACTCAGCGTTTTTAATAACCTCACTTGTATAGTCGAGCTGACCAGTCGTTGCAAAGTTGTAGGCTGTACAGTGACAGAAATCATTAGCCGTGGCGCAAAATTTTGCTCAAGACCGACTCTTGGCAGTGACGGCTGACCATTAGTTTGCGCTACAACTAATCTACAGACGTCTTTTTCCTCTGATTTATGTAAGTACACTAGCACAACTTTGCACCGACTGGTCTACTCGACTACACAGTGAGGTTATTTAGGTGCGAGTCATAATGTCGTGAGCAGGCACGGGCAGGACCGCCATCATTGACTAGCCATTCCCAATGTGGACGGACCTGACCAATGAAGGCGGCGCCGGTCCTTGTCTGCTCACGACATTATGACTCGCACCCGCATGACGGTATTTGAGTGACGGCCTCAGAGTCTCCTCGAATTTGTTAGGGATGGGTTATTTGAGACGCTGACTGTATATGTCGCATCAGCGCCTCACAGAAACGCCACGCTGCGAAATTAGGGTAGCTATAATGCAAGTCGGGAGCCATCTGGTTTTGGTGCAGCTCTTGCTGAACATGAATTGTCACATTGCTGCTACCGTAATTATATAGCACCGTGTTATCGTAACACGCTGATGCTATAGTTACAATCAGCGTCTCAGATAACCTCTCCCCAGCAAATTCGAGAAGATTTTTGAGGCCATTACCCAAGTGAAATTATCCTACCGTAATGAAGTGTAACGCGTTACTGTGCGAAATTGATACGGTGTTCTTACTCAGCATTTCAAATGACCCTACTGTACAAGTTTTGAGGTTCTGAGATTTTGACTTCGTACCGTTATCCTACCGTAACCTTGGGGACAAAATGGGGTTACTGTTCAAAACGAGTATGATTTTCATGATCAGTGACCTAACCACCGCCCTGGGTGAAGTCTCAGCGAAATCCGGAATTTTCAATATCTGGAGCAGCTACTGTTGAATAGTGTCAAAAATGTTACGCGTTGTTTAAAAAAATGTACGATAACAGCTATACAGACGGTAATCTTCACACACAAAATTTAGAAGCATCAATAGGACAGGTAGTGAGATTTGGTGCGAGACTACGATCGTCACAGTGCTTTCTGAAGGTTTTCTCCTCTATTTCGCTGCGAGATAAAGGAAAAGTAGACGCATAAATTAATGTATGAACCCATTTCTTGCTCCTCCTGCTAAACATCTACGACGAAACACTAGTCCCAATCTACGACAAAATACTAATCCCAATGCAGTACCTAGAAAAATGAACATTACGATCACATTTAAAAAAAACGTAACACTGGGTGCCTCTAATGGAGATACTGTGTCCAGAAGATGTTATCACATGTAAAAAGCATGGTACACCCCACCAAAGTTACAAAAAAATATATGGGCACCATCTTATGGAAGTACTGCAAAATTAAGCAGGTTAAAATGCCAAAACGAGACAAGAATGCATTCCTCTGCGAGCTATTTTTGCCAAGAAATTCCAAGAAGCCAAGAAGTTCCCAAATCTCAGAATCAAACAGTCATCGTCACAGAGTGCTCAGTTGCAATGCCTGCTGCTACTTCGAAGTGCTTAATACCTTAGCAAAACCTCCAAAGGTATCAGCGCTTACTACACATCATGCTACGCTACATCATTTCGTAAAATGGTGATACTCGACAAGAAAATTAAACAACTAAGCGGAGCAAGTTGGTCCGTAACAATAATAAGACCATCGGAAGCTGTGTTTCTAAAGCATAAATATGAAAACCTTCTCAAAATGCAATCATCCCTACTCGTAACAGAAAAGAGAGTAACATACCCACGAACTTAATGAATGGATTTTTAGATTTGGCTGCGAAAAACGTCGAATGCGCAGTCAAGGTCCCGAAACGGAGAATGCAGTTCGATTAGAGCGCGTTTCGTTGGTGTACTATATTCGTTACTGCACGCCCTCTTAATTTATTTTAGAGAAATTTGGAATGTTAAGAGGAGATCCTGAGTGCTTGATAGGAAGAATTTACGATATGGTCGACATTAAAGGCAGCGTTCGGTCCAATTTTCATTATCGAGATTTTATGGTACGAAGGCCAGAGTGGGCCTCTTCTATATCCCTACCATAGTTAGCTCTAAACCCTAAGAAATCCATTTTAGAGGGCTGGCACCTAAGCTCCTGCGCGCCGTATTGGGTCGGTCAAAACAGAGAAATCAAGGTTATCGGTTGAGTTTTTAGACTAATGGTGGAAATATTTGTTTTTCTTTGTGGGCAGGGCTGCCTGACAGCTAATGGAATGGATCCCATCAGGGTTTAGCGGGCTAGTTAAATGACACCACTGTCCTTCTGCACATCTCTTTCCGCGTTCTGACCTCCTGCGTAGGCCTCCTCCGCATCGCTACTGAACTTCTGCCATTCTCTATCGGCATCCTGCGCATTGCTTCAGCCCTCTTGAACATGGATGTTGGAGCCACAATTCATCGCTTCTCTATCGAAATGAAGCTCTATGATAACGTTATCGGGCTTTTTCTCCGAATACATCTAATAGTCGCCACTGTCGCAATCGCCGGTAAGCGCTGCAGCCGCCGAAAATTCAAACTTTAAATACTATAAAAACTTTGAGCCTCATAATGAGGCGTACACATGCGCCTTAGAGTAAAGACGTTGACTTTATCTTTCACAGCCAATGGCCCCACATATGGTACTAACTTCCATAATCGGTGTCCTTCGCAAATGACATATGTCTCTTCCATCCTGACAACTTTTTCCGGTCTTTTAGTCAGCGACGGCTGTAGTTGCCCCTGTTTCTATGCTTTACCATGCTTATACCAATAGCTGCGATTACTGCTGTAGTAACATAGTATGTGAACGCAAAAATTAGGGTTCCTGCACAATTTTGAGCAACTAACGTCACCTCTTTTATGTCCAGTCCCTCTGCTCGTCACCCATCCACTCATTCATAGACTAAACCATACCGTGAAGAAGCAGAAGTGATTAATCGGAATGGTCGGAGGATGAGATTAGCTCTGGCACACATTCTCAATTACTGTGTCCCGGTAAGTAACGTGGCGCTTTACCTCACTCCGGCACCTTTTCCTTTTTTCTTCCGTCCGCAGCTTCTTGTTCCAATTCTCATCCTACTCCCTATTATTTTGTCTTCACTATATGTCTTTCATTTTCTCAACGGAAGGAATACATTGATCTGGAGTATTGGCCGTTCAGCTCTCGAAGGCCAAGAACGCAAGCCGGCTAATTGCCAGCTGCCAAATATTTCCAAAAGTGAGTGTAGCGCTATCGAATCCTGCAGATTGTGCGGGAACTGTAGTTCGGGGAAACCTCCCAAGCAATAATGGTTTTCAAGATAAAATAGTAAAAGAAACAATGCTGTTATAGGCAAGTCGAAATTGAATCACCGAGTTAAGCAATCAGCGGGTCCGTATCGTCATGCAGCCACTCATGGGGCTGATGACATTTGGACAAGCAATCTCGTCCAAGTTGCGCCAATTCGCACATGTAGTGCATCTTTATTTGGCGCCGGGGCAAAAATCAAACGAGGTCCCGTTTTGGACACAGACCGGCGAGTCGGTGTGCCCTCCTCAGCCACGCATTATATCCGCTAATCAAATTCGTATCAAAAGAAGCGAGAAACAGGGTTTTTGGCAAATCGGAGAAATGTCTTCTCAGGAAATGCTAAATACTGTCTCCTCAAGTATTCTGCGGACACACACATCGCGGCGGACATGTTGGAACGCGCTGGCGGGCCATGGTTGGAGATATCTGGCGGTCGATCGATTGCGGGCTCCGCCCAATTTGTGTGTCCGCAGACTACTTGAGGAAACAGTATTTCTCGACAAAAACGTATCATTATGTAGTACCCGATTACCCGATTAGTAGGTTCTAAACAAAATTTGGCTAATTCAGCTCTTTTTATAACCACAAAATTACCACATTTAGAGCGTGTGAAACCACAAACCAACTAGACTTTTGACCCAATTTAATATTTCACTCACTGATAAGTTGGGTTTTTCCTTAAATTTCCACTTCTATTCCATTTTGGTTGTTCCAAATCTCAGCGACTGAAGTTATAAATTTTTTTTACGCTGATCACAGTATAAAAATATTAGCTTCTAAGTAACATTTTTGCTAAGTCATTAGTTTGTTAATGACTGATTATTAAAGAATATAGACTGCAGTCTTGTAGTAACACTAGCTAGTCTGCAGGTTTTCGGATGTACATGTTATTACAAGCTGTGCACACAATTCAAACGTCGACGACATTTTATTGAGATAGTGAAGAAAAACGTAAAATATGTAAAATGTGCAAGTGTATATTGAGCAGAAGAAGATGCTCCACCAAGTGACCGTATAAAGGAAATTTCAAAAAGAATCTTGACGGTGCTCTGAGAAGTAGCTGCGGGAAGTAGCTCAGGGAGTAAGATGAAGTGACGATGATCAAACAAAGCTAACTAGGTTTGAAATCTTTTCGCACTGATTGCTCTCGCTACTCGAGAGGCATTTTGACGGCCCATTCTTGCGCAGATCCATAGTGATGTATCCACTAACATGTCCAGATCAACACCCTAAATGCAATTTTCCCTCTAGTAAGTCGCCATTGGTTCAAATAGTTAGGAACAAACAGTTTCGAAGCCTAGATCGTGGAGCATGTAAACAAGGTCCTCAGTAGGTAGATTCCCGGTTGCTCCTTTAGCATAGGGACAACCACCAAGTCCAGCCACCGATGAGTCCGCAACAAGAATCCCTTTCTGAAAAAAAAACCAACATGAGCACGCGGTACAACCGACTTTAAAGAGAAGTCGAAGAGTTGAATTTGTACGTTCTCACCTCGATTGCAACAATAACATTCGCAAGCGCTTGTCCATATGTATCGTGGAAATGAACAGCCAGCTTGCTGGACGGCAGTGATTTCAAAACAGTGTCCAACATGGACGCCACTGATCCAGCACCTCCAACACCAATCGTATCGCCCAAGGACACTAAATTGAGCACTGTGCAGGAGTGTGCATGTATTTGAGACATGTCCTACTGACTGTGCCTTGACTGCTTCATTAAATACGTGACAAACCGTTTGGTGAGTAACTGAGAAATGCCCAAATAACAGGATTTTAAAGAAAAGCAGTTAATGATAACAGTACCATAATATGCCCTTCATGGCTACAAGGGAGCCTATCCAGGTGGTGGACAGAAGAAACGATAGCAGTGTGCCAGTCGGCCGTAAACGGTAGATCGCCTTATCATATTGTTGTTAAAATTATAATCCCCCCCCTCGTTTTTTTTTTGCCGGTACAATATTTTCTTGTCTAAATGAAGTGTTGTGCATAAAATAGGAGTTGTGTGGACGTATAAACCTCCAAAAATTCTCCTCCAATTCCAGGAAATGTATGTGTTATTGACAGCCGGTGAGCTACCGTTCCTATCGTTTCTTTCGTCATACACCCAGCCTACCCTCATAACACCCAGCTTCCAACAGTGCCTCGGCAACTCGAGCCACCACATTGCTGTCAGTTTTACCCTCGTACGGACAACCGATAACACATGATACATAGCTGAAAGGAAATACTATGGGAAATCAGTCTTACAAGTATGTGAACAGCAAAATTTCACCCTCTCACTCTGAGACCCTCCTTCAATGCTGCTTTTGTGACATCTTGTATATTCTTGAGACTGTCTTCTAAACTTGCGTTAACATTCTTCCTGAAGCAGACGATAACCTGTATTTTTAGTAGGAACTGAAAAGTTACACTATTCCTAAAACAAATAATAGCTTCCAGTTTTAGTAAGAGCAAAGCAGAACGCTCTGCTGCTATTTCTTTTACATTTTTCTCCTCATCAACTTTCTCATGCAATATCAACTAATTAATTAAGTAAACAAGTAAATAAGCACATAAACATAGATACATGAATCTCTCCAGTCTCATCGTCAAGCTGCTTTTTCTACATATTAGGCTAGGGTATCCACTACTACTCATAACAGCCGTAAGCTTCCTGTCGGTAACATCGTTCTTTTCTACGGCACTAGTCCACAATAACTGCTCCAAAAATCGAAAATCTCGGATTTTGCTGGAACTTTACGCACAGGAGTTACTTGAGCCGTTGATCATGAAAATCATACTCAGTTTGTACCGTAATCCCATCTATGTAGGGTTATGGTAGGGGTCAAAATGCTAGAATCGCCCAAAAACTTGTATCGTAGGGTTATTTGAGACGCTGAATAAGAACACCATATCCATTTCGCAAAGTAACGCCATAATGTAGAACTACGGTAAGATAGGTGTACTTCGATGGTGACCTCAGAATCTCTTCGGATTGGCTAGGGAGGGGTTATTTGAGACGCTGATGACATATATCGCATCAGCATCTTACCGTAAACTCATGCTGTTACGGTAGAAGCGCTGTGACTCACATGTTCAGAAGGAACTGCAAAAAAGCAGGTGGTTCCCAACTTACATTATACCTAGCGTAATTCTACGGCATGACGTTACGGTAAGACGCTGATGCGATATATGCGATCATTGCCTCAAATAACCGCTCCCTAGCAAATTCGAAGAGATTCTGGGGCCATCACCTAGGCACCATTACTGTACCGTAACTCTACAGTAAGGCATTGCTGTGGGAAATGGATACGGCACTCTTACTTAGCATCTCAAATTAACCTTACTACATAAGTTTTGAAGCGATTCTGAGATTTTGACCCACTACCACAATCATACCGATCAGTACAGAATGAGTATGATTTTCGTGATCAGCGGCCCAAATAACCCCTCTGGGTGAAGTTTCGCCGAAATCCGAGATTTTCTCCTTTTTTTGCTGGCGAGTCGCTGGGCAACAAACCTACGCGACGCCCTCCACTTGCCGCCAACTCTGACCGGAGCTTTACACATCATAAAGCTCACAACTCTATGTTATTCGGCATTTCTCCGAGAATTATGACGTTGCAGCTTTGAGGAACAATCTGGTGCGTCTTACACTTTTTTCTTTACTTCTTGCAGTCGTTCCCACTAGTTCACAATACTTACGCCAAGCAAATCGTAAACTATCGCTGAAATCTCGCCTAGAGGAGTTATTCGACGTAACTATTAAAGGCAGCACCCACGCCCAGAATACCTCCTGAGTTCTCGACGGATTCTGAAACTGAACTCAAAAAATAGATTGAGGCTCAAAACCCTGGACTCAAAAGCCGCTCGACGGAGAATATTGCTTCAGGGAACTCGTGCGCGAATTCGCGGACGAACTGTGCATTTCATTGCGCGCTTAGTTTTGGAGTTGCATTTCGCGTCAAACGCAATGACATGGAGGAGTCTTACAACTCCACTCACATTCAATGGTTACACCGCTTTAACTGGTGTGCAAAACTAGGTGGACAACTCGTCCGCGAAATCGCGCACGAGTTTTCTTGCGCGATTTTCTCGATAAGGAATGAGTTTCGAGCCGAGATTTTCAAACCTCAACCATTTCCCGAGTTCGCCTCTCAGAATCCACCGAGAGCTCGGGAGGCGTTTTGAGCGTGGGTACTGCATTTAAATCTACGCAATAGGTAAAAATCTCTGAGTCGTCATAAAACTTGTGTAATGGAGTTGTTCAACCTGCTCAGTATAAATATCGCACTGTTTTATGCGTTAAAAAAAACTAGTGTAAATGTGCAATAACCAGGTAATTCGCCATTGATATACCTACTCAGTAAAGACCTGCTACATGGGATCAACACGATATTTGCAATAAGAAGGTCAAGTGACACCATATTACAAGTTTTCAACGGTTCTGAGATCCTGCCAGCACTATTCCACAATGCATACCCTAAATGTTGAAAATCTCGGACTTGCCTGAAAACTTGAAGGGGTAGTCTGACCCCTGAATCCGAAAATCACACTTATTTTGCATGGCAACCCTTCTATCCTAGGTAAGGCTAAATTTACCTAGAGGTTCGAAGCTACTGATTCAACTCAAAATTTGCACTGCGACGTTATTCGAGGTTCCTATCATGAATATCGTATTGGTTTTGCACGACAAGGTTTTACTGCAGAGTTATGATAGACAGATCCCAAAGGGACTGCTTTGGACCATTGAAATCTTACAATAGTACCCCACTGCGCAAAATCAATAAGATATTCGTGATCAGTACCTCAGATAACCCCAATACGCAAATTTCTGGCTGAATCTGCGAATAACCCTCGGGATAATGTTGTCCTTGCCCAGGATAGAAGGGGTTACCATGCATAGCCAATTCACTTGACAAGTGTGCGTCTGCGACCGCCGTGAGGGACCTTGATGGACCGTGATCTTGATCGATACAGCTGAACTGTGTGCCATGCGCGCGGTGCCGTGATATGCCAGAACTCACGTACACACGTACCACGCACTTGTCGGGTAAATGTCCTATAAAATAGATGTGGTTTTCGGACTCAGAGTTCCAGATAACTTGTGCAGAAAAGTTTTCAAGCAAATACAAGATTTTCAAATTTTGGTATGTATATTGCGGTCTAGAACGCAGTAACTGACTAGAACGTGGCTCGATCTCAGCTCAAAACTCACCTACTTAGAGAAGGCGTCCGATGCAGCACCAAACACAGCAATTTCGTTAGCATGACCATTTTTCAGCTGAGAAAAGCATCATTATATGACTGGAAAACTTTCGATCCGCAATCTAATATTATGGGGGCTGACATTAGGTGACGCTCTCAATTGCATGGGTGCCGCGGAGGCACCTAGGTGCCCATCGGTTGGTACCAGTGGTTCGCAGATGCCTTGGCTTGCGCGGACAACTCGTCCACGTCTCAAGGTGGAAAATACCTTTGCTTCAATTTCTAATTCTGAAGACAAGAACATCGTTGAGATAAAACACACATATATGAGCTAGAGGTTGTTCACGTAAGAAGCATGAAATCCTTAGTTAGTCATAGCCTTATTTGGTCACTACAATGACTTGCCACATTTTCAGAATACCTGGAGTTGAATCTTCTTGCAAAAACCACTCAACCAGGCCATACATGCATAGTATTAGAATACAACGTTTCGTAAATCACTGACTGCAGCATAGGTGGAATACCGAAGCATAAGGGATCCCTAAAGTGAAGATCCAGTTTTGATGGGCATGGGTAAAAGTTAAGGTGGTCTGGCAAAAAGAGGCGTTGACGGGGGGGGGGGCCGAAAAGTGGACGGGGCGTGGGGAGTTGGGCC
>KN549218.1:244501-257833 GCA_000797555.1 Oesophagostomum dentatum | reverse complement strand
TATATTTATTACATGAGGTAATCATGTAACAGATAAAGCGAACATAATACCAGAATGAATGTAACCGAAAAATACTATTAACCATGAAAAAGAATAAAAGCCGTTACAATCATCTAACTAGGAACTCATCATGGCTCCTTCACATAACCTTTTAGAAAGGTTCTAAAAGAGACAGTGCTAAACGGAATTTGGTGCTTTTTACTCAATGTTGTATAGTCAGAGCCAGCTCTGTTGGTAAAGAACTGTGCTCTGACTCTAGTCCTTGGCTTAGGCGCCTCAAAAACGTTGCGCAGATGCTTCCTCTGATGCAGTCGCGGACTGCTCGAGTTATAGGCGGTTTTTCCATGTTGGAGTTTATTTTGCATGTATATTCTAGATAGTGCATGGAAATGAGTTGGATAAATGTCCTGCATTGTCGTAGTATCGTGACATAGTGCTGGTGATATTCACAGTGCTTTTGATAAGCACTGACCCATTTCGTTATCAGCAATGCATTTAGGCACAGATATGTTTCATGGAGATACAATGGAGAGCCGATACCAGGCAGGGAAAAGGTCGAAAAGGGCCCTTCCGAAGGAAATCTTTCTAAAGAAACTCGTCAAAGACCGGAACATCTGAGCTATAATTTTTTTATATACATCGTTCTTACGGAGAGCGAATACTGCCCAGGAAATAAAAGTACTACCGTCAATTTGCCCAAATAGTGTACCGGTTATCGCGGTTTAGTGCAACTGCGTACCAGGCAGAGCAACGGCATCGGTTGTCACTGGAGCACCAAGCGAGCTGCCTGGTACGCAGTTGCACTAAACCGCAATGATCGAGGCACTATCTGAGCGAATCGACGGTACTTCTCCTCGCCAACTTCCTACAAGCTATTTTTTTAAAAGATATAGAATTGTAAGTGCATATCAATATGCTGTCTTTAACAGGACGTCGTTATGATTCTTCCTAATGAAGAAGAGTAGCAAGGCTTCGTGAACCCCGCCTCTTTTCGGCCGAGTTGTCCAGACAAGCTAACTGCCAGTTACTGCCAGCGTGCGCGTCCGTAGTTGACAGCGTTACCTAATGGAATACACCCCGAATAATGTTGCTGTGTTACTCACAACATTCTCTAATCCAGCGAGATTAGGTACAAGTACCGGGTACGAAACATTTGGAAACTTGGTAATCTTTCTCAGCACTTCCTGATGATCGCTCATTTGTGGAACCCATTTTGGAGATACAAAACTCGTGGCTTCGACGCTCTGAGAACAGCAGAAATAGTTACAACCTACTTGTTGAAAATTTGTAGCCTGATGTTCAAACCTTAAAGCCACATGAGCTTAGCCTGTTGATTAACGCCACTTTGTCTTCTGTGGGAATGATTTGCTATAAAAAAAAACATTATCAAATCCAGCCAACATGGCGCAACAGATGCACCCACTAATTCATTCTGAAGGCCATCACGAGCTCCAACTTCGACAATTTTGAACATTCGCTTCTATAAAGTCACAGACAAGTTAAAATTAGCATAACAACCACCAGAAATGTATAAACGAAAAAATCGAAAGTTTGGCACCTTGCCTGACATCGTTGCGAAGCTTCTACGCAAAGAGTGAGCTGATAAGCGCATCTTGGTTCTGAAATAGCATCTAATCATGAAAAATCACAAACTAAGCACAGAAGCAAATATAACGGAAAAAGAACGTCGAACATGGTGACATGGAATTTTGCAAAGTGTAAGCACGGGCTCCACGAGAAAAGTGAAGGCACGCTCGCCTGTGATTGGTCAGCTCGCGCATGTAGCGGCCCCAAGCTTATGAAAAAAACGGGCGGTTTCCAATCTTGTTGAGAACTCTTAGTGTTATAATAAAGCAAAAGCGTTGCATCTGGTCATGAATCATCCAGAAAACGTGCTTCTCTTCTCACGAAATGCCAGTTTTAGCATAAAATGGTCCGGATTGGTGCACGACCGTCCCGCGCGTCATCGTCTTTTGACGTCCTCCCGCAAACAAGCAATGTAAAACCTTGCCCAACGGGAGCTACGTCAACATAACTGAGAAGTACTTACTAAATATCACTGAGGTGAGCAAAGCACAATTTTATACACTCTGTTTTGAAATCGAGGCTGACTCTAGCCGCGCGCGCGCGATCAATTTGATGGTGGAGCAGAGGGCAGAGGTTGATCAACTAATTCTGCTTCCATTTGAGCGAGAAGGTGAGCTTTAGTACAATCGATATAACCCTAAACGAAGATAACAATAAAAGAAAACGGAGGAAACTCAGCTTCTGGCCAAAACTGAGCAAAATCAGTTGATTTCCCTCTGCTCCACCGTCAGTCTGACTGCAGGCGCGGTTCAGAATCAGCCTCGATTCCAAAAGGGTGCGAGACTATCCAGCTTGGGGAAGGCGGGGTCGTGCCGCCACTTTCCACAAACTCGTCCAGATTTCCACTCAGAACCAATGCAAATTCAAACTGAAACGTGGACGAGTTAGTAGTCGCATTGGAACGGGCCAATGGCAGAAACCGCGCCTAGGGTGGATAGTCCCGCACCCATTTCAAAACAGAGGCTAGGTTGAGTCTGGTCGATGTGGTGTTTTACAGTAATTTCCGCCATTTAGTAACGACAAAACACAAAATACACGTTATCCTATGGACAAACTCCCATGTCGCCAATCTGGAGGTTTCTCGATGCAGTTTTAAGATATCTTGAGTGATTTGCATATATCAGCAGGGTCGCTAGAAGCAAACCTCATGCACATGCGGAAAGCACTTTCCGTCACGCCTAAATTGCGCGAATTATTGTAAGACGCCGCTGCGGCCAGACCCAACCTATAATATTGTGGATGAAGATTGGCCAGATGTAGTCAGAGTCTAGGCCTGTCCAACTTTCACTTGTTGTCTAGACCACAACTCTAGATTAAATCGCGCTTATACCAAAAACGAATCCCTGCGGTGGAAATGCTACCGTGCAAAGCAGTGTGGTTTCCATGGTTAGCTACCGAGACCCTCCCTGATAAACCCTTCGTAAAGTCCTTTTTGGAATTCTGATAGTGCCATCAAAATCGCCAAGGTATCGTTTGCTCGTCCGTCTGTTGCAGAGTCCTTCGCTACGCGGCCACCGCGCGCCTTTGTAGAATGGCCGTAGAAACATTGAAAAAGTGAGTTTTTGTGTTCCTTGCTGACGTTTTCTTTTATTTTGAAGGAAACATCTCGAAAGAATACAGAAAGCCCACCTTTTCACTGTTTCTAAAGCTATTCTACTGAGACGCGACGGCCGCGTAGCGAAGGAAACTGCAATACACGGCGAACAAGCCATACCTATAGAGCTGATATGTCTGCCTATAAGGCATGGAGAACTAAGAGTAGCTGAAATCGGAAAGCAGTTCACAAGTCGTCTTTGGATGACTTCTCAATAAACTAATGTCAAACATAAGCAAGGATTAAGCCGCTAGACTGAATTCGTGGAACTTAGGCCATGATGGATGGAAATCTGATTAGTTCTGATGAACAAAGAAACATAAAAGGCAGGAACAGTGTGATGCTGTGCATACCTACACATATCAAAAATCAAAATCATCTGTGCATATACATACATATACATACGTATACATATATACGTATATATATGTATATATATATACTACTTATATATTTACCGGTCAATGCTTACAAATCCCCACATTTTAAGACATTTCCATAACATCCCAACACATCTCGTCCAGATAACAAGCATAACAATATAATCCACTTCCCTCACGTTGTCAATATATTCATATCAAGAAATCAGTTGAAAGTACTGTCCATTTACAATATGACTCCCAAAACCGCAGCAAATACGCAAATTCCTGCCTTTGCAGCAGAAGACGAAAGGGAAACTTGACTGCAACGAGCATCCAACCGACAACTTGTCTTGTCACGGGTTACGTGTGAACTTGTCCGCAGAGTTCGTTCGCGATACAGCTCCGACCTCGTACGCGGCGTGCTCTTCCCTAACTGCCGTAGCGGATTTTAACACAAATCCAGCTCGTCGCGAGTTACAAATGCCAGCAAACCTTACAAGTAGCAGAGATGACTGACTGGCTCCCAAACATCATCCATCCAACAGCTTCAGATCTAATTAGATGTTTGCAGAAAAACTGCAGTAATGTGACTTGTTTCTGGATTCGCTCATCCATGCCCCGAAAAGTTTTGGCCGTACAATGCAATGTAAAACTGGGACATGATATGAGCTAAAGATTCAAAATACAGCGTGTCCTGAACTTTGCATATTTCATGGTTCAGTGCTTCGATACAATGTCGTGTTTGTTATGCAGCACTATTTGGGTTGGTCGCATAATTTCAAATTACAAACTTCTTGAGCTACTGTTTTTACATGATAGCAATACCGTAATGATAACACCGTAGACTGCAAAATGTCAAACTCTGGAGACCGATTGAGGATCGCCAGTCACAGTGAAGATTAAAACAATTTCGGTTTCCATTTCGATTGGTAACAGTGATGGATCTAAACGTAAGCTGACAACAATTCAAACCATTTAACACACGAATATAACACCTCTTTAAAGGTCATCATCATCCGAAATTATTTCTGAACTGGCCAGTAGTGCAGCGATCAGGGTTGAAACGCCGGATTTAGTATCAAACGAGGAGCGAAGTTCTTCAACTTTCCGTCATTCTCGATTCCAGTTAGGAGCCTCCAAAATCCACGATGGCGCAGTACTCTTAATACGTATAAGTGGCTAGGCATGCTTGATGCGCGCTGACCTTCATATGTTGGATATACCATTCAACTTAGGGAAAATCCTGAGATAATTCGTTGCGTACCTGCGAAGATAGCTGAATTCGCATGCGCGCGTCAAGTATGCGCAGCCTTAGGATTGATCAGTATACAGATCAAATAAGATCAAAGCAACCGGTTACGTGCGAATTGTCTTGGAGTAAGATTTCTAGGACCTACGATAAAAATATTTTACTGCCAAAAGCTACGCCAAATGTTTGTTCCCAAGAAGTTTCAGTAGTGTGAAAATAAATTAGAACCTCTTCCACGAAATCCGTCCAGAAAGAACTGACTCTAGGCTCTAACAACAGGATCTCCGGACATTTACTGAAATGATGCGTTTACTGCCGAAAACCAGTGCGTCGCAAAACAGCAGAACCCTCCTCTTTACCTAAAATACCAAAAACAACGGGAGCATGATTTGCGACATGCCGAACACGCCGCACGCGAGGTTGCCGATCGCGCCCCAGACGAGCTTCCTCGTGAGAGCATTTAGATGTGCAGGTAAGGGAATGGGTTACTACAGTACATGAATCGGTTGTCTGAATGGAGCAGTTTAATCCTAAGTTTTTCTTCTCCCTATGCTGATGAAGGGAAGGAAAGAAATTCAGATCTCTGGGCTGTTTGTGAAGTTGGTGTCAGTTTGCTGAGTTCACTATTCACTACTTTGGCTTAGCGGAGTGAGTGGCTTTGGAGGGGTTGGGCACTTCTTCTGCAGTTGCTTGTTTTCTTCGTGTTGTGCTTCTGTTACATTCCTGTTATTCCACCCAATTAATTCTTCAGATTTTCCACATTACGTGACTGTAGTTCGGTATACTCATCTCTCAGCCTTCAGGCATGGGTGACGCTGAGAAACTCGCGGAGATTCGCGAGAAGAAGGCGAAGAATATAATGAGGGAGCTGAAGATTCAGAAGCTTTGCCTCAATATCTGCGTTGGCGAGTCCGGTGATCGACTTACTCGAGCTGCGAAAGTGTGTAAATCTTCACTGGTTGCGTTTTCTGTTCGTAGATATGCACTAGCTAGGTTTTTTATTTTCAAGGTGCTGGAACAGCTGACAGGCCAAACTCCTGTTTTCTCTAAAGCTAGGTATACTGTTCGATCGTTTGGCATCAGAAGAAATGAGAAGATCGCAGTTCACTGCACTGTTCGCGGCCCCAAGGCTGAGGAGATTCTCGAAAAGGGACTGAAAGTCAAAGAGTTCGAGTTGTACAAAGAGAACTTTTCTGATACAGGCAACTTCGGATTTGGAATTCAGGTTAGTGCCTTCTACTGCTTATTTTATTGTTAGGTGTTATATCATTGCTTATATTTGAGCTGGTCAAATTTGACGGAATTTCCCCTAAGTGGTGTGAATGGAGAGCATAGTTAGGCTTCGTCAAAGATACTATGATTACAGAGTATTGCGCTGTTTTTAAGAAACTGCACCTCTTACGTCTCACGTAACGCAGGAGGCTAATAGCTGTTACCATAAACAACAAGGCGGCTTATTCGTTAGTTGTGGTGGCGAACTATATGGTAATACTAAAAGTTTGGCTGAAAGTTCATTATTTTATTTGTAAATCGCATAAGACTTCTTCATGTGGACGTAACACCAAGTGTAGGGCGTAACCGACAGCGTCGAAGTTGTAGCATATTGTTTATGGGTCGTATTCTACGACACACCAAAAAGATCCGAAAACCGCATTTCTTTTCACATTATAACTACTTTATCCTAGAACTAATATGAAACTCGAGCACAGAGCTTGTATTACGGGGTTATCTGACTGCTAATCATACATGTCACTGATTTCAGACACAAGGATCTTATTCGAAAGGTGTTCTGATGTAAAGTAATCACTAGAAGTGAAACTTTGACGACTGAGTAAGAATAGATGGTTCCCATGTTTATAGTGAAACCTGAACTTGAAGAAGAATTAATTCTCGCAGAGGATGTGGCATCATTGTAACCTAGACTGAGTTAGACTTAGGAAACTGTGAATTCTGACATTTTATGGTGCGGTATTTAGATGGTATCGCACAATATGAGAAAATTACTGACTTGGCATTGATGCACAGAGCAGCTTATGGAGAGGCTTATTAAATCCAGTTACACGAAAACAGATGTTTTGTAAGTCTTACTAAATGTACTTGTAGATACTAGCAGAGTTTCATAAACTTTTCACGTGGAACGAAACTCGAAAAGTGGGTAAATTTACCTGAATCAGATTGCAGGTACTAAGATCTTCCATTTGCTTAGAAGTCGTTCCGCCTTTCACGTGCATTTCTGCCTCCACAGTTGAGCGCGTGCAGAGTGTGCACCGGCTGTCAGCTTCAGTGCGAGTTTTTTTTAGCATCGGTAACCCAGCCATTTGCCGATATTTTATCTTATTCAGCATACAAGAAAACCCTCAGATGCACATTTCTGTGCGCGTAGCACATGTACTGTATTCTTACAATTTTTTGAAAAATTTTTGCCTTTCATAATTATATGACACTTTCAAAAAATTAGTGTTTTTTTTGTAAAAGGAAAAGCTGAAGCTAACGCATATCTTTATGAGAGTGTGTGACCAACATTTCTTGGTTTCTCTTCTACACGAGTGCTCATTCACCTAATCCTACAATATGACATAGGACAGTTTTCTGAAAAAAGGTCGAACGCGTGAAAGAGAAACAATTTTTGTCTATTAAAGTTTAGGATGTAACTTTATCTAAACGAGTCCGACTGAACTAATGCTCCTTTATCTCCTAAAAATGTTTCTGATTCAAAGTGGACACCGGTTAGCTCTGAATACACTTCCAAAGACATGCGCTCATTACTTCTGCAAGGGTGTTAACGATAACAGCGTATGCTTTTCCCTGTGGTACGGATGAGGCCCCCTTTTCCGCAAGTGTGGGTCCGAAAATTTTTGAAGGTAATCTACTACCTAGGAAAAAGTAAGGAAGTGGCCTAATTTTAGAATTATTTTTTGCTGTTAGTTTTAGAAATTGATGTTTTATTCGTAGCAGCTTTTAATGATTTTAAGAAATTTTACAGCCAAGCATTGTTTGGACTCAGTGCAACGAAGTCGACCGCACGAGGAAGGTTAGGGAAGACTTGTCTGTGACTGATTGGCCAGGGCGCAGTAGTTGATAGCTCAGGAAGTAGTGGGCAGATTTCACTGTTGCTTAAATCTCAAAAATACGGCAGTATAGTTCAAAAGTTACGTGGATTGTCACTAGTAGTCTTTGTCGCCCTGTATCGTCACCGTTTCGGATGAATCATTCATAAAAGTATCGCTGCGTGAAGTCGCCGTTACCTTAAATAGTTCAAGCGAATATTTGAGCGCAGCGTTTCATTCGTGGCTGAGTGGAACAGGGACCTTTGGCTCGATCATGTTTAGACCGTCGGACACATCTTCGTTTGAAAAAATGTGGGGCTTAAGCAGATAAGCGGAAGACGGTGCTGTGGTAAAGGTGTGCTCTCCAGCGGATTTCTTACTATCCTTTTTTGCGGAATGATTTTGTATTAAATGAATTCAACGTGACTATATCTGGGCTTTGTCCTTATCAGTGGTGATATTACTTGGTATTTTTTCAAAGATTTTGACTCTAGGACTGAAGCTACAAACAGTAGTATAGTGCAGACCCATTTATTTCAATTTTATATTACCAGCAGACGTTTTAGGAACATATCGATCTCGGTATTAAGTACGATCCAGGAATAGGAATTTATGGCATGGATTTCTACGTAGTTCTTGACCGTGCCGGTCGTCGTGTGGCCAGAAGGAGACGGTGTCCTGGTCGTGTCGGTCTCACGCACCGCGTAGGTCGTGAAGAATCCGTTAAATGGTTCCAACAAAAGGTAATGGCATTTTCTTTGCTTTCCCTTCCTATATTTTTCGTTTCAGTACGATGGTATTATTCTACCGCCTAAACCGAAGGTCAAGCGAACCATCCATCGCAGACGATAATTCATTTGGTTTTATATGTTTGTTGCGTTCATAAATTGTTGATTGTTGGAGTAGCCATTTGGGTGTCATACGTTTAGAAAACCCATAAACGGAAGACTTAAAAATTAGGTCGTTAAAGAAAAACGCAAAACTAAAGTCGGCGAAGGCTTAGATTTAGCCGAAGATTCGGCAATTTCATGAAACCAAGAGTGTTTCTGATGTCAGGGATCCTCTACAGAAATACGGAGGAATCAATAAATCGATACTTGCGGAATTCAGTCGCGCTTTTTTTGGAAAATGGCGTGCTTTAGCGTAGAATTTGTGCACTCCAGTGAATTTCGGTATCAACGGTAGACGAACGAAAAGGGCTCCGTCATAGCGTACACTAGGAACGCTATAGCCGAGTGCTAGCTACCCATTAATATTCTTTCGATTTAGAAGAATTCCTATTGGGGAAGATTTACTATATTAAGGTGAGGACAAGTATTGATTGATGTCCATATCAGCATTGTATCAAAAAATTGGTATTCTCCTCTCCAGTTTCTCATGTCCATTAAAGAGCTATCGTCGGTACCCTGCTTTCTACGTCAAGCATGCCCCTGTTATAGCAGCTATAACGATAAAACTAACGCTAAACCGCCAAAATACGCGTCTGGGAAATTCAAAGTTGAACTTTTTCGGATAACTCAGAGATATTATCGAATTTGTCTAAACCAGGGAGATTAGCTAAACCAAGGGAGGTTACCAAGCACCTGGCTATATAGAACCCCACATGCGTATGGTTTCGTCCCCCAGGGAAAACCTCACATTTTGCGGTTGCTTAACTATAGTTTTGCGCGAATCCCCAGCTTTTCCGGAGGAATGCTCATATATTCTACTGCGTACCAGAGGCTGGGTCCGTTCCATGCTCAAAAGACATGACGTCGACGTCATGTCAACGTGATGCGCAACATGTTCCCTTGACGTAAACGTCAGTTTATTGGTGCTGAAACGAGGATCTGATGCAAACGTCGGTTTATCGCGTCAATTAGCTGGAAAACACAAGTTAGCTTCGCTTTCCTTATGCGAACGTCGGTTCTCTGTTGCAGACTTGGGTTATCTGATGCAAACGTCATGTTCTGAGTTTCCTGAGATTACACAACAGTATTTACTTTAAAAACAATGGAAACCCCTGTACAACACAAGTTTTTTCAGCAAAGCATCGTACAATTTTCAGGACTGTTCCAGCACTCTAACGCGTCTTTTCATGGACGTCTATGAAAAGAGAACAATTGCAACAAGAAAGAAATCGCCTAGATAACAAAGCTGATGTCGCTTTTCAGTACGGTCGTACAAGCAGGCGAGGAATTCGCACTCATGCTACTAAACCTAAGCAGAAGACTTTGGGGGAACCTTTCGGTATGCAAGTATTTCTTTGAAGTGAGCGAAATGCAGATGCATGCTCCGGTTTGGTCACGAGGCTCAAGCTGATTACCAGAGTTACCACGAACCATGACAGTACCGCCGAATTAGCGCCGATCAAGAGCGTGGGTTCCTTTTCGTATCGTACAATAGGTCATTCTCGACCTGCAAAGTTTTTTTTGTTCACAAGTAGCCAACGCGATCAAACATTAATTGTTACTTCACTATGCTGATGCAGCGTTTTAACAATATTCAAGTAACATGAGATGGGTGCGAGTCCGAATCATATTTTTGGGAGGAGCCCCATTCGCCGCACCAGTAAAACTCGTTCGCAGCGCGGCGAATGGGGCCCCACCCACAAGTATGACTCGCCCCACCCCCTTCACCGCGCGGCGAACGAGTTTTGCTGGTGCGGCGAACAAGGCCCCACCCACAAATATGATTCGGACTCGCACCCCATTAGATGGCTCTAATTCCCTGTGTGTCTATCTACTGTGGGATTCGTTCCTACTGTGCGGTGAGATTTAAAGGCAGCATTCACGGAAAAATAAGCTGTTCTAATTTTTCTGCAATCGGAATCTAACTACCAGTTTGTGAACAACTGCAAAAGGGAATAATTCTCGAAACTTGCTATTTTTCCAGAAATTTGCGGAAGTGCTGAAGACAGCGGCCGCAATCCTGTCTCTTTTCTTGGCCTACCGTAAAACAAACGTCCTATTTTACTTTCGTTTCCGAGCTTTTTTGGCTCGAATTTGTTCAGAGAGTAGAGGAACTGCATGTTCTCTTCAAAAACAAATAAGCCTTAACGGGTATTCCAAAGAAACATCGAAGCAGTGATTTATATCAGGTCGATTTAGGTCCGTAGTGTAATGCTTCCAGAGGCAAGGTTAGCATTGTGGGACGCGAACAAACTCGTCCAAATCACGCCATAGGCACACAATTTGACGCATGTGGATTTTTAAGTGATGAGTATGGGCGAGCTCGTTTGTGCTCAGCAACGCTAGTCGCGCCTTCGAAAACATTACGCTACGGACCCGCTCGATTTTGACTAACTTTTGACCCGCAGACTCTTGCGTAAAGTTGGTTAAAAATAGATTTTTCTGAAAGTAAAGCGAACGAACGCAACTGGTTCTATGGTGACATTGTAGAAACAACTGTGGTAGATTTTTCTATTGCAGGAATTCTAAAACAAAACGGAACTGAACGCTTCTTTTAAGGTCGGTCAAGAAAAAGGGCGGAGTTCCGGCAGACATTTCCAGTCCTTTCGCAGATGTATCGAGAAATATTAGGCTTTGACATCTTTCCTTTTGCAGTTGTTTTAGAAACTGGTAGTTAGACTCTGATTACATAAAAATTAGAAAAACTTATTTCCCGTGAGTGCTGTCTTTAACCAAGGACGTAAACCACCGAAATTTTGAATTTAAACGGCGCAATTTCACAATTAGGGAGGAAAACCTTCTGTATCAAGCTAACAAAGGATATACAAGGGAAACTTACTGTCCACTTCTATTAATATAGCTATGTAAAACACATTTTTTACCTTATTTTTCCTCTTATAGCTCAGCATACGTGATTTCAGTTTTGATTCTGGGAGTGATAAAAGAACTTTCACTCCTTCACGTTTCCGAAATACAAAGAATGCGACTATTCAGCGCATGGGTGCGCATCTATGACCCTATTTATGTTAGTCTGACATCTTTCAGTTTTCGCCCAAGAAAAATATGTTTGTAGGGAAAATGGGCGTGGCAGTGCACGTCCGACGCGTACATTCCTGTCAACGCAAGTTTCGTTGAATTGTAGACTTTAGTTTCAAGGTGTTGGATTTTGATACAAGGTTTTGAAAACTCCTTCTTGGTTTTCTTATATTATTAACAAGTTTCTGGCTTAAGATCAACTTCTGGTGCTTCCATTATGGGTTTTCCCTTTTAGAACTGTTTCTAGTGTTTCCTTCTACATTTTCCGAGATTTAAAATTTCACCACCGTCTACCCCTGGTAAGAAGCGCCCTCTAAAATCTCACATCTTTAAGAAGCCTTGCCCCGGAGAACGTCTAGTCCTCGTAACTCCCATCGGCAAAAGCCCCCCCCCCCTCCCCCTCCCTCTCCCGAAAAAAAAACCGCAGCCGCATCGCAGGTCCCTAAGCGGTACGTAGCAAGCGGTTAAGATCGGCTATCAGCCAACAGCAACCGGGAACCGTTGGCAGTTAGCCAGAACAAGCAATCAGCTGATTACTGCCAGCGCCTCGTGTTGGCTAATTGCCAGGGGTGGTCTAGTGTCATTAACTAACCGCCAGTCAGGGCCGGTATCCACGAAAGTTCCCGGGACCCTCCCGGGACGGTGCCAGGGACATCAGACCGCGTTGCAGTTGCGGCGCGGCGAGGTTCCCGGCGAAATGCATATCCACGAAAGTTCCCGAGGTTCCCGTCGGCTTCCCGGCCACACCCACAAAGTCCCGCCGTAGACGGCGGGAACCTAAGTTCCCGGCGTATATTTTCCGAATGCAGTGGTAGCACTAGGGGATTTTTCGTACAGTTAACGCAATCAAACTGACATTTACACGTCATATAACTAGTAATTCCACTTTATTCGACGTTTTCTCGGGAAATCCTGACCCGCAATTCCAGAGCATACATCCAAAAAGGATCGAGAAGTTTGATTTCGCAGAAACCTGCCCAGGAAGGTTACTCGATGCGCTTACTCTAAGCCTCGCTTTAGTTTCGTGCGTTATAACACTGCTGTAAAGCTACAGAGATGTACGGTAAGCTTATGCAATGAGTCAAAATACCAGAATCGTCGTGCTTTAACGAGCTTATATAATCGGGTTATTTGGTCTAGTTATTACAAATATAGTATCGGTTTTGTATTTTTATGCATTAAGACAAACGTTACGACGGTTTGTAGGAGAAGAACGTTCTACGGCAGATACTTCGGCATTATATACCATGTCAGTAAGAAAGTACCATTTCAACCAATACAATATTTATGATCAGGAGGTTCAAGTTCTCAAAAAAATCTAAGATACTATCCAGCTGGGTAGACCCTAATTCCTTCAAAAAACCTTTAAGACGAAATTAGAGGAGGTAACGATATAAAAACTTAGTTAAGCAAAATAGAATTGTCTGTTTTTCCCTGTCGTATCTATATTATAATGCAAGCATCAATAAAAAAGGAAAAAGCGCTTAAAAACTGCTGTTATCATGCCGTAAACAGTGTCTTCTCTGATTCTCTTGAAATCAGTTTGAAAATTTAAGTTTCGCGTCGT
>KN549218.1:149073-192764 GCA_000797555.1 Oesophagostomum dentatum | reverse complement strand
GGGGGGGGGGGGGGTAAAATTACTAGATATCCTCTTTTTTTTTAAAGAAAAAGTTTCACTCCACCAAATTTGTATCAGTTACCACTTATTACTTCAGAAAGCTACCTATTTTGCAGGAATAGCCTTATTAGGGATTCCCTACTAACTTAAAGCTGCAACTTGTCAAATTGTCAAAATGACTGTAGAGCGTATAAATTAACCTCAAGCTATTTGCCTTCTCTCACGCAAATTATGAACTACAAAGCGAGTATATCACCGATGTCAATATGTTATGCAGTTTTAACGTCCCATTATAGCTATAACGATTTGTCCCTCCTTTTAGTTTTTCCATCTTCGTTTTTAATAAAAAATATTTCTATTGGTAGTTTTTTTTGGTAGAATATCAGGAATCTGCCAACAGTAATTTTTGCTTGAGGAAAAAATACGGACAAATAAAAAAGGGTGATTTTTTGTGGCACACTTGTTCGATCTCTCTTGGACCTCCACTGACATTTGCACATCGAAATGTTGAGTGATAATTCGGGAAATTACGGTTTTGTAAGCTGATGTGGATGGAAGTGCAGACGAAATGGTCATTCGTCGTAAATCTCAGCACCCGTGCGTATCTGCAGTCTTGTGAGGAGGGGATTAATGCAATGCGGGTTCATGGCTTTCTTGAACCCAAGTCGGTATTCCTCAACAGACAGGGAACACTTATGCAATCTGCAACGCAAGGGTTATAGATAAGAACGGTTTTAGGTGGAATCCCTGAAATATGCAGCTGCTCGAAAGCTATCTCATGTGTCTTGTTCACTGAGCTCATAAAGGCGCGAAAAGAGCAGTTGGCGTCGACGCCTCTGCTATTGTTCCTTCTGATTTGCTATTGCATGTCTTCATTACGCTGTCCCTTGAGGATGAACATAGTCACACTGAATGATCGTAATCATTATAGCACAGCATACAGCGCACCCCTTTAATTCGAAACGCTGGTACCGCCGATTCACCCAGCTAGTGAGTGCGTCGGTCATAGCAGTTTAGTGCAACTGCGTACCAGACATTGCACGGCATCGGTTGCCACTGGAGCAACATGCAAGAATCAGCTGTTTCTAGCCTAGTCGTTGTTGCTCCAGCGACAACCGATGCCGTGCCATGCCTGGTATCCAATTGCACTAAACCGTGATGAGCGAGGCATACGTCCTTTGACCTTACCATCGCTTTCTCTCTCTTTTTGAGCAATGATTCTTGCAGAGAAAGGTACGCAAGATAGGTCTCTTTCCGCTGGTTTCAAACTCATTCAGGTAGTTTAACCACGGATTATTTTCGTAAATCCGTGGAAATGTTGTATCTTGCGGCAGATAGTTAAGAAACTGCGTGGATGACTGTAATCTTTCTATAGAAGAACTATGGTAAGCAGAAATAATTGTAGCGGTTATTTCATCTTAAGGTTGTCTGACAAAGGTAACTACAAGTCTTTGGTGATAAAGACAACTGCGATTTTTGCTACCCAATGGGTAATCAGCAGCGGTAGCGCTTTGGTGGAAACTAGCTACTGTCGGCGAGAGTAATACACCCGACCGCGACGCTCATCGCGACCGCTGTAATTTTGAGCAGCGCAGCAAACCCGCCAGCTAGAGATCGTATGGTCGGCTTTTTACCGGATTCCTCTCTTCTCCTATCACGCTACCCCTGCGCCACGGTCGGCTCATGGGCATGTACCCTCTGTTTTGTAAACAGGCCGATTCTGAGCAGCGAGCGCGGTTAAAATGATGACGGAGCAGAGTTTGACCGACTAATTCTGCTTCCATTTGGGCGAGAAGGTGAGCTTTATTGCAATCGATGTAATCCTAAATACACATAACAATGAAAGAAAACAGAAAAACTCAGCCTGTGGTCAAAGCTGGAGTACACGGGTCTGACTGATTTTTCCCAAAAAAGAAACCCATTTTTGCACAAGATACTGCAACATAGAGGACGTGAACCGTGTCTGCACACATGCAGAACGAGAACCTATGCACTGCGCCATGTGAACGCGAATTCCATACCTTCCACAACAGAACTTGCATTCACTGATATCCTTCCTCTACCACACAGATATCAGTAGCAAACCAAGTCGGTTCGAACCCGTCTCGGTGTCAGTGTTTTGCCGACACCCGTGCACTTCGCACTTTTTTAACTAGTATACCGAATTCTACCACAAAAGGCGAGTCTTGACTGATCCCCGAGCCGGAATCGAATCTGCGATTGTTGAGCACTGAAAGAAAGATCTCTTGCCACACTAATCGATGCAACATTTGTCGGTCAGGAATAACCGCGTAAACGAAAAAGGATCCACGTGACCGCTTTACCACAGACTAACCACTATTAGGCAGCAAAACGTATGGCTGCGTCGCGTCTGTTGACGTGGGCAAGACGTGGTCATCAATCTGACGACTACAGCTGGAAATTAGATCAAAATTTGAACTAGTCTTCGTTCTTGTTCTCAGAATCATTGCTATAGATAGCAACTAGCACATTCGCAAAAAGAAATGTTCGTTCAGTTTTGGGCATCGATTGTCAACTGTTCTTGTCATGATTCTTGTTTTTACAAAGTTTTCACATCTACAACCTTCTCGTATCTCTGAGATTATGTAGAGAAGTTTCATGGAAGGACAAATAGGTTGAAGTATGTTCTTGTAGTAAGAGAACATATCCATCATTCTCATCTATTCATTTTAGCTTTCACTGAGTGGACCCGATAAGAATGTGACACCGATTTCCAGCCGATGCTGTGCCTTTAGGATAGCATGCTTTAAGGCAGCAAGAAAAGCTTGTTTCTTGCTATATACGTCAATCCTATCTGTTTGTCACTGAAAACAGAGCAAACTTGAAGTCTTATAATGAGCCATCTTCAAATTGCACATTGGGAACTTGTCATTATGCCAGCCAACCCGATAAATGCGCAGCAAATTTGCTTTATGCTCGAATTTGTCGAGGCAGTTTTTTCCAAGTCAACGTTCATTTAACCGCAGTTCTAAGCTTAGTTTTACCGTCGGCGAAGTTTGGATACCTGTTAAGAAATGTTGTTTCACAGCATATATCACAGCAGTCAAGAACTTGTTGCTTTGATAGGTTACGCCTGCTCTCGCCACTGTTTTGCATCTATTCTGAACGGCTCTCAACGGTGACGCGTTTATTCTGCAATGCCGAGAGTCCATGTTTGAGCTCTGCAGAGCATACGCATTTTCATTTCTAAAGGGGTCCTTTGTTCTTTATTAGATGGATCTGGAAATCTTCATTGCATCGAATTCCACGTTCACAACTACCACTCGTGAATAGGATGCGGCAAAAAAATGTGGCGACTTTTACTGCATTTTATTTGTTCTCCCAGAAAATCATTGAACGGTATCAGTTTGGTGCAGATTGATTACAAAAGAACTCCGATTTTTTTTCTGAACCGTACTGCTCTTCTACCAATCGCTTAAGAGAAAACGTAAAATTTATGATTCAGGTTGGCGTATAAGAGTGTTGCTTTGCATTTGCGGACCACCCAGCTGTTCATAAAAAGCGCTTATATCGATAAACTAAGGATAGGATATTTTTTAGAATCTAAAACAGGCGATATGTTATGAGAAAGTGGCGATATCGCAGTAAACGGTTGAAAGAATCGAGTAAAGTTTTATTTTGGGCTTCTGCAGACCCAGAAAGTGCACATTATTTACACCTTGTTTGTTCCACAGCTACTTCCATTACGTATCACAGCTAATTTCGAACATATCTATTCTATTCATAAGTAGGCTTTTAGAAACATTTACATTTTGTTGCGTAATTTAGAAATCGTCGAGTACGTTTGTCGCATTCTGTTTTTAGTATTGTAGAAACAATTTCGACTCGCTGGCTCTGAACAGTTTCAGTCGACTGTCGTCAAACAGCGTAGCTCCTTAATTCGCTTCTGTTTCGGTAGTATTTTGATAGCGTAGGGGCTGCCGCAGCGTTTGAATGTTCCTGCAATACATCACGCCATTCACCTCAATAATGGGCGCTGAACTCATGTGATGTCTCGGCATCGTTTCCGACTTGCGATTTTCCTTTCCAAAAGTGCATAGGTCATTTCCAGCTGTCTTACCGCCTTTCTCTAGATGTATCGAGAATCCCGATACTATCCAAAATGTCGCCTTTGGTGAATTCTTCTAAGCAGCTCTTTTTTTCGGGTGTTTCGCGAAAGAAATTGAACAGCTTATTCTTAGTCAGCTCTTAGTATAAGCGTAGCTGATATGTCCATCATTCACATTTATTATATGTGTATTCGATTAGCTGGAAAAAAGGATTTTGCTGTAACTTCCCACTTTTTGACAAGCAAAAAAGTAACCTTGTCCATAGAATTTTCTGTCTTCTTTTTTAAAAAAAGTTTTCAAAAAAGCATCAATTTGAAAAAAAACCTACAAGTGGTTCCTCGAAGCGTACTTTTTATAAGAACTGAAACAACACCAACATCCGTTGTTGGATGGCTTGTCATATAAATTTACAAATCTACTCACCTCGTTCCACGAGAAAACGATTATTCATTCATATGTTTTTCAACCGCAATTTTCGTTCTTCTGCGCCCAGGGACTAAACTAAGAACAAGTCTACTATTTCTGTTCCTGTTAATTCCAGACCTGGTATAGCAATTCTCTGTGCAAAAAAATCAATTATTTCTATAGCTTGACCTCTCGGACGACCCCCACCCCTCCTCTGAAACATCCTGACGGGTCATTTTGCGGGCCTGGTGTCCGTACCCTGAATTTTCCTGGTGATCTGTCGGAAACGGGCCATGTTCCAGGACTTGAGTTGAATCCTAACCATGTTCCAGTTCTGGACATGTAGCCATTTTTTGAAAGACTGGAGATTTTCCTAGAGTCGCATGATCATTTTAGTGCTGTCGGGAACAGTTTCTGCACCTCATGCAGACGATCGTGTCCGTTCCGCATATACTGTAACTTTCACTACCAAAGTACTTCATTAGAATCAGCTGTCTGTCTTTTAATGACTGCAAATAGTAGCAAATACTGGCACACATTCTTCACTTCATACGTCTTTTAACATTTCATATTTGAAATTTTGCTCCGCTTCTTTTTTGCTAATTTTTTATTTTTCGAAAAGATCCGTTGGGTAACTTTGGGCAAGGTGGTACGACTTGGTTTAGTCAATTAGAAATACATTCTTATCATTTTTGGTGCTCCAATCATCTGAGTCGTTTTGGTGCTAGACATGTGGTCTTGGGAACAAGATTTAGTAACGGCTGCCAGTCCATACCGCATTCAGTGGGTAACGCCTCGGATGTGACGATTCATCACTACTTATAAAGACTGAAGTATTATATCCCCTGGGACATGACGGCATTCGCAAGGAAAAGTTCATAATCTTTGAGTTTAACTCCAACATACACCGCCATTAGTCTCAGTTCCTTTGCGGTCTCTTCATATCTAGTTTCAATAATGTACGCACAACTTCAAACATTCATATTTTTGTGCAAATATGCTTTACTACTTCTTTACTAATCCTCAAAATGAGCTTTGAGGCTATTAAAGAATGCATAAATTGCAGTAAGCCTTCTTGTATTGTTGGGAGTTACTGTCAACCTAGTAGACTATTGAATACCAGGTTGGTAAGAGTACCCCCTCCCCTCCAGAATCACTGCCTTTTTGTAAACTAGCCATCCTAAGCAGTGTCGCAGTATACGCGAGCTCGTTCGTTGACTTCTATGCTCTCCTGCGGACGCAATGCATTAGAAACATCCCTTTTTTACCCTCTTCCATTAGAATTATTGTCAAGATCGTAATTTTCTAATATGATATTGAGTTACTCGAAATTCCCGGATGCCGCAGCGTTTGTTTAATTAAACAAATGCAGTTTTTTCCAACTTCTTCTATTATTAGGCGATTCAGTTTCACTACTGAAAAAGTGCTCTCTGGAACATCTCAGAGACAGCTTGGAAGCCTCAGTAGCGTTTCGTCAAACCACAGGCTGGGACCGTTGTACGCCAAACGCTAGCCCAGCTCCTCTCAGTATTCATTAGGTTCTAGGGCTATGAATTTTCTAGCGCACGCCGAAAGTCGTGCAGAAATTGTACCTGTTTTACTGTCAAAACGCTCTATTCTAGTTTTGTTGTTGAAATTAACTGCTGAATGCTAGTTGAAATAGACTGTTACCTTGACGTGAAATTCCGGGAGGTGATGAGGGACAACCCAGTTAGATGAACGATTCTGGCTACTCAGGTTTTTAAAACATTTCCCTTCATTGTGTCTCTTCCGCGAAAATTTTTAAAAAAGTCGACAATGGCGCCGCCAGGTTCGGTTTTTTTTTGTGAGCCAAGCGCCCCTTCTATCGCTTTCAGCAGTTTGGCTGTAGACGTTACTGAATTGAATTCCTCTAATTGAATTCCTCTATTCTAGCAGGGTAGCGCGCTGGAGAACGTCTTTCTTCGCATATCCCAGGAGGATGGGTGCGAGACTATCCACTCTGGCCACATGTTCTACTATGCCTGTTCAAATGCGGCTACTAAGTCGTCCACATTTCCATTTGAATTTGCATTGATTCTGTGTGGAAATTCGGACGAGTTGGTGGGAAATGGCAGCCCGACCCCGCCTTTCCCAGGGTGGATAGTCTCGTACCCCAAGAGGATCCACTGTTTCTTCAAGTATTCTGCGAACACACACAAACCTGCGGCGCTGCCGCGGCGCACGTGACAGCCATGACCGGAGCTGGCTGACTGCCGATCGATTGCTGACGTCATCGCCACGTGTCTATTCGCAGACCAGTTGAGGAGACAGTACCCATGGGAGCGTTCATCGTAATTTCTTTCACGAAGGCGTTATACTTGGAAAACAGATCCGAAATCGGCATTACGGCTGTAGGTCGTACTCTCGCCTTGATGACGGCATCTACAACGTCGTAGAAGGCAGCAGTCGACGTCAGCTAGAGCGTCATGGTGCTATTTCATTTTTGTTTTATCACTTTCTCTGTTTTATATGAAACTGCGAAGAAATACTGATAACTGTGCTGATACCTTATTCTGCTTTACTCGAATTGATGGGTGAAGGTGAGCAAGTAGTGTGGGTGCTTAATTTATGATTAAACCATCAACAAAGCTACGATGATATGAATAGAACACTGCGTAGATGTTCTACAGAAATGCTAATCAGTCATATCATTAGTCATATCATTATATACGAAGTGGTATGTCTTTGTGTCATATCGTAAGGACATGGATAAGGGATAGACGCAGTTTCGCACATAGTCGTAGTTTAACAGCTGCACGATGTCAAGGCGTGCGTGTTTACATTGAGTCAGATTTTAGCAGTCATTATAAAAGGAATCTTGAAAGATTAGGACTTTCTTCTTCTGCTCCCTTCAGTAGGTCTCACATCTTCGTGTCCCACCTCTTTCACTTCTGCCGTCAAATCCTTCGCATAGGTTTCTGCAAAAATATTCCGGCAGTGCCTGAAGCGCAGCAAAACATAGTGGAAGCTACAAAAGGATCCTTTACCTGCTACTACGCTTTGCTGCACTTCAGGCATATTCCTATATATCGTGCCGAGAGAATTGAGTTCGCTGACTGCGCTGCTCGTCTTCGGCTGGCTCGCAGTCTCCAGCCTTGTTCGCTGGCACGCTGTTTGTTGCCGCTACGTCCTCAGGGTCGACGATTCTCATATTGCCTTGCTAAATTTGAATTCTTGTGCGTATTCCAATAAGAACACTATAGTGGTCGTCGAATAGCCCTGTCGAGCACCGAACCGCTACTGCAAATTGCAGAGGAGGCCGCTCTTGCTAGGTGATTAAAGGCCTTAGGTATCTCAATTTTTTGTGCCACTGCTCTGTCCGTTAGATCTGTTACAATTAAAACGCCGCTTACATAGTTCACATAATGTGCGACTGGTAACAAATAACATCGCACACAAATGACCACTGTCTTCTCGACTCATTCCGAGATAGCAGTATACCGGATTTCAACTTTGAATGTCTCACGTTTTTTGTGTTCCAGATTCAACTTCCGCTTTCTGAACAAGTTCGAACAGCGAAGGGGAATTATCCTCGTATATAAAATGCAAACCTTGCGAGCACTTTTTTGTGTATTGTTATACCAGTGAGAATCATTGCTAGTAAAGCTTTCAGGAAACTTCTACTTATATATAATACAACATCTTTTCAGATTTCAATAAATACGAAACATGCTCACAAAGGCGTCCATTCGGAACGCTAGGAAAACCTCGTTTCCACTAAAAGCGGATCACCTTTTGTTTATCAATTCAACTGCTTTCACAAAAATTTCATTCTACGTATCACCGTTTAGTCCTCGCTTCCCTTACTGACCTAGTCGTGACTGTCCGCCCGCCCCCTCGACTTTCAGATTCCATCAAATCACTACTACTTCAGATTTTTTACTAATGTTTTAATACTTTGCAGTTGTTATTTCCGTTTATTCTTGGCCTCATTATTTTAGCATTAGCTACATAGCACGTGCTTTGCAACTTTTGTGGTATCTATGCCATTTACTGCTACCAAGAGTTTGCATAATTGTCTTCAAAGTATTTGTTAGGTTGGAAACCAACCATCTTTCCTTCAAAGCCGCATTTACTTGCAATATGAAATGTATAATTAAAAATTCTTTTCTTTCCATTCCCGATTTCTTCTTGCGTTTCCGCTCATATGCACTTGTAGGAAGTTTTAGAATAGAAAACTGCCAGCCTCCGGCAATGCAGAAAAATCGGAATAAATTCGAATACGGCTGATTCTTGCTAATCCGTTGATGATGGACCTCCATACTACACTGAATAAACCAAGTCTGCTCAGCAAAGCCTCAGATGCACGTGCCTTTAGATACATACAGTGGCGGACAAAAGTTTAACAATTTTTTCTTTTCGGCTTTTCTCAAAAATTTCCCATTTTCCTTCTGCTAGATATAGTATAGATAATTGAAGACAATGTAGGAAATGTGATCACGTTTAAAAACAGGCGAAAACTGCACGAGAAAAATTGGCAGCTTCAGATTTTTGAAGATTTCGCGGACAAAAGTTTAGCAATTTTTTAATTCCATGACAAATCCGACAAAAAAATAGGGTTCTTTGATACATGATGATACATTGGGGATAACTGGATGCGTCTGTAACCACTGCAAGACATGGAACGGATAAGAAGTTGAGTTCTTACTTGTAAATCGCTTGCATCTCTTTCAGGAGAAAATCGGATCTTTCATTAGCGTTTCTGACTCCGGTAGGTCTAATTTTCATGTTCTTTACACTCCATAGGCTTTCTTGCAAGTTCTTATCGAAGCTCTAGCTCGTCCATGCCCTAATAGTTACCTATTCTGAACATTCCATACTTTTAAGCATGACCGGAATTATGCTCTGAATCGTCATCTTGCTGAAAAACTCAGGATTTAAATATTGTAGAGAGAGCAAGTGATAACATAACACTATGGAATATGTTTTGACATACAGCGGAGCCCATCGGACAGAAAATCTTGTGCTTTGGGGCTAGTTTCGGACATATCGAGAGGGCCCCATTCCATTAGATTACCTTTGTAGCCTGTACCATGTCTGGCAGTAGAAACCTGGCATTTATGATTGACTCTAACATTGAATGGGTACCGGCTAGAAATCTTGTCAGCACTTAAGAACAGCGCAGGTCGCACGTATAATGAAAAATTTTGAAAATTTTAATGTTTGAGGAAAGCCGAAAAGAAAAAAATTGCTAAACTTTTGTCCGCCATTGTATAAGAGCACCTGGAACCACTCAGCACTGCAAATCGTCTTATGTACAACCAAAAGCTAGAATAACTTGCGCTCTTTAGTCAGTTAAAGACTCTGTTCATACACAAAAAGCAGTGGCGGTCCGAGGATAATTTTTGAAAGTGACCCAGAGGCCAGAGAAAAAATTGAAAAAGGGGTGAGATTTAAAAAAAAATAATTTTTGTCACTGATTTAAAATATCGATTTCTATTTTTAAATTTTTTTTTGCTGTTTGGGCCCACTTAACGTGATATCTAAGCGTTTTCATTTTTTAATTACTTGTTTACTAAAACCTCCTAAGTCTTAATGCTACCTAGTATAGAGTTTCTTGTAGTCTTTCTTCACAAATAACGGATGGCTCATAGTTTTCTTACGCGAAATCCACAGCGCTTCAGTACTCCAGTAAAGCCCTGCCTTTTCTCGCTGCGGAGGCCGCTGAATGGCCAAGTACTGGCAAGAGGCCTGTTCCTTCAAAACGTCGTAACCTCTGTTTTGAAATCGAGGCGGATTCTGAGCCGCGCGCGCGCAGTCAAACTGGCAGTGGAGCAGAGGGCGGTCAGCTCAGTTTGCCCCAGTTTTGGCCAGAAGTTGAGTTTTTCGTTTTCTTTCATTGTTGTTTATGTTTAGGGTTATATCGATTGTACTAAAGCTCAGCCTCTCGCTAAGATGGAAGCAGAATTAATTGATCGGCCTCTGCTTCACCGTCAATTTAACCGCGCGCGCGCGGTTCAGAATCGGCCTCGATTTCAGAACAAAGGGTATTTTATCTGCACAGAAACTTTCAAAACCACTGCATGGCACTGTTCTCTGAGAACGGGAGCTTTCCCACAAACTTCTACTACTATTAGAAGGAATCAGTACATGCCCATTAAGAGTACAAATTTGGAAACCCAAATTTTACGTCTCATGCATTTATTATTGATTAAAATTTTGAACGTAGCACTAGTGACTGCAGGGATGCTAGTAATTTGGCCGAAACCTGCTACAAATGGGCAGACGAAATTTTCGATTAATATCGAATTGATGCTAGCTACACCTATCTAGTCAGGATCTAATTGGTATTTCCAACGATAAACCGCGTTTTTGAACAAAACTAGGGACCAGGGAGGACCGGAGCCGTGGTCGCATACACAAGGACGCGCGCTCACGCACTTAGCCATCTGAACACATATAACGCAGGTTCACCTCTTTTATTATTCGACCTTCACTCCCATATCATTCGAAAGAAAACTTAGCGAGGTCGGTTCGTCCCTCTAGGTGCCATCGCTTTTGCCGGTGCTCTATTACTAACTTCAATTAAGTGCTAAATCAAATTCTCGCTCAAGAGGCTGAATACAATCAATGCAAATGAGGACCCGAACCCGCTACAGTTACCTCAGAAGGCAAGACGCTTGCCGCTAAGCCAAACGGTGATCGATGGACCACGTATCAGTCAGGGATAACCACGCGACCGAGGCAGATCCAAATGTCTGGCGCGCGCTTCCTCGCGTTCTCTGATCTGTCAGCGGCTGTCCCGCCAGTACAGTAATGTCGACGTAAGCAAGACGTGACCATCCCTCTGAAGATCCAAGCTAGCAATTAGATCAAAATTTGATTCAAATTTCGTTTTACTTTTCAGAATAGTTTTCTTTTATCCTAATTAGCATATTTGCAAGAAGGAATTTTCAGTATTAAGTCCCAGTCAACTTCCGATATCACTGCTCATCTCGACCAAAATACTAGCATCCCAGATGTAAAATGCATATCGCTTCAGGATCGATATTGTGTTTACAGTTACATTCCGCGATGCGATTACGCGTGGCTGCTTGTGGAGTTGTACCTTGTAGGACTCACCTCTACAAAAACCACACTCAAACAAGTGCTTATGCATTCAAGCAAATGAGGATGCAACGACCGAAAACTTACCTCGTGAGCAATCCAGTATAGACGCTGAGTACTCGAATATTTGAGTGGTTAGTGATTTAGGGGTCTTAAGTACCCAAATATTCGAATAGGACGAAATTTTTGCTTTTTCGAGTACTTCAATATTTGAATACACGTTTTTTTTCAAATATTATATATATTGTCGGATATTATTCGATTCAGTCAGCACTTTAGCCATTATTTTTTCTCTGAAACTATTTTTGTGGAGGTGGTTGGCTTTTATTTTCATGGAAGAGATTTCGTTGTCCTCACAGTTCTCAAATTTGCTAATAAAATTCTCTTCGAATCGTCCATCAATAGCAGATAATCATGATTATCCACTACCACTAAATTATCCACTAATCGCATGTTCGCGGAATCTCTCTTCAAAAATCTTTCCTGTCATAGATATCGTATTTTCTTTTCAGGAAACTGCGTCTGTTAAAGTCGTTTTTTCACCTGATCTATTGCATGACTAACCTACAGAGTCGGATAAAATAAGTAGGCAAAACAGATAAAATAAAAAGAATGGCTTCAGGACTATCACATGGTTGTTATTCTAATACCTTACATCTCCTGTTTATTTGCTACAAAAAAAGAGAAATGCCTGGATATCCACTTGAGAGTCATTATTACAAGCAACAGATGCTTCTCAACAACGCATATTTACAGCTATTGCAGTTGTTATCCTCCGGGGTATTTGAAACGATAATTTACCAGTAAAACTATATAAAGTAGTTAGTTTGATGATGACACTCCTCAGAAAGTGTGTAAGTGGGCTGATGAATACTGTTCGAAAGGAAGGAAGACAAGGAGGGCTGGGGAAGTTTCTGGTGTCGATGTGGGTTTTTCTGCTCGACTCTAGCACAACTGAAGTCCGGTCCGTGTGCCGCTTGCAAAGGCTTTTTTCACTTGATTTCGCGGATTTGCGTTATTTTTAATTTTAGCTAGTTTAGCGAGTGCTTATCGTCCTTAGTAACTAGCATTCGTAACTAACATAAATTTTAGTGTTCTCTCATCTGAGAAGTGGACCTCAGATAAGCACAATTCCGATCTTTCCGTTAAAAAAGTCATACGCTTACGCGCGTTTGTAATACTGGCCAGCCTACTGAATGCTGTTATTTTCCATACGTAACGGTGAGACAGTTAGCATAGCATTTATTGTCGTAGCTTACATCTCACTTGGAGGGAATTTCGTAATCTCGCTGAAGCCGTATCCAAGAAAGCAGGTGAACCTTTTGTCACCCTTTGTCAGGCTTGTCCAAAATTGTTTTTCCTTGTGAAGGTACTCGTCGACAAGCCCCGCAAACGTGACAAAAGGTTCGTCCACTTTCTTGGATACATCGGCATATACTCTCTTTTTCGCTCTCTATGTCTAGTGAGGTGGGCGGGTTCAGGCATTCCAGGGGGATGGAGAATCCAAACGAAAGTCCAAAGCAGCTTGAAAAGAAAAGTAACGCGTCGAAGCGGAGCAAATTGATCAACACTTCGCTAGTTCTCCGTGTGTCAACCTGTTTGGCCGTGACCGGCGTCCCCTTCGGTTCCGCCCACCTCACTAGTCATAGTCCATGAAAAGGAGAGTGTAGTTTGTTGATAGTTGAAAGAACCGCGGCGATTCTCCATTTTCCGTTTGACACTGATTTTTGATGTTAGAACTACGCAATTGGGACAAGTCGAAAGGAACTTAGAGTCGAACTAAACGAATCGCACAGTATTAAAAAGGAGGGCTGGTGAACAACAAGTTTATCTGTGATACCTTTGCTAGTAAGGAAAACTTCAGCTTCCTCAATGAAAAACATTGGTAGCTATAAACTACACACAACACAGTTTGTGGAATCAAGAATACAGAAACAAAGCATTCAAACAATCGATAACTGCGAAGCTCCAAAGCATCACTAGCGAGCTGTCCTCTGGAGGGAAATACCCATCTGACGCACGGTTTTAGAAGTGGATCTCTCAGTGATGGTCCTGAGGCTAACGCTGTCCGTGATGTCACGGATCTGCGGCTCGACTTGAAATCTGGTAATCAGCCCCATGCGTCGTGGCCGACGCGTGTCCACATTTCGCTCGCTACGACGAGGCTCACACACTATGGACCTTTTCCTAACTCCTCTGCTTAGCATTAGGCTAGGAATGAAAAAGAGAAAAAGCACATAACTTCAGCATCTTTTGAGAGGTGAGCGGATGGCGTGAAAATGCCGAGTTGCCTGCTTTGAAGGAAAATTTATTATTTCAAGGAGTTGAAGAATCGTGAAAGGAGTGGGAAGGATTGAAGTGGAAGTGAAGCAGGACCGCAGGTTATCCAGGTACTAGTGTGCTGCTGCCAAAAATCTTAGGACACAAAACTGCGTTTCAAATCAGCGACTTCAGGCCTGGGATGCTAGTAATTTGGCCGAAATAAGCAGCAAATCACAAAGTGATATCGGAAGTTAATTGGGACTTAACACTGGAAATTATTTTTCTCAGATATGCTAATTAGGAACAAAGAAAACGATTCTGAAGAGAAGAACGAAAATTTGAATCAAATTTTGGTCTAATTGTCAGCTTTAATCTTCAGAGTGATACCCACGTCTTGCTCACATCGATATTATTGTAGTGGCGGGACAGCCGCTGACGGGTCAGAGAACGCGAGAGAGCGCGTAACAGAAAGAGGCGCAGAGCTTATCACAAACAAGGAACAAAATGTCCTCCGGAGGACATTTTGCTCCTTGTTTGTAATTAGTTTCTAATAAAGCTGTCACTGGAATCTGACTCACTCGCGTGGTTATTCCTCACTGATGCGTGATTCATCGATTAGCGTTTGGCCTAGCGGCAAGCGTCTTGCCTTCGAGGATAGCAGTCGCAGGTTCATGTCCGCATTGGGGTTGGCTGTCGAGCATTCAGCCTTTTGTGCAAGAATTTGATTTACCAGTTAATGAAAGTTTGTAATAGAGCACCGGCAAAAGCACTGGCACCAAGGCGCATTCGAGCCGACCTCGTTAACTTCTCTTTTGAATGATATATGAGTGAAGATGAAATGATGAAAGAGGTAAACGCTGCGCGAGTGTTCAGATGGCTCAGTGCGTGAGCACGCGTATTGCATGTACACGGACACGGATCCAGTCCTCTCTGGTCCATTTTGTTCGAAAACGCGGCTTATCATAGGAAACACCGATTAGATCCGGATTAGATGACTATAGCTAGCAGCAACTCGGCATTAATCGAGAATTTCCCCTGTCCATTTGTAGCAGATTTCGGCCAAATTACTAGCGTCCCTGGTTGCAACGAAGAAAACGAATGCCGCGGAGTCGGCGGCCGCCCCAAATCGCATATGCTACTTTATTTATGTTTGCTTCTAAGATGTACTCTCATTTGAGCCTACATACTTCTTTTATCTTAAGGTGTTTCATGCCATGAAACTGTTCATTATATATTTTGTAAGGTTTCCTGTGCAAGTTTTTCGTTTCGGCTAGACTTTTTCGCTCATTTTTGATATCTGATCAAAAGGACCTCGCCTCAGTTTCCAGATTTCGCGTCATCTGTCTGGCAGTTTTCTATTTCATGGTTTGTATGAACTAGAATCGCAGCAACGATGATCAATATCATGGAGAACAACAGTGTCATCACAGCTATGCTTGATCTCAAACTACGAGATGAGAACGGCAGTCTTGTGAGTTTCGTCCTCTAGTGGGCTTATTACCAGCGACATGAAGTCTTTCCAGAAATCTGTGCTCAACCTGCCCGTAGACGTGCTGAAGCAGTACTGTCACCTGGACCAGGTGGCTGATTTTGCTAACCTTACTCTGTTCATATACAACGCAAACAACACAAATTCTCGTGAGGAAATGAGGTCTTGGATTAGATCCTTTTTTTGCAGCACTCTGACAGAGGAGATGTGAAATTTCTGTTACAGCGGCACTCCTACTCCTTACACTGTTAAGTTGTTATTGTCGGTTTTGTTCCTCATTGTAGGATGTATCGGACTGGTCGGCAATGTTCTTACAGTGCTCGTGATTTACAAGGTATACCATATAGACATATAAGTAAAAGGATAGGGTGGGTCAGACAGAACTGTGCTCCGTTCCACTTAACCCGGTCTCCGCTGAAAATACTGAAGAAGAATCCTTTAAGACCTGTATCAAAAATTAGCTAGAATTCGATACTTGTCAGGTAGAATGCTGCCTGCTTCATCCTTCTAGAACTGCTAAACATGCTCTCAAGCATATTTTTGCACTCAGGGAGTGTAGGTGGTCAGCACAGTGAAGTCCAGCAACTGCCATGCACCGTACGCGCCTTTTTGGGACTCTGCAGCCGGCGGTTTTTGCTCTCGTCCTAGGCCAGCCGACAGACGTACGAACTTCACTTCAAATTCAGACACCGTCACTGCACTCACATACCAATTACTTCCTTGCTTCACTCGCAATTTCGGACCTGTGCTTGATAGTCGTTGGTGTTCCTTTCGATCTGTTCCACCTCTGGCGAAAGGACCGTCCGCCAGCGATTGTTGGATACTGCGCCTTTATGAGTGAGTGCCTCATGCGAATTCAGATACATACCGAAATTTATGAATGATTTTAGGTACCTCCATATCATTGTTTACATTTGCCTCTATCCTAACAATCGTCTCTTTGACGGCTGAACGTTTCGTTGCCATTTGCTATCCTTTCAGTCATCGTGCCCTTTTCGATAAACGAAGGTCTGCTGTCTTGACGAAGAATTAGAATAGAGACTAAGGCACGAGACAAAATCTGCCGTCTCTCTGCGAATGACAAGGCACAAATCATTTCATGAAAATGTCTTGTTTTCTTCTCTTGAAGATCTTTTAAATGTTCATATTGACGAGAACAGTGAAGAAAGACTGCTCTTGAGAAAGGTTTGCTCACTGAAGAAACGAAAAACAATTCCCGTAGATCGCAACCTAATACCTGCCAGGTTAAAAGTCTGTAACTGTAGTTTGGAAGACGCTGTATGCTCAGAGATATTTTAGGGTGATATATCTTATTTATCTGATATGGCTGCTGGCGTTCTTCCCTTCACTGTATGTTGGCCTGCAGGTGGGAGTTTTCCAAATTTGGAACAGGAAACCTTATTTGCTACAGAACAAAAAATAAATCTGGAAGTAAAGAAAGTCCAGAGAAGCAAGACCGAGGTTTTCAGTATAACGCAAACATCTGAAGTACTCCGACTGATAGAACGTTCATGCTGTAGATTTTGAAATAGATTTTGAAATTCTTTTACAGCTCCAGAAAATGTTTCATTAGAGCAGCTATGGTAAAATTCTTCCTTTTTAGCTGTTCTTTTTCTCCAAAATCAGGAGCTCTTCCCTGCCATTTTCTTTGTACGTCCATACGCACAATGCTTCCTCTACAGTAATAAATACAAAAGATCTTGACGATTCTTTGACATGGAGTAAGCACGTTGAACATGATAAGAAAGAAAAAAAAAGCTTGGGATAGCGCTAGCAGTTAGCATCCAAATAGGAAATAGAAGTTATTTTTTTCGATTCTGAAAAGGAGAACGGAAATTTATCAAATTCTGATCTAATTCTCAGCTTTAATCTTCAGAGTGATGGTCACGTCCTGCTCACGTCGATATTATTGTAGTGGCGGGACAGCCGCTGACGGATCAGAGAACGCGAAGAAGCGTGCGCCAGAAAGAGGCGCAGACGTTGTCACAAACGAGGAGCAAAATTTCCTCCAGAGGACATTTAGCTCCTTGTTTATAATTAGTTTGTGGTCATTGGGATCTGCCTTGCTCGCGTGGGTTATCCCTGACTGATAGGCGTTAAATCGATTAGTGTTTGGTTTAGCGGCAAGCGTCTTGCGTTCTGAGGTGACAATCGCAGGTTCGGGTCCGCACTGGCGTTAACTGGCGAACATTCAGTCTTTTTGCGAGAATTTGATTTACCAGTTAATTAAAGTTAGCAATAGAGCACCGGCAAAAGCAGTGGCACCCAGAGGGATTCGAACTGACCTCGCTAAGTTTTCTTTCGAATGATATGGGAGTGAAGGTGGAATGATGAAAGAGGTGAACCTGCGTTATATGTGTACAGATGGCTCAGTGCGTGAGCGCGCGTCTTTGTGAATGCGACCATGGCTCCGGTCTTCTCTGGTGCCTAGTTTTGTTCAAAAACGCGGTCTATCATTGGGAATAGCGATTAGATCCGGATTAGCTGAGTATAGCTGGCATCAACTGGGTATTAATCGAAAATTTCCCCTGCCCATTTGTAGCGGATTTCGGCTAAATTACTAGCATCCCAGATGTTATTGGAGAACTCTGCGAAGCAACTAGGCTCTTCGAAACAAAAACGTGCACCGGCAAGGAGGCCAGTTTCCTTCTGAAAGCTCGCCGGACCACAGAATGCCAATAAGCACCTGCTGCTAGAAATCTGTCCTGAAGCAGAGACGCTGACATACTGTATACGTAAGTCTAGCAACAGATGCTAGGGCTGCGAAAAAGGGCCTTTTTGAAGCATTATTGGATTTTTACACAAAAGCCTCAACCCCTTATGGGCGCATCAAAATAGATGGCTCAGAAATGCCCCCTTACTAATCCTTGCAGATTGCGTTCATTGGGGATTTTTAGAGCAAAAAATTTTCTATATGAGGGGTATCCCATAGTTTAGAAAGAACTATAGATTCCAAAAATGCATAGTGTAAAAAATGCATAGCGCATACGATCGCAGAGCTGTGAAATGAGTTCCGGGCCACTTTACATGAGGGTGAATAACCGGGAAAACTTTGTAAAAATGAAGCAGTACTGATACGGCATTCTACTCCTCAAGATATGAAGCATCCAGTGGGCTGTTGTGCACCATAATCAAGTGCAATGATCAGGATGCGGAATAGAAAACCGTGTCAATTTGTTGGACTCTTTGTTTGAGAATTGCTTAAAAACAAAGCTTTCACATCGAAATATGTAAATTCCATAATTAAAAAAGTTTATAAAACCAAGAATGTCATCGTTTTCGGTATTTCGCGAGTATGTCATTGAACTTATATGAAACAGAATTAAAGCTCAATCCACGTCCTTGCTTTGAATTTGGGAGCTCTTCTGTTTTGTGTCGAGATTTTCTTTCGACTACAACAACAAGACAGAAAACAATAATGGAGAACACCACTGGTGTATTACTGCCATAAGTGGTATAGCAATGGTGAAGGTCATACTTCGAAAGTTCTATGTCTGATGCTCTTTGGGCGAGAATGTGAACTTTAATGCAATCGATACCCCAAACAGATAGCTATGAAAGAAAACAGAGAAATTCAACTTCTGGCCAAAACTAGAGCAAAATGAGCTGACTGCCGTCTGCTCCACCGTCAGTCTAACCGCGGACGCACGACTCAGAATCGGTGTCGATTTCAAAACAGACGGTACAACTCATTCGATGCAGCGTGTCTTGAAAAATACAGCGCATTGTCTATTGTCTCAACTGCACATTCTAGCAAAGTTCTTCACAAAAAAGCTTTTATCCACCAACATATCTTTGCCAGAAGACCTCCCACAGCTTTTTCTTTCATTCGTTCTTTTTCCTTGTTCAAATATATAGAAGTGTTTTTTTTTTGCGCATACGGATCCGTTTGCCGAAGAAAGGAAAGAAGCTTTTCAGTGAGAGGCATAGAAAAACACTCCGGCTTCTGTTCCACAGTACTTAGCGATTCACGAGTATGGCAAAATGCCTCTAAAGCTAGGAAAAAAACTGGTTATGATTCTGATCAAACCCAACATTTTTTAAAATCAGCCCAGAGAAGTGTTAGAATTTAATAATAAACCGCAGCTTCCAGAAATAGCATATCGAAAACCTCAACTTCCTAAAAGACGCTTCATTTCCACAGAGAAACTCAACAGTGCTTAAGTTCACAACCGCTTACATTACTTACTTCGGAATAACAAGAGCTCTACCGGTGCCTGAAGAATGCTATCGATATTTAGTTCAAAAGAGTTGTTCCCGACTTCTGCGGCTACAATAGAGAGCTAGATTCGCAAAGGGGAAGTTGTGACTATGTTACGAGTCAAAACGTTCCATTTCGGTACCCTTTCGAGGTCAGTTCTTTGTCGTCTCCACGTCTAACGAAGAGCTTTATTTCAATTTCAGCTAACAATGGTTGTCACATTCGTACTTCCGCTCATATTTATCGTTTACTGCTATGTGAGAATCCTTGGTAAGTTCACGTACTTCATTGCTCACACCCCATCCGGGTTTTCCGAGACGTCTTTTAAACAGCCACTCTCAACGAAATGGCAATGGCTACACGGGTTCATGTTCCCATAGGAACCTCTACTAGTGCAGACTCTGGCCAACCAAGTATACTTTATGTACACACGAAGAACTACGCTCCTCCGAAAAGTCAGCAGGCGCAGAGGATGGTGATTAAAATGCTTTGTAAGTATTATTTTGACAAACGACTATTCGTATTCAGCTCAACTTTCATTGCAGCAACTGTCACAGCTGTATTTTTTATCTGCTACTTACCTTATCACATAGAACGACTGATAGTACAGTATACGAAGCAACAGTGCGAAAGTTCCACATTCTGCTTACTACTGTACCCAGTTACTGGTAAGGTGCATCATCTGCCGAATAAAAGTTAGCTATGTCAACTATAACATGAGTTTTGACGGCTAAGAATGGAAGTCAGTCTGTTCTGAGTCACCGCTGTTTGTTCCACATACTGCTTACTCAAATTTTGCGCTATGAAATCGGGATAGGTGAGCACTGGAAATCCAGATCAAGAGAATACACGTTTTTTCGCGTCGACGCCGTGCCACGCGCCTACTGGAGAGAGGATCCGGCCCGTGTGAGGAGCTGTAATCCATTCCTGACATGATCTCAAACGCTACATCTGCACTCTCTTTCTAGAAGGTCAAGAGGAAATAGTATTAGAATGTCTTTGAATTCAAACCAGTGCAGCAGAACTTAAAATTATTGTGTATGCTCAATTACTAATCCAGAAACAATAGCTATGCGAAAAACTCATCCCACTCCTTCACAAGATTTCGTCAAAGGGTCAGAGAAGATGCGATTTCTTCGCAGTCTTCATCACTTGCTGTTACATTTCGGGGAAAGCAGCGCGCTGCATCTCACAATAGAAACAAAAACTTCCATAAGTTAGAGGAGAAACGAAAGCCAGAAATATACGATAGTACTGTAGAATAAACTGAAGAATCGTTTAAGATAGCAAAAGAGGTGGGTGAAATTGAAGACTCTAACATCGCAGCACTTTGCTGTCAACCTAGTATATCTTCGTACACCCATATACATATCTTCGTACACATAACACATTAAGGATTTTATCCTACAAAAGCAATGTTCGCCTGTTCACAGCTTAACTACAAATATTTATTTCAGGATTGTTGCAGTATATATCAGCCACTCTTAATCCGATATTTTACAACCTTATGTCAACCCGGTTCCGAGCAGCATTTACGCAACTTTTGCATCAGATACTTCCGAAGCGAGATCAAGACTACGGTTCTCTAGCTAGGATGTGACATGAGTATTTACTTCCATTCATCAAGAACGCCTTATACTGCTTACGTGTACATTGACATCCACATTCCTGTCTTAAATTCTACATGCAAATACTATTTACGAAGTTTATCGTTCTATGTTATTCCAAAACGTGTATATAAAATATCGCAGATGTCCCGTTTATAGTGTATAAAAATTTTCTTCACAATTTATCATTTCCTAACATACACGAGAAATCGAACAACATGGCAACCAACGAAAACATTCTAATTTATACTTGAAACCGTACTGTGTTCCTAAGAGTCGCCAAAACTACCGAACAATTAACTATAATATAGCTAACTGCTAGACGTGGTCGTGCCAAAACTGCTGCATGTCTCTCTTTTTATATCATCTTACACTTGGACATTGAGTCCTCTCAATGTCTGGATAGCACTCTGGAGGTATTGATCTTTGAAAGCTTTTTCGGACGCCTGTCTCTCCACCTAAATGGTTCAATATTAGATAATTAGAGGAAAAGTGCGAACTAAACATCTCCTTTATTATCAATACTTTAGCTTCGCACGACAGCATTTTTGTATAACTCAATCATATTCGGCCTCGCAATGTCGATCTTTTTCAGAAACAATAAAAAGCTGTCTCAAATCTTAAAAGTAACTGTTTTATTCGTGCAAACGAGCCGCGTCGTACTATCGTCAATATGTTAAAGGGTAAGAAGTAGTCCCACATGAATTCCAGTACTACCTATTGTACAGTCCTTATCGGATATTAAGGTTTCAAACTTCAATAAGTCGAAAAATCGACTCTGCCAACGCGTTTATCAATCCGCGAAAAACTCTACCCTCATGGCTTTCCAAATCTGATGGGACATATTTTGTTCCATCTTGTTTTCGACAAAATCCTTTCGCTTTCTTCCAAGATACTATCTGCTTCACAACTGAATTACCAGGCTAACTGCATTTACTTCAACACCATAGATGGAATACCCTCAAAATTTACACCGAGGATCCTCACTTTTTCAAAACTCGAGAGGAAGCCCTTCACTTTGGGCCTCCCTCCAACTCGCTTTTCGGTTTATTTCTCAACGACTTTAATTTTCAACGTCCACTTAACGGAAAAAGGCAGAAGAGTTTGCAATAAGAACGGTGAGAGTGCCAGAAAATGTGGAAATAGAGGTTTGTGGAAAACCTACGCCTGGTCTGCAGCCCAACTGTCAGCTAACGTAGGAACTGCGTCAAAGTTGACTCATTTTTGGCCAAATTTTACGTATCATATGATTTCTGGCTAATTTTTCTATGAAGAAGGGGACTTTTTCCGAGAGCGAGGTCCTCCTATAATAGAGGGAGGTTTGCCCGCATCAAATGGTGTATTGGTTTTGCAAGAATTATCCTGGTAGTGCTGGCAAAATTGCGTCAAACTGAGTGATTTTTAAGCTTTTACCGTAAATTTCAGGCTTCAGTGGAAGACAATCTCAAATGCGAGGTCCTCTTCGGACTCCTCTCATCGTGAGAAATCAGATGATATATAACGTGCATTCTCTTATTGGCTGGGAGTTGAGATCTCGCGTAATCATGACTGGCCTACGCCCGATTTCACGCGTCCTTTAAACGTACCGTGCGTAAGTCTGTTATAATTACGCACGATCTCCGCAGAGGACCTCGCATTTGAAACTGTAATCCACTGAACTCTGAAATATGAAGCTAAAACTTAAAAATCGGTCAAATTTGATGCAATTTGGTGCATTTGCGGAGCAGCACCTGCAAAAGTAAATATACCCTTGGATAGAGGAAACTTCGCTGACTAAGAGGACCTTGCATTTGGAAAAAAATGGCCCTTGCGCGAGAAATGAGCAACGAAATGGTCGCGCGCCAGAAAATAGGCTTGCTTTTGGTCGATGGAAACCTCTCTGATCGAACATTTCTCTTTCTGCTAGACTACCTTCAGTTTTACCCATGTCCGTCAAAACTGGATCTTCACTTTTCGGACCCCTTACGCCCGACTATTCCACCTATGTTCAACGCGCGATAAGACTGCCAGCGTGGCTGAGGCGAAGAAGCGAAACAACGCATCGCTACGATTCTCTTCGATATCTGTGGTGTTTTTGACCATCGGACGCGCTACCAAAAATCAACAAACTGAAAAGTTACGAGTGCTGAAGTACATTCTTAAAAGTTACTCCATTTTCCTTCGTTTTATCTGTTCCATTCTCGTTTCGATCGTAAAGCCTTCAACCGTGCAACACCTGCCTAGCAACACAGATGTGAAACAGATTGTATAATATAACACATGAATTAAAATCTAATTAAGACATCACGATGTCGAAAATGTCAAGCGTGCGTTGAATCCTCACTATGAGATCAAATCTAGTGCATAAAAACTAAGTTTCAAAAATAAGCCAAGGTTAAAAGTGGTAAACCATGAAGGAACAACAGAGAGTAAGAATATATGGAAAAATAGGCATCTAGCGAAAAAAAACCATAGCACTCACTCCCTCAGTTATAAACTTCAGCATTTGCTCCTTTTCGAAGCGCTTCTTTGTTTCTTCGGTCTCTCTCAGGTAATCCAAACGACGTTTCAATTCAGTCGCCACTTTCTGCACATTTTTCCTGAAAATAAGCGCACTAGAGTAATGTTCAACATGTAAACAACTTGTTAGAATAAAAGTCTTTTTTTAAACACTTGTATGCATAAGCTAAGAAACAAACCTAAAAAGAACCACGTTCCTGATAGTAATTTTTAAATGCTACACAATACAGTGAAAACAGCTGTTAATCTAAACAAACAGAATGCAGATATTTGCATTAGCAGGTACCTGTATTGAGCCTCTAACTGCAACTGCATGTTCTCTTTCATGATCACAGGAAATGACTCCTTTACTAGTTTAAGAGACTCTGTCTCAGCAGCTGATGTCTGAAACACTGCATTTAATCATCGTCAAAAAATTGAATCTAAAATCAGACCTTTCGGAACTCGACAGCATCCTTGAGATCTTCAGCGATCAATCCCTTGAAGTAATCCATACGTTTTTGATATTCCCCGTACAACCAATTATCAATTCTGTCTGGAAGATAATCCTCATTAATAAGAATCTCTTCCTTCATAATCATATAGTTACTATTTGCAGAAATTGAACAAAATTTGGCACATTAGGAACCCGGCATGCCTGACGCGTAATATCGTCGCAAATCGCCGCAAAAATGCACAAATCTTTGCTCAAGCAGATTTAACTGCTCTCAACAAGAATCTCTGAGTTATACATCTAACGCACAATTTGAGAGCTCGAAAACATCAACTAGTATAAAGTAGGGCTACGAAAAAAGCGGAATCAGCATGAATTGTTGAAAGAAGCAGCCCGGCATTTCGCAGGACTATTCCCATCAGTATGGATGCATAATATACAGATCGTGCTTTACCTTTTCACAACAACTTATGAGCAATAAGGGCTCACAAGACAAGAACAATAGAGCGTCTAGATTGTAAGCATAGGTGGAATACCGGGAAATTTGGCTCGTCAGAGGGTGATGGGTATGATGGGTCCTAGAGAGTTCCGAGTGAAAAACGAGATGTTCTTTCGATCAAGGCGAGGAACGGATGATAGGTCCTTCTCATAATTTGGGTGATATGTGATAGATCCTAGAGTACCCGGCTCCGATTTTCCACCTATGCTTGTAAGCAAGAAACAGAAGCAGTAGCTGTAGAGATTCGTCATAATTACGGTGGATTTTACTACTGAACATTCCATCCAACAACGCCATAATGTACCCACGCCAGTTAAAACATTACAAACAAGATTTTTGTTACACGGTTAATAAAACAAGGAACTCCTTGAAACACTGTAGAATTGAAGAAGTCCTCCCACATAATAAATATTTAAAGGTAAGAAAAACCAGCAAAAAACATCACCCACATCCGACAGTTCTCGAAAGGAGCAAGTAGAATAAAATCCATCCAACGGTCATATGACCCTGCTCCTCATATACCCACAGCTCTTTGTTAACCAGAAACGCAAAGAGACCACCGAAGAACAGATATGGACCTGAAAAGGACGACCAAATTGAGACATTCTCATTTCGAAACATCTAAACTTAGAGAGAAAATGCGAAAAGGCCTACCTGATACTCCAGTGACCTTCATAAATGGAGTAAACCACGAATCTGGCATCATTAAAAGGCGAGTTTTTGGCGGATACATTGGTCGAGCTGGGTAAGGATAGTTAACCTGAATAAGAATTTTGTAAAGAGAACTCTTTAAAGCCTATAAAAACACCTAGCTTGCTTACCAAGTCCCTATCTGGGTGTTCTTTGTAGTCCTTAGGGACTTCGGGAAGTGGTTTCGGAGCAAACCATTCCTTTCCACAATCAGAAAACATGGACTTGGGAGCATGTAACTCACCTTTCAAAGGGATACCTACAAATATGGCAAGATGAATCCTATTCATTGCAACTGCTGGATCAGTGAATAAGCAACGCATCAACAGTTCCAATTCCACTACGTTATGAAATATTTCAATTGTACCTCGGAAGCGGAGCGAGATCTTCTGGAAAAAGGAAGGATTGTCCAGCTCTTCAGGTCTCACTTCAACCTGTTCTGCTGCTCCTGCCTCTGAAATGAGAACACACTCGCAGCGCTTAGATGAACTAGGTTAAAGAGATTACCAGCAGTATGGTGGGCACCGCGAACAGGAATAACAACGAAACGGGCATTTCTACCCGCCGGCAGGATGCGGCTGAGCGACATCCCAGCTACCTAAAAAGCGCCGGTTACTTCAGATATGCAGCAGCTCCGATCATCAAAAGATAACAACAGAGATAGAGCTTAAGTGAGCAAAGTACCACACCTAACAATGAAGGTGCGGAATACAAGTTTGCCAGCGCCAATTCATAAAGCACATTTCAAATATCGCTTCCAAGGAAATCTTCTTGTAAACACGCAGTATCGTCTCCAATGGAAAAAAGCCGTATTACTATAAAAAAAAGTCCTACTAGGTGAACTCTGAAGCCTCTGAAGAGAAATTCCTTAGAAGTTTACTCAAAACTTCAAGCTCCACTGGTAAGTACGACAAGCGATTTCTCTCTGAAATCATCAAATCCTATCGACCTGGACAACGACTTCTAAACTAGGCATGCATATTCTTGCGCAAACCAAGAATTAAGCAAATATACAATAGTGGAGATTAGATAATCCTCCTTAAAGAACTGAGTCGAAGATTTATTTGCGATATAGTCAGTATATTGCTTCAAAGAAGTACGTTGCATTTCAAATGCTAAACAGCTTTCTCTTTTATGTATACAATAAATAAGAAGAGGTTTTGCAGATCACATGTAAGAAACTACCACAAATTTCAAAAGAAACAATTAAATCACTACATCGAAAAAGCATGCTCAGTGCGCTCCATTTCCCGAAAATGGGAACCGGAATAGTAACATTCTGAGGCATAATGGTCCTGCTTTAACTTAAAACAAAAGTTAGAAGGTTGAAAATGTTAGCTCAAACAAACGAGCCCAAAAATGCCAAGAGGACGGGAAGCGAAGCAAACAGCTCGACAAGTAGGAAGCAGCATTGAGGAGTAACCAGAATATCATAACCAGAATTTCAATAGCAGAGTATGAGGAGGGAAGACATGAACGATCGCAATTAGTAGGGTTGCACAGACAAACTACGCCAGTTAATGCATGGTCTCTCTAACCAGAACGACTACTAGCAAATGTGCTTGTCTCAAGGCTAGAGCCTCATCCCTTGTATTTTAAAATAATGCAACAGAAAATCCCTCCAAAATACCAAAATTCACATATTGTGAGCCGCCCATCCTAGCCGATACGCTGTACCGAATTCAGGTTTCCGCTCAGGATATACCCTCGAGACCTTTAGAGTAAAATGGAGCGCGCTACCTTCTGGCCGTGCTCGTAGTGAGTACGCTTGTTATGTTCGATGAAATTACGAATGCTAGGAGGCGCTCCTACTCCCTGTAGCCCAGTAGTATGTTAAATCTAATGAAAAATAGAATGTTTACTAAATTCTGTAAGTATATGGAATGATATGGAATGTATAGCAAATGCCTATAACGAATCTGATCTGATGCCGTTCTTACCATTATGCGAGTTATAAGATTGTCTAGAGCTTATAAGGGCATTCACCGTTCCGGGGGTTGCCATTCAGTTCTGTCTTCTCTAGACGACGGGCTTTGCACGAAATAGGCTCCAAAGAGCTTATTGGGGGAGACACTTGGTGAGTTCGTCGTCGTTCACCTACCCGCCGACGCTTAGATGGGACGAATCGAGCATGCTAGTGAGAGGAGGTGTTTGATGGTTTCAGATTGTAAATTGGAATGATTTGACTCACTTTCAGGCCTCTGAAAACGGCGTATTGCCGAAACGTCAAGCATAATAAAGTCTCATCTAACAACCTGTGTGGCTTAGAAAGAACAGATTATTGCTTAAGAACAATGCTCAGGTTTCAAGAACAGAAAACTTACGAAGAATGTTCACTCATTCCTGTTCAGAAAGCAAGGGCGAAATACGCTTGCAAACAGTTACAGACATTTACGTAGAACTTCAAATGACATGATGACGGATATGCGTTGCTCATCGGCAAGACAGTCACAAGGCGCGGCTGCAAAAGTCAGGACACTGGGAGAAAGTGGGTAACACTTTTAACAGGTTCTATTAGTGACTGCTTTGTGAGTAAATTTAGCTGATATCCATGCCAACAGTTCAGTTTATTCTATGCGAAATTTCCTAGCACTGTAACTGCTCTGTCAGGAGGGAGAGATCATGAGTACTTACATGACAAAGTGCTGTCATACCTGATTTTCCCGATCTTTCAAAGACGCAGGCTTTTCTTAGGCGTTCCTGGCGTAGATACACCATAAAGAACTACAATGAGGAACGTACGTATTGGAAATACGCCTGCCTGACTTTATTCCTGGCCACTACATAATTAAAAGAAGCTGCGATTCGCATTCTCTGACCTCTGAGCGCTCAAGAAAAACTATAAATGTGCCTCACGGTTTTGTTGCTATACCGAAAGACGAACAAACCTTTCCTTAGTACTCAGAAAATTGTTTACGTACACTGTTTACTGGAACCTGAAGTGGATTTCGTCCCTGTTTTCTCGTTGTACACCAACTAACTCTCAGTACACAGCTACGGTACAGGATTTTCACGTAGTGCTGAAGTTTTCACCTTTCTCTCTCGCTCAGTGAAATGTGCCGATCAAATCGGCACTGCTGTTTGATCCTTCCTATGTCAATCTGTTCCGTGCCATACGTCCGCCTAAAGGCCGTAATTCCTTCAGGATATGTTATTTTATCACCTAACCGTATATGTTAGAGACGCCCATTAAAGCATCCTACCATAAGACTTCATACACCAATAAAGTCGCCACAAGGAACATCCTCTGTTCGTTCCCCGGAGGCATCCCTCCCTCCAGCGCGGCATTGCACATGCATCACTGTTGGCCTGGTTTACAGTATCAACCGAAAAAAGTCGTCTCAACACTATCTTCCGTGGACACCTTAGTTCGGGTTCTCCACGTCTTTAAGAGGAGAGAAGAAAGGAGATTTGGCTGCTAAAACTCTCGACCACCAAATTGCCTGCGACCGCGCGCATGGAGGTGAGCCTCTGCCGAACTAACAGGCGATACGGGTCCACAGCACGACCGCCATGCGTAGCCTTGCTATGTTGGAAAATGCGAGGAGAGCAGACCATTGCGGGCGGAACACGTCAGTGCGAGCAGCGTAGTTCCACGAACTCATTTCCTCGCGGGCACTTTACCTTTCTGTTTTTAAAGGTTACAGTTACACACAGGCACTCCCTGGCGTTGACATGCAGTCTAATGCTGTTGCAGTGAGTTAGTGCGCTATTGTGCCGACTGCTGTAGAATGTCTCTTCGTTTTTTCCCATCGCGTTGCTTTGGTGTAAGCCGTTCTAGAGTTTTTAAAACGAACGCGCTGTGAACGGTAGGCACGCATGGCCAAGTCGTTTCGGAGCACGACCACTGAACGCATAAAAATGGGCTTATGCCTGCGACTGCGTACGCATCAGCGTCACTTAAGTACACTACAAACCAAATTTTAGCCTCATCTAGATGTCTTTATGCTCTTTATGCTACAGTCTTTATAGCATAGGCTAAAGCGAGTGCACGAACTCGTCTGGCTCGGCTGCAGCAAAGTTAACTAAGAAAGAAGCAGTAAAGAATGGTACGCCTTTATTACTAAGAATAATTCTGGCTTCCGAAATACGGTGTGAAAACTCCTCTGTGAGCGATATTTTGCAAAGATTCCAGAAGAGACCAACGCAAGATCTACGGCGAAGCTTGAATATGGAAATTTCTTGACATACCCGGGGAATCGCATGTCGCCCAAGTTTTCCAGTTTTGAGCTTAACAGTGATTTATTAATACCTTGACGACAATAATTTATTAATACCTTAGCTTCATTATTAGGATGTACATATGAATACTAGAATTGGTTCCTAAACTTTCATCACTTTCTGTTATTTTTGGGCACTTCAACGTCGCGATTCATAAGTGTCTTCATCCTCGGCCGATAATGCCTCACTAATCTTCTCTGCTAGGATTTCAAGTTGATTTCAAGTTGACAAAAGCAAACAATCAGCTAAAAAAGCAGGCAAAAAGCGACGGCTTGTTAAGCAGTCTCAAGAGGAGCACTACATTTCAGGAAAGACATCGAACAAAAACTATCCGCAGATTTTCTTGGTAATGGCAAGGCTTCATATGTTAAGTTAACGTTAAGGCTCTTTGTCAGAAAATACTAGGCTATTTTCCACATAGTTGTTACTCTGGTATCAACTTTTGACATAAATTCAAACTCTAGAAATCTTAAGATGTTAACTCAAATCTCCTCTTCTCTATTAAATCCATTTAAATATCCTGCCATAAGTTGATAACATCGAACTTTATTGCCGGTCGTTTCGGCTCTTCGCCGTCTTTAGAGGCCTGAAAGGAAATATAAATTGACGATTCTTCATATTTTCGCAAATTCTGGGGATGTCTGAGGTGTGCAACCTTCTCATTAATCAACTTCGATTCCGTGGCTGGAATGGAAGTTGGTGTACTAATGCTTGTAGCGAATATCTTGGGTCCGAGAACAACTGCTAGTCACTTTTCCATTACCTCGAAATTACACCCAGCACTGCATTGACAACATTACTTCATATGAGTAGATAACAAAATATTCATGAGAATAGAGCACAAAAAAACATACAACAACTCAACATAGGGATCACGTTAGACCACGGCGGCTCCAACAGAATATGCTTCTTTGAGGTAAAGATATCTTCTGGACAATTGGACACGCTGATTCTAGCAGTCATGCAACAAAGGCGCAGAACACTCCGTTCTTAAAAGCACAGCCTCACTCCAAAATCGTTTCTGAGTTTTTGACATACTCAGATCTTATGGTGCGAGATGTGCATAGCGGTACAGCTTTTACGACATGAAACTGCCTGCCATTCCCTTGGTGCAAATTCGTACTTTCAAAGGGTTTGTCACGGGGCTTAAAACGGGTTTTCCTGTACTTTGGTAAAGGTTATTTACATCACTGGAATCAGTGTCCTGTTTGTTCAGAAAATTCCTTTATCTCAAAGACAATTTTGAGATGAACAATGCCTTTAAGCTTTGCAATGGACTTATACAAGCCTGAATTTGCAATAGAAGTAGATAAGATCTTCTAGCTCACGCGTTACGTTACACGTTTTTCCTGTGCACGTCTACTAAGGAGTTCGAAACATGGGAGAGTAATCCATGGTTTGCATGCTATATATAACTAACCTGATGAAATTGTACTTAACACGTCAAACAGCCTGTCAACTGCAGTTTATACGTATGAGAGTAAATGAGAGCAGTCCCCCATTTCGAGTACCTCCAACCCTCCAGAAAGGTATTACAGGTGGAGTTATGCAGTAAAACCCATGCCATTATCGTGGCTTTCTGCTGTAGAATTTGGTTATGTCAAAATATAAGAAATGACTGAGTGAGACTGTGCCTTTAAGATTTAGGTTCATCTTTATTATTGGACCTGCCCTAAGAGGCTAGCACTACACTTTTCTTTCCGCACATACAAGCTCAGAAGATTCTCCAGGTGTCCCTCTACCCAAGACATTTCAAATGATGAACTTGGACTTCAGTGATGTAAGCCTGGGAGCACATAAACCCGTGCTCGGGACGTTGCGATTTTTCCGTTTAAAAATGCGTTTATGAATTGGAGAAAAAGGTACTTTAATAAATTGTTTCAAACAAAGTTGCTGCTGTGATGGAGCGTGACGGTTGTATAGTAATAAGACAGACTTATAACTGGAGTGGCTGTGAGCCTTCCTTGCGAAAATGCACATTCAAAAATCCACACCCGACCGTTTAACGCGAAGAACGAGGCGCTCAAGCCATGCGTGCGGGCGATGACAATCGTAAAGCGGATCCCGTCATCCAGGTAGACTAGTGCTATCGTTTTTTGTCCGACGTAGCAAAGACGTTTCAAAATAAAATCAAAAACATTTCGCTTTTTTTGTCTCCAGGATGCACTGCCATATCTGTAGTTTTCTAGGACCATACACACTTCGTAAGCTCATCAAAGCTGCCACTTCTAGGAGTGAAATCTCAAGGTGTGTTTTCAATGGACTGCCAGTTTGAGTGCATTTTAAACAGATATTCGCTCCAACGATGCAAAAACCAGCTCTTTCATTTTTTATTTAGAAAAATCCTCTTCGTTTTATTACTATTTTTCCCTGTTTTATTTTATTGAAAATATTTGAAGAACACAACGAAAATTATAAGTACACACCGTTCTACTATCTAAGTGGGATGCGTTCACACTATGCGTTCACACTGTATATCCGATATTGTCCCCTTATTCCCATAAAGAAGAGCAATTCTCCGGCAATGCTCTGAGACCGACGCACAAACTTACCCATTTCAGTGCACAACGTGAGCACTGCAATTATTCTTCTGGTTCTAAATCGTAGACAGAGGAGCTATTCTGAGCCTCCACCTACAAAAAGTAGTTTCTCGTAAGTCGCTTTAAATGTAGTGGGACTCTTCTATTCTCTGATTTCTCGTGTTGGGAAAGTCGGCTCAGGTCTAAAATGCGCTGCTATAGCCTTTGTAATGAAGTTCTTTTGCTGAATTATGCATACGCATTTCTTCGGGTGCTCCTCGTCCTCAGAACACTTCTGTTATAGTGTTATAACGAAGAAAAGAAGCGAAAGAGACAAGGAACCATTAGAGTGAGCTTGTGAGTTAATAGTAGTTTGCTGAAATTAGAGGAATGCACAGACATCCTGTGTTTTCTTCGCTGGTGAGGGACAGCGAGAAACCCTGCTGCTCTCTGATCCTCCTCCGAACTCCGCCCAGCCAATGCCCTGCCCAGTTCAGCTGGTCTATCCATTGGTACAACATTCCGCTGCTGATTACCGATATTTTAAGAGGCACTAGTGGGACATCAGCCACTCTACTAGAAAATGGGACGACGCATTGTGTGGCGGGATGATGGACCAACGTAAGTAAAGAACTCACCGTCACAACGTTACAGCTATTGTTCTAGTCAACTGTATGCGCTTCCTGTTTATATGTTGCTTTCCGATGGTGGTCTTCTTTTTCTCCTCCTTTCGAATACTGTCATCCTCAAGGTTATTAGCTTCTAGACAAAATATTACGAATGCAATAAATTGCAGCAATCTCAAATGGCAACACCCAATTTATCGTCAGTTGTTAGATTTCAACAAGGCGTTCCTATCATATTTTCTAATATTATATATATTTCTTATTAGCACAGATCTGAACAGGTTTCGGCTAGCTTTTCTTGCAACTCTCGGTTTTTTTCTATGTCTTGTCTTTGAATCACTTTTCTAGCGCTATTCTGAATCCAACACTTATCCTCTAATGGCAAAATGTTCTTTGAGATTCACCAGTTATTTAGAAGTATGAGAGCAAGCTGTTCATTCTTTACTAGTTTCGCTAACAGTTTGTGGCTACATGTGTAGCCATGCTAACCAGAAGTTATAACTGCTTTGCAGCTAGGGCTTCCAGGGGCATCTAGAACTCGCAAACTAGAAAGCAGAGCTTTTATCTTTGCTGTAGACCTCTTCGAAGTGTAGTAATTGTCGAGTAATGAGGAAATGAGTAATGAAGAATATTTTGTATCATTACTTCTTGTAAGCGCAGGAATCTTTGCAAAAAGGATGTTAAATGGTTTTCCACGTGCTGCACAGCCTCGCTACTGCAATGATCCTTGGAATAGAAACTCTATTTTGGAATAAGGTTAGCCTTTGATTGCACAGTTGTGCGTCATTTCTGACCATCGTAATTTCGTGGTGACAGCCAGCTGTTGTACTAAACCTGTTATACTCTCCGAATAGCCTAGCAGTTTAAAACGCCTGCATATATATGTATACGTATTAAGAAGGAATTTTTTCAAGGACCTATGGAAGGACTAAGACGACGGAGGGTGGAGGGTTACCGTTAGACGGGTTAATGCGAATTCAATTACTCAAACAGGAATGAGTATCTGCTCGTTCTGCGTTCCTCAGCGTTAGCCCTGTGTCTACTGCCTCTTCAGACCAATTTCATTGCGAAAAATCCGCTCTACTGGATTTCCCATGCAGATATTTTTCGAACAGAAAATAATATGCAGAAATTCTCTTCAGTACCTTCGTTCAAAAAAGTTTCATTAATTTTGACGTCTTTGCAAAACTCCTGCTAAACTACTTCGTCATTCCGCAGGAATTCTGCTGCAATCAACTTGTCTTACGCCTGTTTTAAGCAAGTGTCGTTAACCATATTGCAGTAAAAAACACTTTGGCATCGGTATCAAAATGCGATCCAGAATGAGTCCTACAGTGTTTGTTCATCTTCTCGACTTCGTTCTTCACAGCTGCTGAAGTATTCTAATAGGAGACAATCCTGTGATGAAATGGGCCGTCTTTGAAATCCGAGGCGAAATAGAAAAAATAGAAAAATGAAGCACAGTAGGAAGTGAAGCGCTCTGACAAAACAGCTGGGAAGTGACAAGAATTTGTCCTTGTCGGAATCCTTTCACATACGGATATTGCGTCCTTTTGCATATTTCATTGGGTGAAATCAAACCATTACAAAACTTGGAAAGCCTACTGAATACGTGAATACTGCCTACAAGAGCTAATGTAAGGTTGAGCTCTCGGTTCATTTCGGCCACAAGCTTCCTGTCAACACGGAAGACCATCCATGTTTCGGATGCCACAGTTTCGATGGTAGCACATATGCATTCCTTCTAAATGGTACTAAAACACCTTCTGATAAGACGTTCTCTGCATTTACACAGCCAAGATGTTCTCTGCATTTGTATACCTCTCTTCCATTATGTAGTAGCAGTAGACGTCGTTGCTGGTTTTGTCAAAACTGATAGTCGTCAAGTCGCTCTCAACCAGATTTTCGGCATTATCGTCTTTTTCCCCCTTAATAACCCCAGATGCTCAACTGTTCTCCCAAGCGATTCCGCTAATGACTCATTTCCGCTAAATCCGAGTTCTGTTGTTCGGATGAGCCCATGGATTACTCATTCGTGGCAGAGTAGTTTATTTTTAAAGGTGATGTCATTTTCTTGTAGCTATCGATTGTTTGTTTGATGCCTGGGGACGCCTGCAACAGTTGGTTGCGCTCGCGTCGGTCAAGCATCCATCAAGTGTGCGTCGCTGGATAAACGATATTGTCCTACATAGCTGAGGGAGGATCAGCAGGATGTCGGTTGACCTGGCGTGCGTGCTGCGACGGGCAGAACTCTCGGCTCTGCTCAGCACAGTATCGTAAGGGAGTAAATGGTGCTATTTCGAGCTCACGATCGCAGGTTCATTATGGATGGTGGACAGGCTGCCGAACGCATAGGGAATTACGACTAAACCTTTCGAACAAAAAAAAACAGCACCTCCAAGAGTTATCTAGGCAAGACAGAACGATCAAGATGTACACAAAGTCTCGATAATTTTCGTGATTTCTGAAGAAGGGGGGATCTGCTCCAGTCAGCTTGGCTTACGTGACGGCATCACTGCCTGTCTTGAGCAGGTGTCGTTAACTGATGCTAAGGTGTTAAGTGTAACCGAACAAGGTGTCAAGAGTTATCTATGCAATAGAAATTTGATGAGAGCATGGTATGTCAACATGTCAACTCTTCCCAACTAGTGGTAAATATTTGAAAGGTAGGGCCACTGAACCAAATCTTCGTTCCTTTTCCTGTGATGTTCCTCTTCTCAGTGCGTAATACCATAATACGGTAAGTTTTTTTTTTTTTGGGGGGGAGTGCAGTGGAAACAACAGAAATGACCAAAGATGCAAGGTAGAAACCAAAAAATCTTATACAGAATCTCTTTATGCCTTATTTTTGAGTAAGTCATGCACCGGTGCTCACTAGTTTATATTTAGCAAATGTTGCCTGGCAAGTAATACATTTTAACAATAAATATCGTGAACATCACTTATGTATATAAGTAACTTACGATCAGTATGTGCACCAAGAATGTACTCCTCACAACTACTCGCATCACTTTTCCGCAGTGTTACAGGAACGGATTGGAATGGGCACCGCCAGTGATGGTTGTTGCTGTGGTCACCTTATTTGCCTCTACTCTGGACCTGATGGCTGACTTCCTCGTGTGCAGTAGGTAGGTAGATGCACTTACCCTTCCCGAGAAGCCGATTCTGACTTGATATCTTGAAACTAATGAGATGTGTAACGTTTTTGCAAGCCACCAGTATTTCTAAGAATACGATAAACGCCTTGGTGTCGATTCATAGACTTTCTTGCTAGCTTTCCTAGTTACTCGAAGCTCAGCAGAAGTTTTTACCAAAGTATGATTTCCCTACGCTAGTAGAAAGATGTTTTGTGCAGACTAGTACACTCAAACGATACCTTCTGGTACCTAGAAATAAGAGTCATGTGAAATTACTCCTGATGGTGATGGCACACTTTATGCAATTTCCTAAAAATTTATGGGTGCACAAAACTTTAATTTTATACTCTCACTCTCGAAAAAGCAATGAGCGTTTAAGCATTGCTGCTCTGGGTGGTTATTATTAGAAAGTACTGCATACTAGCTTTAAAATTAGCCTCTAATATTAAAATCCTTTTTTCAGAATCGCAGAGTTCCTCGGCAATTTCCATAGCAGAATCGCTATACAAGCCGCCTACGGTTACTTCTTCTTCACCGGTGTCTCAATATTCGTGTACATATTTGAAATGGTTGATGTGTGCCAAACGCTGAAGTACGAGGAGGAGAACGTTTATTTCGCGAGGCTGGCAAAAAGTCTCGTGTTGGCTCTGGAGGAGGTGAGCAGCAAGAGGTTCGCGTAAATTCGACAGCTTTTGAGTTCCACGAGTGCGTCAGTCTGGCTAGCTGACCCGCACTGATTCATGACCCCAAGCCGAATTTTTTTTGACTGCAAGCTGCTTTCGAATGTGGGCGATGAGCGAGCGGTTGTGAGACAAATGCCACAGGCGTTCAGGCTCTAGTCATCACAACAGGGGTAGCTGACGATTTTCCGCACACACGTTGCATTCCACTACATCGTTCCTTTAATAATCTCACAAACCAATGCTTCCAAACACTCGGCAGAAATTTCGGATTACTTTTTATGTACAAGAGTGGGACTGAAATGAAAATGGAGATATTTTCGAATTTCTGAGCGCAGCTGCTATCTTTAGCACATTGACGACCGCGGGCAAATTTGGGTGCCTGCCGTCTGGGACAAATAAGTAAGTGAATAAAACAGTGTCAAAAATTGTGCGCGAAGGTAATGAAGTGGACCGATCACAAATAACGCATCCGATATTTATAGTAAAGTTATGTTATTATGTTATAACAAAAAATCATGTTCGGGTCAACTTTTGACATGAACCACAAATTCGCAGAACATCTTTACACGAGATGCGTTCTACGAAAAGATGCTAAATGTACCCTCCAAAGCATGTTTTGAGCTAAAACCACCATGTTTCTTCAATTTTTGCTTTTTTGGCGTAAGCTGCCCAATGCAGAGATTATGCTCATTTTAGTGTAAAAAAAGTGAAAACGAAAGCATTTACCCAAATGATGTCTTCAATATGATAAGAAGCCCTTTAGCAAATTATCAGTAAGTTTACAACCACTTATTTGCAATCCTTGCTGCAAAAACCCAAGCCGACCCTCTCCTTTATTATTTCAGTTGCAGTTCTGCAAAGAGGTATTTTCCTTTCCAACTGGTGCCGCTATTGGACTGGCATTGTCGAATACCTCAAAAGCAACAGAAAATTTTTCAAATCCAGTAAGGAACTGCTGTATTCATGCGTGCGACCCAACCCAATAACAACTAGTCACGCTTTTTTACTAGGTTATAATTCCCACTAAGTACTAACGTAGTTTGCTACATATTGACTCACTAAAAACAAAATTTCTACCCTGCAAGAAACGGGTTTTTCGGTAGTTCGATGCTCTATGTCAATGCTTTGCGATCAGCAGCTTCCGGCGCTATTGCTTGTGCCAAAGTCTCAGGAAAGATTTTAGGCGAGACTGTGATAACACCAGCGCTAAGGTGCCATAATGTTCCCCCGTTTTTTTTGTCGTAATCAAGAGCTTCTTCTCAATCATGTCAGAATTAGAGTAAAGTCGCCCTAAAACCGAACCTGGTCAATTGATTGCGGAGGCGTTGGATCAGTTGAAAAGCTAGCGGGATGTGGCCGAGTTGCCTCCCTTCCCCTTCCCCGCTTAGCAATATGCCAGAAAATCAGCTTTTGTAGGAAGATACTAGAGAAGAAACAGCCAGTCCCCACTTACCTACTGCACGGCGGAAACATCCGGTGAAAATTTTAGTCCCAAATATACCAGCGATTACAATGATCCTAAGAAATATTTGGATAAGTAGCTGACGATTAGAATTTCCAGAACAAGCGAATGCTTTTGGGAATGCAGATGTGAGCTTTAGGGGTTCCTTCCTCATATTATAAAGGCAGTATAACTGTCTAGACTTCAGTATTGCAAAATCTGCAGTATGTGAGCATGAGACAACTCGTCCTTGAACGGTGGCAGGGGAATACAAAAGCGGGATTATCTGCTCATCTGATGACTTCTAAGGTGTTGTATCATGTTCAGCGAGTTCGAAGATGTCCTTCAATACTGGAAAGAAAGACATGACCTTCAGCGTTGGTCCTGTCTGTAAGCGCCTTACCCTGTGTCATTCCCGGGTGGGTCTAGTCTACATTCGAACCTTTGGCAACAACATTACCTCGGAACCCCATAGAACATGTCGTTCAAGCAAAGCGAGTCGGTGCCGGAACAGACGCGAAAACCGCTGTACACGCAACTCAGCAGCGACTTGGCAGCAGCCGGATGTTGTAACCCATGGAGTAGTAAAAACGAAAACGCAGCAAGTGATAATCGACGAATAACGAGCTTGCAGGTGCCACTGCCCTTACTGATGAATGTGTTGTTCACGAACGAGCCGCGGCTATCTCTCGCTGGCCCTGTGTTCTTTGGATCGTGCATTAAGCTCGTTGCACTCTCGTGGGGATTGGTGAAGTTTACGAAACTGCGCTTTTTCTGGCCTTGTCTTCCACTGAATCCAAAGCACAACGTTCGGTGAGTTTTTCTTCTCGTAGTAAATTCAGTAACTTGATATACACAGCAAAGGGAACGGATTTCAGTGAAGTCAAATGCTACATCACGCAACACAGCTTCATAACAAACAATGTTCCTAATTTTCTTGCGCAGTGAAAACAGACTATACCAGCTGTGCTCAGATTAAAGACTATCCACATCTCTTAGTTTTCAGCTTGTCTTCTGAATGTAATAACTTGATCCAAACATCGAAGAAGGTTCTTGCAGGTCAAAGCGAATGCACATGGTTTCGGAAACTTCTAGGTGCATATCTTAACAATCGAAACAGCATGCGATTATGCGTGTCTGTTGTTTGAGCTCCTCGTTTTTGTGCTCCATCTAAAGTTTGGATAACTGTTTCAATTGTTTGAGAAAGTAATCACAAATACTAACTGGGTTACACGCCGATTCCTCATAATAACGTGTTGCTGTTAAGCCTCGATATTAATATCATACCCAGACGACGTTACTTTACTGTTCGATGTCACATACACATCTGCAGAACAGTATTGTTCAGTGTGTTTTCCGCCAAAATGCACTGCACTAACTAGAACTTACATTAGACAGATAGAACTTTGTTTCGCGACTTTCATTTGACTGGTTTCGAAGGTATATTCCAGGCAAAGGCACTTTCATTTGTAATTGACACGATGCTCGGATGTGCTGTATCCAGTTACCTAAGAAACAATAAAACGCAGCCTTAAACATGGAAAAGAGCTGTTGGGTCCATGAGTACGACCCGACGATCGGGTTGTTGTCAGAGTGTCAAAGAACAACGATGGGATTCAAAGAATAAGCCGGAGCCAATCGTATAGGGGTAACATCACGTTGAGAAAGCTGTCTCTTTTTGGCAACCACCAAAGTGATCGCTGCAGTGGCGATGTAACGATTTTTCTGAAAAGACTGTGCTCTTCGCTTTTCACTAATTCTTCCGTAATGAGGAAGAAAGGGCAGGCTGAAACGAACATTAGCTCTTAGTGAAGTCCTTTACTTTTCCTTTAATTCAAGTTCTTTATCCGAGATTCATCGATTTAATTGTCAGCCGAACTTCTGTAAGACCCACCAATTTCCGAAAATATCCAGCTTACTCAAGCGCAGAAGTTATTCAAGAATTCTCATAAATTATTCCACTAGTTTACCATTTCTGTAACTTAGAAATACAAAAATTACCTCTAAAGCACCAAGTGTTTCCCTAGGAAAATCATGAAGTACAACAAAGACACGTCCAATTTTTTCTAGATCAAAACGACGGGTGGCGGTAGAGCGGTGGATCAGAGCTGATAAACAACTCCTAATAACTCGCGGATTTTCTTCTTAGCTAAACCCGTCAAGTGCAGCTCTCAGTAAGAAATGAGCATGTTTCCGTCTTCTTTCTGGGTCTTCACAACATTGGAAACATCTCGGCTGAGGATAGGTCATGGAGTTGGAGTGTACGTGAGTCCGCAGCAACTTGCGGACATTCGGCCGATCCTGGTCGACCGCACTTCCTCCGCGCCGAGTTTCGGATGGACTTTGTTTCAAGGGCAGGGGTTGCCTTTTCTAGTCTCACCCGAGCACCACTTTGTCAAGTGAGTTCCGTATTTCACAGCATGGTGCCAATCTTTAGTCCGATGAAGAACCAGCTGCTGTTAGCGATCCTTTAGCACAGATTTTGCTGGATGAGCAAATGTTACTGGCCACTGATTTTGATAACAGTCAAAATAATCCTTTTTGAGACATCCACAAAACCTCACAAAAAGAGGTTCTAGAATAAAACTAGAAAAGGTAACCTCATTCGTTCAGCCTGTAGCATTGCGAGCTTGCCAATCGAGCTAGTTTTGATCGGGACTTGATTTAGTTCGCACATGTACGTTCCAGTAGATTTTTGTGCCTGAACCGTAAATACCCACGGTGACGCGGAGCGCTCGGCGCACTGCGAAAGAGGAGAGGTGCCGGAGGCACATGGTATTGCTAGGAGTCGCGTATCACCATGACAAAGGCTTCAAAGTTTTCCGCCTCAGTCCGCTGTAGCGTGCGGAAATCTCGCAAACCTAACCGCTTAAGCCCTCCATATAGTTGTGTAGAAACTTCCACTTACCCATTTGGCTGCTGTTACAACGTAGCAAGTTTTTCGGGCGAGTAAACTCAAGTAAACTCTGAAAAGTCCCTTAGCTGCTGGATGAAGAAGAAGATTCGGCGCTTTTCTCATCAGAATCAAATTGAGGGAAATTCTTGTTTATTCGTATGCTCATTCCAAGCAACTTTAGTTTTCGTACACCGAGTGATTGGTTTCATTTAGGTAATCAACCTTCTTTTGCAGGGAAAACGTACGGCGATGCTTCACGCTGAATCTCTATCGCTGCACGATGATCGTCGTGAACATCTGTCATATTCTGGCCATATTCATTGTCATACGAAACATAATCGCCAGCAGAAATGGCGGACGCCCGATCGTTGTCAAAGACGAACCTGCTTAGTGCTGAATCTTGTCCCAGAAGAGGTGGTCTTGTAAAGCGCTGTGGATCAGCCCTTCATGCTCAAGCATGCAATCTGCTGCCGAGGGTCTGCCCTCCACTTGCTGCAATCATCACTGACGCTTTGTAGGAACGTAGCTGCTATTGTTAGATACCAAATGGGTAATGCATGTACAGGTATTGTAATGTATTTCTAGTGTCTTTATCAAATTCCTTGTGAAGTGTTGAATTTCATCTAAGTCGAATACTGCCCAACGATATTTAGGTAATCGTTCTAGTGACTTTGTTACAATTTTATCATGTTGATGCAAAGCATGTGCAGAGTGAATCTTTCTGGTCTATGACAGCTTGTTCGTCATGCTCGGGCTTTGGGCCTCCCTAATGTCGGGTAAAACCTATGAAGAGAATGTAGTAAAACAGCAGCCACAACTAAAATGAGTTTTGAGTCCTCCTCACGTGCGAGTTGTCCATGTTTGTAGGCGGTGGAGCGGAATGTGGAATGCTAATGGGTGAAAAAAGTGCGTAACACCGCTGCATGAGATTTTGAGTTCTTTTTTTACCCAAACAATGTTTTGCCTACAGAGGATGCTTGTGTTAGCGTTCGCTGAAGAAGATCCGTCCATTTTCAAGTCAGTCATAAGGCTAGTTTGACAATCTGGAGTGGTAGCAATTTGACCAAGACTGGCAGTTGTGCAAACAATTTAACCTGTAGTCAGTTAAAATGTAGCAATTGGGAAAAATGCTCAAATCAGCCGTTTAGTCAGCATTTCAATTTTTCAATCAATCAGTGTGTATACAGAAGCTGCTTGTAGGATATGAAAGGCGTGAACCAAAGAGTTTTGATAAATGTTTCAATTTCGGAAGCTTCTCTTGCTTATCCTGTAGGTTACTAGCGTCGTGTTCGCGCAACAAACGCGGCGGCAGAACCGTCAGTCGTAGACACCACGGTCTCATTTCCTGGCTACTGGGTGGGGGAATCGAAGACAGCAGTGAGACTGCAGAGACGCAGAGACGTGAACTGCCGGTCATCAAAAAGTCAGAAAGTCTTTCGGAGGACTTTTTGGCTCCTGGCTGGAGGAGACCGTAGCCAGCAAAACGCCAAGAAAAGAGCTGGACGTGAAACCGGGGCGCGGGTTGGCGCGTTTCCTGTTTGCCTCGTCGTAAAGCACAAGTCGGGAGCTAGCCCACTCCCCAAGTTTGTGTCAAGCCATCCTGCTGGCGAAATTCTTGCATCTTGGGGCGGCAGGATTCGATTGGATGCGATCGGTCACAGATCAACCATAACGCATCATCGCCTTCTTCATAAAGCATCTCAGCCGAAAAACTTTGCTGCCATGTTCTCTTTTCTACAAAAAACTGCTTATTGTTTTTCTCTGCCAAATTTGGACAGAATAATTTTTAAAGATTAAAAATAAGGTCAGCTGACGGCTTGCTTATCGCTGCATCGTTATATGCCGCGTTTTCTTGTAGCGGTGGAATCAAAGAGGTGCTCATAAGAGTTCATGGCGCAGTGATTGTGATGTCTGCAGTGCTTGTGGTAGGTTTGGGCCCTCTGTTTTGCTACTTCTTTTACATAGGCGTCGCAAACAGCTGGATATAGCTGAATTCTCTCGGTTAGGTCGTGGTTAACCAAATACTGAGAGTCTTCTTTTTCCTACAACTACGAGTTTAAGGCAAACAGCTAGCACTCCTGTTTTCTTCTTCACTTTTCTATATAAATGGCGAACTAAAAATGCCAAATTCAAAAAAGATCATTAAGATAAGAACTACTAGCACGGAATGTAACCAACCATCATACTGCTAAAAGTAGTTCTGTTTCCCAGCTTCTTAAGAATCACTGACAAAACTAGTTACGCACAGATATGCCATAATCCCTCATTATTAGCAGGATGCTGGTGCAACGGAATTATGGAAAGTGTTAGAGTTAATTAGTAACAAACTGTAATACCCCACTGTTGCTTAGCTCTGCTCCATATAGAGCGCTGATTACAAATGCAAAGAACAAGCTTTTCACAAGTTGTTGACGAGTGCTACATGCCCTGTTTTCGAAGAGTGTCCTCCTCTTTCACTCCCTGTGAACCGCAGCTTGTTTGGGTGGTTGTAGTGCACCATGCGCAAAAGCTTTATCGTTTGGTCGTTTTGTGTGATAGTTTCAAGAAATACGTAATAATCAGCGATAGCGTTTGTTTGGGCCACTACGATTTAAAAAATTTCACAATGTAACCTTTCGGAGGCATTTTCTTGTTTTCTCGCTCCTGATTGTCTCAGTAGCGCAGGGAAAACCTCTATGCCAGAAGAAGATAATAATTCTTAACAATAATAACCCTACGTGCGTAGTGACGAGCGTTTACTAGGAGCAAGTTTTTTCATAATTTGTATTGCGTTGCATTGTGTTATTTCTCAGGTAAGAAAACTTTGGAAGCTTAATGCTACAAATAAAAAACTGTATTAACTGAAGGATTTCCTAAAGAGGAACAGACGAATTTTTGGTAAATTTTTAGGTTGCGTTTTTTCATGGAGTTCCAGAAAAGGCTTTACTTCAGTCGCCTGAAAGTGC
>KN549218.1:117144-141085 GCA_000797555.1 Oesophagostomum dentatum | reverse complement strand
TCAAAATATCCGTTTGAGATAGCCACCGCCTTTGCTAAAGACCGAGATTCTTTCCTTTCTTCCTGACCGCTAGAAACCGCTGAGGCCGTGCGGAACATGTTTTTAATTACGGCACGTTTCATTCGACTGGGGTGAGCGGACATGGAATGCAAAATAATGTTCTTGTTGCTTGGCTTGCGGTACCACTTTGTTAGACACGAACCTTCACAACCTTTAACTTGCACGTTCAGGAATGGTAACCAACCCTCACTCGGCTTTTCTCGAGTAAATTTTATGTGTTCAGATTGTCCATTCACTAAATCAAAACAGCTATCTATTTCTGCTTGCGTATTACAGACAGGTTAGGATAGCTCTCACTTTAAAGCACAATCCTGCAAAAAAACATCTGTTTCAGTTAATCTGCTTCCGTTCGGGCATAATTTGTATGAAATAAAAGAAAAGGATGTAATTATGCTTTTAAGCAGATGGGTTTCGTTCAAATGCCTAACCTCATTCTTTGTGCGCTCCGAATTCATCAAGCAGTTAAATTACATAACGGAAAAACACGTTTTAACTTAGTTTTTCGCGGCAGTGCTCCGAATTGTGGCCGGTCTTGTCCAGAGCGGCATAGCTGTAAAACTCACGAATCTGGTGCTTGTTTCTATTTTTTGATGCAGAAAAGCAGTTAAGTGAATAATCTACCTGTATTAAAGTTATTTCATTCGAGGTGAAGGAATCATCAGTCGAACTTTTGTAAGATTCACCAATATTCGAGAATATCCAACTGATCCGGTTTTGGGAACTTTTCAAAATTCTTTATAGTTCTTCCAGTAGTTGCTTATTTCTTAAGTCTAGTAACATAAAAGGTAGCTGTAAGCGGCAGTTATTTTCACGAAAAGGTCCGCGAATTGTAGTGAAGATAAGCTCGATCTTTTTCTAAATCAAAACGGTGGGTGATGACTGAGGAGTAGATCGTAGGCGGTAACTAACTGCCAGCGTTCCGCGGGATGTATTCTTAGCTAAAATTGACTGCCGTAGCTTCCTGAAGCGTGAATTGCCTCCCAGTAAAACACTGTGCCTGCTTTCCGTTCTATTTGTGGATTTTATAACATTTGGAACGGCTAAGCTGACGATAGGTCAGTGGAAGCGTAAGTTACTCTCTAAGTTACTCTCCAGCAACTTCAGGACCTTCTACATATCTTCGTCGAACATCTCCTTATATGTACAAGCGCTTCCACAATTTCGTCCAGCTGTGTTTCGGATGAACTTACCTTGGGCGCTGCATACTCTCATCAGAACTTCGTATTCTGTATCACTACACCATATTTTGAACCCAATAATATTCTAGAATAAAGAGCTTTACTGCGGCTCATTGTTTTGTTTTGTAGTAATAAGTGTAATAATGGCAATAATATTCATGCTATCGAGTCTGATGATAAATTCGCTGAGAATATTTGTCGAATGCCGTAAAAAAGATAAATAAACGACAAGGATTTATGTTATTTTTAAGTTAAAGCTTTGTTCAGGTGCCGGAGATGCGCATCGCCTATCAAGCGGCATTCGTAGCTGTATGGGCAATTACACAAGCGGAACAAAACCCAGGTTGAGTTTATTACCTTTGAATATTTTTTCAGTGTCTTTTCTTGAATGCTAGTAGACAGAGGACCTTCGAAACAAAAGCGACAGTACATTTTTTGCTTTTTTATTGGTTTAGCAGCAAGTAGCAAACGCAGGAGTTCCGAAATGTGTAGCCCTCATTGTGCTAAGTTGAGGCCGGTAGGTATATTTTTATTCCCTCGCTGTAGAGTTTGAAATTCTTCACACCTTGCAGGAATAAACTGAGAATTAGAGTTTCTGGACATGTCTACAACAGTAAACTGTTTGTGACGAACTTCTTTTCCATCACCTGCTGAGGCTAGGAAATTTGCACAGCTGTGCACTATGTTTTCAAAGGTTTTATCGCTCTGAGAAGGTTTCCTGCAGCTGCACTCTTCATCTTTTCCCTAAGAGACCATCATCTTACTTGGGAAATTTTTATGTTTTCTATCTAGTAATAACGTCTACTAATTACAATGTAGTCAGCATGCAATAAACATCCAGCTTTTTGATAGCTGCCTGACGATTTTTAGCGAGACGAAAGAAACTGGCCGTTTCGGTTAGGAAAACAATGGCATTTTTTGTGTTTATGGGTTAAGGTTCCTCGCAGCGCACCTTCTCTGCTCTTGCTCTTAGCTGGGGGAGAAGCAGCCTGTGCACCAGTTTACTTGAAAAAGGTTCCTTTCGCCACGAAGATCGCAGTGCAGCTTCGAAAGTGCTGACGACACCGGCACCTTGAGTAAGCACATCCTTAAGCAAAGTGATCGAGACGGAAAGCGTACAGTCTGATGCATTTTCGAGTGCTAATTTCAAATCTGCTTTGCTAATCTGAGAACAGTTTTTCCGAAAAAAAAAACTGCGAACAATACTTATGAAAAGAGGTGAGGTGACATGGATCCTAGTAAATCTATAGAATTGAACATCTGCAATCCTACGAATTATGGATCTGGCTTATTGGTGTCAACGCACGCAGAAACCGTTCTTCTACGTTTTCTCCACTCCACAAAGCAGTAAAGTGGTGCGTTTCATGTCGCAAATTTAGTCGCTGTTATTGAATTCCGTTCCTTGAGAGCTATTAAAGCCGCGAGGCGATGCAATTTCGACAAATGGTTAGCTTCATCCAGCTGAACGATTCATGAGGGTTCACCATCCTCATCCTCGACTTTGTCCCGCACATGTTTGCTGCTACTGATTATTTCCACTAAGATTCTAAGGTGATGAGTGATTTTTTGTGCAGAGTAGTAGTCAGGCGATGAGTGGGTCGTAAGCATATATCGTCGATTTTCCCGACATCGCAGCTGGTTTCGTTTCAATAACCATTCCGAATTGTCATAGGTAGGTCAGAGACGCAGAGGAAGGGACGTCAGGCACATGGAAATGACGTGCAGTAGAAATATGGTATGTGATCAAGTAATTGCGAAGCTGGAGAAATCGACGATAATCCTTTCATAAGACTCCCAGCGGGCGGGTTTAACTGCCGGCTGCAGGCGGTACGCATTGTCGATGTCAGGTTAACTAGGAAGCATAGAACGCAAATCAGCTGTCCAGATTTGGTACCCCAGCGCATAGCACGATCCTTAATTTTCTTCAATTTTCTTCAGGACACCACCTGGGCAGCTGGACTTGTTCTAGGCCCTGTACCGTCGGCAACTTGTACTGTTTGAGACTAACAATAGGGTCTCACCCCTTACCAAAGGACTGTATGTTGGTCGTTCTGTCTGTCCAATGTAAAACCTGTCCGTTCGCCTGCGCTTGCGTCCAAGTGAATCACATCCACGAAAATCTCCTCTATAAGCAGACCAGCATAGCTTTGATCTTTGCAAGTTTTTAAGCAAGAAAAATTGGAGGACAGCAGCTTTGTTTTCTCCAGGTTTGCTAAGCCATAACTTATATTAGCCACCCACATTACCAGCTATTGAAACTCTAGTTCGCTACCAGCTCTTAGATTTAACGTCCATTTTTGTTTGCAGATCGCCCAAAAGTGGCCTGGGTACCGATCGAAACAAGAAATATTAGTGAAGCAGTGACCAAGGCTCTGGAAGGCAGTGAGGAACGACTAGTTAGGATAGGGAAGATGCTATCGGTAAGCAACATTCACCGTTTTTTAATCAGTTACTGGCACTATTCCACAATAGATGCTCCAAAAATCGAAACCCTCAGGTTTCGCTGGAGCTTCACCCAGAGGGGTTATTTGGGCCGCTGGTCATAAAATCATGCTCATTTTGTACCGCAACTCCATTTTTATGGGTTACGGCAGGATTACGGTAGGGATAAATCATCAATTTGATCATCTTTCAGTTTGAAATGTGCTAACGTTCCTTCATTTTCCATTTTCCGTGCGCCATATACGCGCTCTCTTACAAATTTTCTGCGCAGCTTCAAATTTGGGTACGGTTAGCCGTGGTTTAAGGGGCGGGACCTTCCGCAGACCATTGTAGACTTAAATATGAGTCAGTTGTCATGTCTATAGGAAAGAATAACGCTGAAGAGAATGAGCAGAAGAAGAGAAGAGAAGAGAAAGAGAAAGAATATGCTGGACATATTTTTGGCTAATAACTTACAGTTAGTGTTGGTACTATTCTAAAATCCGTATGAATAATACCAGATGGTAGTAATGTTAATCAGAAAGATTCACCCGATAATCTTCAGCTGCAATATTGCTAGGTTTGTTCGAAGCTTATAACATCATGTTTTTCAGGACTCCTACGACAAAATGGCTCGTGACAGTGAAGAAGGTCAACAGAAGATCCGGCAGCTTGAGGAGACTAGTAATTTGTCGCTGGAAACTAAAGGGTTTTCTGCTTCTGTTATGAGTCTGCTTAGCTTAGCCTTTGTTTATTTATGACATTATCTGTATTATTTATACGTTCAAAGAACCCGTTGCCTTTCCCATATTTGTTCTTATCCACTATTTGTCGTCATCCTGCCACTTCATTCGTTATTTCAGATGACCTTTTTAAATCGAACTTTTGAAGAACCGAAGTTAATGCCTAGTGCTTGTCGTTCATTTGTCATCAGATCTGTGAGGCAGAATCTTCAATGTTCTAGGCCTGTTCTGGATAGAGCGACGACCATATGCACGTAATAGGTATTCTCATCTATTGCTTCAGATAATCAGTATGCACCAGTTAGCTAATTAGATGAGACCCTAACTAGTAAACCTTATTCCTCTCCTAATAAGTCATCGAATTTGTGATTATTGAGCTGATAAATTTGTCACTTCTCCATTACTTTTCAGTATTGCGGTTACTGTTAATCGTTTTTATTTGTTAATTTTTTTTTGAGAATTTCTCTACCTGAAATATTATTGTGCTTGTTTAAGGACGTTCGTGGTTTTTGGTCAGATACACTTGGTTTCTTCCTCTAGATGTGGCTGATTTGATAAATGAGTATTCCTGTAATTGGCTACTCTCTAAAATCTGTGCGGTACGGATGAATCTGCATATGTAGATCTAAATTTTTTAAATGCTTACGGTAGGGTGCAGTGTGATCTCCAAACAGTCCAGGGTTTAACCGCTTAAGCTGCAGGCAGCAGCAAAGCATATAGAATGCTTTTATGACTTCATTGCTCAAAAATTCGCCTAGCCTAGATGCTTCGACAGCAAAAAAAAAACGGAGGTGGAGGTGTGGTCTTTATTCCTTCGACCATGTACTACTACCTAACTCGACAGATACATGGGAGGAAATGCGCTTTCTACAGAGTTACGTATGCACAGTGTGTAAACTCTTTTTCGCGGACTGAGAGCAGTGAGGTGGGCGGTCCGCATTTTTGCAACAGGTAACCCAACTTCCAGCACAAAGACGTGGTCTTGATTAATTGTCAATGTGGATGCGAACCTGAGACTAGACTTCTAACGAAGCCATCCACATCAATGTCAAATTTGGCGCTCAGCAATAGTCTCTCGAACGAGACAGATCTCAGTGCGAACATGGCACTCACTATTATATCGTTCCGCCAACACTCGTACACCATTCTGAAAAGAAGCTGGCTTGGTTGCTAACTGTTCTCCTTGTCGTCGAGAATAACCGCACAAATGAGACAGACACAGTGGCCGTTTCATCGCAAACTAACCACATATATAGTGAAAACGTCCTCCGGAAGACATTTTGCTCCTTACTTGTGACAACGGCTGCGGTTCTTCAGGCGTTGCTCCCTTGCGTTTTGTGATTTCCCATCGACTGCGTCGCAGCTCCAGTAATGTCGACGCAAGCGAGGCGTGATCATCACTCTGAATTCTGACAGCTAAATCTGCTAACGATGAGACCCAAATCTGATATTGGTTTTCGTTCGTCTTCTTCTTAAAATAGCTGCCCTATACACTAATTAGCATGTCTACACAAAGCAGTCCTCAGTGCCAAGTCCCACTCATCTCCGTATTTGACTTTGTGCTTTGTTGCCTGTTTCGGACAATTGCTACAGCAATTCTGCTCAAATTTTATGGTGTCTCATTCAAAGTGTATCACTTTGTAAAACTTCGTAGCATATAACACGCTATCTATGCTAATATAAGCAAAGCCAGCACCTCTTTCTGATCCGCAACCGGTTTTTCGCTCCCCTTCCTCTCAAATGGCCAATTTCTAAACTGCTTTTTCCCTTCGAGAACTTCTGCACTATAGTGCTAATTCTTAAAGAGCGTGTCTGTATACTCACAGACGAGTTTATCGATGCGTGGTGAACGTCTCTGTACTAAGATGCGTCAGAAATTATACTATTGCCAGATGAATAAAGCCCACTATCTAATGCGCTTTCACGCAATCCGCATGAAAAAATTTTCTTCAGCCTACTTAGCATTCTGAACCGTCACTATACAAGTACTAGTCCAAACCAAAGGATCCGAAAATGGGCGTAAAATCCACTCTGTGGGTTGTATAAGCTCTAGGAAAAAGGATGAGCAATATTCTTTGGAGCGTTCTATGTATAAGCAGTCTCATCTCCATCTCATTCTTACATTAGTTTTAGCTGCACAGCTGCTTATTATTTAAACGACGGCCATAGCGTCGCGTTTTTTTTCCAGAAAATGCTCCGCGATTAGTCAACAGCATTTCGTATTCAGTCGGTGCACCTGCAGAGACTCCCACGGCGTTTTCGAAATACGAAAGAACTCACTGCAGAAGCATGTCATCGTGTCTTTGCTGCGCATGGCCCAAGTGCGGTTTGAGTTTCCAGCAGCGTCCGGCCAGGTTCCCTGCGCCCTCCGTCCTCTGCGTTCCCTCGTCGGCAACCAACCTTGGCACGCCGTCAATGACAGTCTCGCTTGCCCTTGAGTGTATGAGTTCCCGTCACGTAAGGGATGTCGGTGCTGTAGCCTTCGTGCTGGAATTGCTCGCACTTTACTCACCTTATTTTGCTATCTGCATATTCATATTCAATATTCAATCCATTCAAGTGCCATAGTTCGGATGGACAGTTTAAGTGAACATGCTCAGCTAAAAAGTAAACGATTTAGTGCTTAAATGAAAACCCAATGATTTTCTCCTCCTGTGAGAATTTTCATCAGTTCGAAAACTTCAAGCTAGTGAGCGTTACTATTCTTAGAAATAACATTCTCCTAAATTTATCTTATAGCAAACGTAAATGCACACCTAGATTTTTCTCCTATCTCTATGTCAACCTTCCGACTTTCATTCTGAAAGTACCAAGCTTACACTCTTTTCTGTTTTTGTCAAGCTGTTTCACTTTTGTTTGTACTGGTGCTGCGAAACAGTTTATGATCTAAAACTATTGCCCACGGCTGAGTAAAGTTTTCTTCTGTCCGATTTACATAAAAGCTGTTTTTAGCTTACTCTTTTAATCGAACATCGCGGAAACGGAGAATTCCAGGAAAAAGTAGAATATGAGAGTTAATTCCAAAATTCCTAGTTTAGCACATCTGGCATTTCTCAAAAAGTGATAATATCGCTCTTACCTTATAAAACTGTTACAGGTGCTGACGCACTTCGTATATCGTATCGTCACAGAAAAACCCTGCAACCTTTTTGTTTTGACGGCTCATGTGGAGCAGTAAAGATAGCTTGTACGTAAAAGTTTCGGGCTCTTGCGCTCTCCTTTGGGCCCTTCTTCTGAACTCCGCTTAAGCTAGAGCGACGTACGTCCCTTCCTTCTGTCGGCAGTTACCGCCGACTCGATGCCTGAGCGCAGTGAGTACATGCAGACGAGCGTACTTCTGCCAGGACCGTACACCCGTACCTGCACTAACTACTGTACTTCACCATGGGTTCTCAACCCAGTCACACGCCTGTTCGAGAGTCTACTCGTTGCCCTTTATGAGGGTGGTCGCGCATTCCTAATCGACCGACCGGCCGAGCCGACTGCCACAGACGCACTGTTTTCGTCGCGTCATCATGCGTACACGTCTAATTTTCGACCGTACGTCCCTGTCTCATCATGCGTCTTCAGCAGTATTGATTGGCTTCGTGGACGACTTTCATTTGTGTGCGAAAGAGGTGTTTGGCTTACCGCATTTGTTCGTAGACACCCACTCCTTCCCTTAAAAAAGTAATCGCCGATTTTGAACATGCTACACCTACAGCCGACGTAGAAGCTGTAGCTTCGCCGTTAATCACCTTGACTTGGTTCACACTGTAGCTAATTCTCACTCTTTAGGCGCCTAGTCTTAGACGGGTGTCTCTAGGCTAAATTTTATGCGAATTATCACCTCTTTCCCCACCATTCATAGTCACTTCTGACTGCACTTCGCTTCTGTCCATTATTTTCCTTAATTTCATCGACTACTATTAAAAACCTTTATTTCTGTATATTTAATTTCTTCACTAAAAACTGATGCCACAACAGTATAGTAATCCACTATTTCTACTTGCGGTATACAACTTCACGGGTGGAATAAAGGAAAGAGAGATGCTAGCCCTTCGACAAGCGAAAACTCGAGTAATACTAAAACTAGGTGTTTTCGTAAACAATACTTCTTAGGTCTTTGACGGTCTTCAGCACTCCTGTCGCTTTCGGTAGGCTAGCAAGTTCTTGCCGTTTTTTTTTTTGTCAAAAATCCATAGTTCTTTGTGAGGTTCAGAACAAAACTTTCATAGAAGTTCTTCTGTGTATCTTTTTGTGTCTCATATGTTGTTCTGCACCAGTGCTTACATGGGAATGGTCTGAACGGTTCCGACGGATCCGGATCAATGGCATAGCTCTTTTAGTAGCTCCTTGTCTTTGCCGTGCAATGCTAACCTTTTTAACTGCCCACTTTGTATACAAAGGTAGATATGAGCATTTTTTCGAGCCACTAAAATCTGTTGATTCCTCTTTCAAAATGGCTTTATTTACAGCTCTTACTGCCCTAGGGGTCATTCGTTATTTAACTGAGAGATATGGTTTTAAATAAACCTTTGACTTGCAACGACTGCTGACATTTGTGGGACTTTAAGGAGGGTACTGATATCGATAGACAATTTTTGTGCATCATAAGTCTAGCTTTTTCTGTGATGGGAGAGTGCTTGGACCACAGCTTTTTCTACATATACCACTGAATAGCCACAACCCCTAGCTGTAGCATGGTATGGAGCGCATAATTTTTGAAGATGATGTAGCTATCTGATTTCATAGCTGGGAGTCTTTTGTTCTCTAATTCCATCTTATATGACATTATTATGTCGTAGAGGATATTATCAAACATTGTATTCATTTCTTGTCCACTCTGCAGGATCATCCTTCCACAGCATTCCAGTGAACACAGTGCATTTTCCATGATGCCATGTTAATCCGTTTTTTTTTTGTTCTTTGACGCGCATGCAGTAGCGATGAAATGCAACGGCTATCGTCCATCAACCGTGGAAGCCCAGATGGAGGAACGAGAAAAACCTCGCGATATCAAAACAACATGACGCAGGATTTATCATCGAAAGCATCGCATAACAAACGGCCACGGAGCTGTCGGCAGTCAGCTGGGCCACAGTGCCCCTGCGAGGCTGCCTCCTCGTGGAAACAGTCCTCGACGCCCGCATTTGCATACACGGCCGAAATAGGCGGGTGCGAGCGATTCGTACCGTCCCGTCCACAACTGGTTCTCGTTGTTTGATTGCCGCGAAAATCGATATTTGCCTCTCTTTTTCCATAATCGACAGTAGGTACTGTACCGGAACGACGTATCAACGTCACTTACCCCTGTACTTCTGTAGCCGTTGGCTGACGAGTGTTCCTCTACAGATTGTCTGTTTGATCTCCTTTCTGCATCCATAAACGTCTCCAGCCGCATCATGTATAAGCAAAGTGAAACATTTAAGAAGAGTCCTTGGCATGAACGCAGACAGCCACGTAGGATTTGTAACCGTTCTGCGTAATATTTACCAGTGGGTCGTGTCGCTACGCAGCCTTGCTCCGCTGCTCCGCGCACGCTCCTATATCAGGGGCAATGTGCGTATAGCTCCTGATCATGATCGGGTGATATATTCGATCATGGCATGATTGTGAAAGCCTGCTTGATCGTGTCATAGAAAGTATAGTACCCGATCACGATCAAGTGATATATGTATACCGCCTCAGAAAATATTAGAGGAAAGCATCTATACTATCATTCTTGCTAACTTAGGAGATACCTCGGAAATTTCAAGGCTAGTCAAAATTTGTGTGCTGCATGCCGACTTGAGTGTCTACCACACACTGTATTTTTAGTTCACCTAGGATGCGGCCAGTAGTGAGATGATCTTGTGGACCTTTCGACATGTGAAATCCCTTCTATCACAGAAGTGCGACACCCTATTTTGATGTGTTACTTATTACGGTGGTCAAATTGCGAATCGATAGCACGTGCCATGATCAGGTGCATGTGTCATTGATTTTCATATCGTTCCAGTGATCTGTAATGCGATTAAACGACGTGACGGCGAAGGGTGCGCAGTAGAGACAACGCTGAGTGGACCTGGCACCTCGCCACTGTCGAATACTCCCCAGTAAAACTTTATAAATTTCGTTGGGGCTAGCGTAGCTGGGGGTATAATGAAGGAAGCTGTGGGATTAGTCCCTTCTACATGTTCGTCCGCCTACATTCTTCCAATGATTTTATTCGAATTACTGCTCATATTTAATCCGCAGTAAAGAAGGAAGCAGAAGCACAGGGTTATTACATGCAACTGACCGTTCTATCCTGCTTATATCATCTGCACGAGCAGCATGTTTATGTCGTTCCGTAAAGCTAATTGCAAACTGCGTACGCTTGCCAGTTCTGCTATGTTGCTAATACCTAATTTTCAGGGTTCTCTGATCGAGGATGATCGGAGCGATCGTCCCCTACGTCAGTAAGATACGCAGGTATGGTTGCGATTTTTGCACGTCAACGGGGGAAGGCCTCAGCTCTAGCTGAACCGATGTTAATGATACTCTCGCAGTGTAGGTGAACCTCGGCGGGGAGTGCTGCAGACTTCTCATCACGTTTTTAATGTCTGAAGCTGTCCCACTTAAATGTGGAACCAGCTTTCTTACAGCAGAGCTTCCAGATTTGGGTTATTTTTCTGTTAGAAAACAGCTTCCGATTTGAATCAGGTGCCGCTACACATTTCAGCCAGACCTGCTCTCATTTCCTTGTGAGGATGAAAGACGCGAGGGAGCTATCTGTTTCGAGCATCTACGTACAGGGCATTCAAAATATGCATTCCTTTGCTCACAGGATTGCGGGAATTTTCTGGTGTTGCAGCCTGCAGGGCTTACACAACGTTAAACCACTGCATAATGCACAAATTTTGTGTTGCCGGGTATGTAGCCCATTAAATTGCTTCATCTCTCTCATCTTTTGAGAAAACGCGGGACAGATTTGTTACATCTTACAACCTTTTCCACTTATATTAAGTATGCAAACATCATAAGCGTCGATTGAGCTGAGTTCGCGCATCCCCTTGTAAGCATACTGATTTTCTCAAGGAATCCTTGAAATATGAAATGCTGTTGTGACGTTAGTGGTTCTTAATGTAGTATGATTTGAAAATATTAGAGTTTTGAAAATTAATGGCTAGCTCACGAATTTTGCCTTAAGGGTACCTTTTGCGAAAACAGGCTCGTTGTTGCTACTGTGGAAATAATGCTAGCTAGACTCACTAAGAGCGGATAGTAGAAAATGCACTTGCTGAAAGCTTTATAAAACAATTTTTGTTAATTATAGGTCGTATCAATCAAATGACCTCATCGACCGACTCAATTACCAGTACACCGCCATGTTAGTTGCTCTCGGTGCCATTACGCTAGCTGCAACACAGTACGTAGGCAAACCGATACAGGTAATAATTTATTGTTTTTGTTTTTGGGAAATTAAAGACGTCAGTGATCCGTCTTACCGCTAATAGATTCTTTAGATTGATCAAACAATTGAAAACGTTCTTCGTTTTGGGCTGCTGCACAAATTCCTGCGCAACATGAGAGTTTTCTATCCAAAGATCAGTATGGAGCAGCATTATAAGCAAGGCGGCAAATTTCTTGAAAGGTGAAGCAAAAATGACAGTCTCTGGGAGCGTGGAGAGGACGCGAATCGATCTGAAATAAGGCGCTAAAATCATTTGTTGTTCTGCATTGACATGCAAATGATATCTGCTATCAAATACATTCTACTAATTATAAGCGTAAGCAGTAATTATTAATCATCGTTTTCTGCCCACTCAAGTTCGCAAAGGACATGAAAACTGTACTATGCATAATCTTCCGAGATAAGAGCAGGTTCTCCTACTACTAACACAGCGAAGCAGCCCTCCTATCGTCCAGGTAACGAAACCACGCATTTTGTAGTTTCGTTACCTACAACCTCAGCAGAACATGTTTAATGGCATTAAATTAGTAATTTTCGAAGAAAAGATGCGTCCTCTGATATTTGTCGCTCTACTGCCCACTACCCTAAAATGTCTAGAAATTCAGTTGCTCAAAACTTTCCTGAGCCGTTTACTATGCGTTACTCGACATTCATATCTCTTTTCAAAGAGTTTCAAAGAGTTTTGCGACATGTCGTAGCGAAAGGATGTCTTCTTTTTGGATGTCACACGATATTGTCGGCCTTGTTTACATCTGCTGGAGCTCACATTTCAGAAGCGGTGTTCTGAAATTAAAAAAAAACAAGCACACAGCCGCTGCTTACATGCCCTCAGTAACCCTTTTGATAATTGCCTACATTCATAGTTTATAAAAGTAATGGACCTCAACAAATTATGAATTCGCAAAAATCAATGTAGGAGCCGGCCTTTTAGCTAGAAATGTTAGAGACATGATGCCCATTGCTACAGAAGGCTTCACGCTGAGGTGTACATGTTCGAAGAAGAGTAACAAAAAGGTAAAGAATTTCTAATCGATTCGCCATACTTCCCGATCTTCATTCTTCAGTAGCTTAATCACGAGATAACATTTTAAAGTTCAGCAGCTGCGTTCTTCTCTTCCGCGGTGAAAGAAAGAAACGCACAGACACACTAAGAAAAAAGAAATACAGACAATGAATTTCTACCCAAGCAACGTAGCCTAAAATTCACAATGTGCACTGTATGCCCTCTAATATTCATCTCTTTACAGTGCTGGGTTCCTGCGCAGTTCACCGGAGCCTGGGAGAAGTGAGTGCACTGTTTGTACACGCGGACACATATTCATATTCACCTGTGGTGTTCAGATACGCGGAGACCTATTGTTTCATCAAGGGATCCTACTTCTTACCTGACGATGAGCATCCCAACGAAGACTTCATCGAAAGAGACAACGCTGTAAGTTGCTCCAGTGGAAGGGTGTATGCACGATTAGACTTAAACTCAGTACCTACGCTCAGAACGCTTTCTAGGGTCTCGACGGATTCTGAAAGAGAACTCAAAAATAGACTGAGGCTAAAGAACCTCCGCTCAAAACCCATTCCTGATCGAGAAAGTCGCTCCAAAACACTCGTTCATGATTTTATGTCCATTTTTTCGTGCGCTTCCTTTTGAAGTCGCATATCACCTCAAACGCGAGGGAATGGAAAATGGAGGAGTCTTACAAATTCACTAATGCCCAATACATAGCGCCTCGCATGCAAAATGAAATGGTAATCGTCCGCGAAATCACCGACGAGTCTTCTATAGCGAGTTTCTCGGTCCAGAACGAGCTCTCTGCTGAAACTTTTGAACCTCAACCCATTTTTTGGATCAGATTTCAGAATTCATCAAGAACTCAAGAAGCGTTCTGAGCGTCGGAGCCCGACTCCGTTTCTTTAAAATTGTAGTCGCTTATAGCCTAGTGAGGTAAAATCGCCCTAAAACCAAAACTGGCTGAGAAATTGCATATGAGCAAGGACAAATTTGTCAACATCTCTTAGGATTTTTCTTATCGTAGGAAATTATGTTACTCAAAAGAATTGATAGCACAAATTGTTGTTTGAGGGGCAAAAATCAATTATTATTATTAGCGAAATCCACGACCAAAGGAATACTGCTGTAGACGTAGCTGCAGGGAAATTGCTAAAATTGGGAACTTTTACTGTTCTTCGTCTGCAGAGCGTCGAGGAAGAGTGGCCGTTAATTGACGGAGTTCTAAATCGTGGTAGTTGTAGCGCAAAGCTGCAGCACAAGACACAAGCATTGTGCTAAAAAGATTTTTAGAAGAGAGTATTGATCCTCGAATCACTGAGATACTGTACAGGTAATCGGCTATTACCAATGGGTGCCGCTGATGTTAGCACTGCAGGCCTTCTTGTTCTACGTTCCTTGTATCATCTGGAAGGCTCTGAACTGCTCCACAGGTAATTCCAGTCTTCGACGCTTGTTTGGCCTTTATACTCTTTATTAACGAACTCAGAGATTTATCTTTAGGTATTAACGTGAAGGACGTTCTGGAAAATACCGCGAAAGTTAAGAAGAACGTCACCGTAAAGGAGCGAGAGAGTCAGGTTGGGCGTCAAAGTGGAATCCAGAAATCCAGTTTTTCAACGAATACATTCAGGTGTTAAAAGCCGCAGTTCACCTACAAGAGGCCCTGGAGCTACAAAGAGAGCTGAAGTCAGGTTGGTCTTTTAGACAGAATTTGGTGATATCAGATTTGCTGGTGGTGGCTGGCTACAGAATCTCAATAGGTTTTCGTATAGATGCTTTATTAGGTGTTAAATCTGAAGCTAATGTGGTTGTGTGTTATTAGTCTGGAAGCGAATGTGTGGGTTTTTCTACAATGTCGCATTGGTTGAAAACCTTCTAAACTACTACTGCTAGATTAAATAAACGAGCATGTAGTCTAAAGCGTGACTCCGGGGTTCCCGATTACATTCCTCACTAGTTTAGGATACTCTGGAACCCTGTCTTACAAGTAAGATTTTTGAGGCTCCGAGCACCTGAATTACGCACCCAGTGTGCCGGCTGGCTCTATACCATCTCATTTTGCGGAATCGCTTGCAGTCCGACATTTTGGCTTTCAGCACTCGGCAGTCCCGTTCCGTTGCCGTGAGAATGTATGAATATCCTGTGCAACTGACTGAATGACTTCGCTTGCAGATTTTCGCAGCGATTGGGTGCAGTGTAAACACCGAGTTTTGTAGTTAGTGTTTTGCTAACTGACACTGTTGCTTTTGAAGAGTAGCTAGGAGTTTTGGCACAAAGCCCAACGTATTCATTTAAAGCATTGTGTTGAACTAAAAAACAAATCTGAAGTTATGATAGAGTAGTCGGCCTACCTTTTCTTTGTGAAGAAGGGTGTCTGCTTTCCACAGCTAAGCAAGAAAAAATGTAAGATTTAGTAACACAGACCGTCAAGCCATGGAAAATCAGTTGCACTCTTGCTGCAACCGAACTGTTCATGCTTCTCAACCTTATATTGTGGATGCTTACGGTAATTCTTTCCCGGAACGTCTAGTGGATTACACCTGTCATAGTGCTTGATTGAATCCAGAACTCTGATTTGGTACAGTGAGACATGTACAAATATCCACAGTTCTCTGGCGTGTCTCTGAATATTGAAGATTTCTCAAGCATTTCATAAACTGGTGGAAATTTGCTTCGTCCAAATACTGTGAGGAAAAATCTACTGCTGCATATAGCTTAAGACAGACAGTGCTTCCAGAAAATATTCCTCATATGAACTTATTGTTCTCTTTTACCACATGGGGTAGTTTTAACCACTAGTGCCATACATATTCCTTCTGCTTGACGAGTAACTAGCAGCTCTTAATTACGGTTACATAGGCCAGCTGAATTTCAAACGGCATTCTTTAATTGTGATAGAAAATTAACGCCCTAGTTGTATACTTCCAGAGGCTGGGATGTTATCAAAAATGCGAAAGTCAGGATTTTATCTATCCGCCGTCTACGTATTCACAAAGTTTCTTTACGTCTTCAATATCTTTGCTCAGGTTTGTTCCTGCCAAAGTTTGTATATCGATTAATCGCCAATTCACTTCCGCCTGAACAGTTTGTCGGCCAGTGCAGTTATCAAGATTTCAGTTCTGTATCTTCTCCGCATTTCTCGGAACTAACAACACCTTCTGGGGATGGGAGATCTTCAGGGATATTTTGAGCGGCCGTGAGTGGAACGTAACAGGCCACTTCCCCCGAGTCACAATGTGTGATTTCACGGTGAATCCCCCTGTTTCTGAGTTTATCCGAAAAACAACGAAAATCTGCTGTCCAAGGTTCGTGTGCTTGGTGCACTTCATCGTTGGACGGTTCAGTGCGTGCTTATGATCAACATGTTTACAGAGAAAATTTACGTTTTCCTCTGGTGAGTAAAATGATAAGCACTCATGTAGCAGCAAATCCATTCTTGCACCTTATTTTTTTTAGGTTCTGGTTTATACTGGTTGGAGTGCTGTCCGTCATTTCCCTCATGTACTGGGTGGTCGCCCTAGTAGGGAATAACTTCCAACGTGGTTTTGTGACGAAGTTCGTATTAGACATTTTCTGCTTTGCCAGCTGTCCGTCTCGCGACGGGGGAAAAGATAAAAATATTGCATAGTAAACAAGTGAGCACTATAAAACCATTGTATTTAACTGAATCGGACACGCATAACAGTATGGTTCGCGCATACAGGAGAATCCTCGTCAGCGAGATGAACAGTAGCTTGCATCTGCATTAGTGTCATCACTGATGACCACTATCTATGTCATCTAGGTACCTGCGATGCATGGGAGAGATCAGTGAGCCACCATCACGAATGGAGGAGGAGAAAGTCGGTGGATTCGTTCGTAACTACCTCACTTCTGACGGAGTTTTCCTCTTACGGCTCATTCAGGCTAGTCACCTAGTCCTTTCACAAGTAATTGTCAGTCATTGTCACTATTTAGACCAACGGTGGTGACATGTTGGCTGGTGAGATTATCGCTGCCATGTTCCGCCAGTACAATGAACGTAGAAAAGCTCCGATGTCCGAGGACTCGTTCGGTGACTCACCTGACACCACTGCGACGCTACCGCGGTAGATCGGGGGTGAACCACATCCGTTTCTTAGGCACTACCCTAGTGGCAACAAACAACTCGTCCGGCGAGCTTCGATTGTATCTCGTGATCGTTTCCTTAAGTACATGTTTGCAGTTTATGTGTTCAACGACTAACTACCACTTCGCCACATTCCTTTGTTCACGAGAAATACACGAGAAATTCCTTTGTTGTACTATATTATCTAGAATTATGTTTCATCATGAGTACACCAAATATTGGAGTTTTAATGAAGTTTGATTTCTCTCAAGAGCTTACCTCATTTTATTTATGCTGGAAACTCATGAAACGTGACAGAAACTAGGAGATATTTCCTAGTAATGCACTGCTAACAAGCAAGTGTGGTCTGAATGGTCCAGCGGCTCTAGCTCAGTTGTTTAGTTCTCTACTTACTTCTCTTTGCTGTGCACTGCTAATTTTTAGCTGCCCAACGCATATTTGGGCAAGATACAGCCATTTTCTTGAGCAAAGAAGTTATTAAATTTTGTCATTTAGTTGTAAGTTATAATTCTAAATGTATGTGTTCCTTACAGCGAATGTTCTTTGTGGGAGATTTAGAAGGGCGCCGATTTTCGATAATTACTGTGCGCCCAAAGTCCAGCTATTTCTTTAGCAAAGGGACCCTCAGCCACAACCTCTAGCTATAGCATAGTTATAAATGCACATCCTTTTTTCTGAACAGTTAGCTGGCGATTTTTTGTAGAATCTTAAATGCAGCCACTGCAGTTGCGGAAATTTCATTTGCACCAACCTAATAGTTAGATTCAAGATTAGGAAGCAGTTCGACTTAAAAATTGGAAGGAACGGTTTAGTCGAAGAGGCCGTATATAATGTAGTCCGAACTACCCAAACCAACCTCTAATGAGAGTTTCAAATCTGTCTTCCGAAACTGTTTCACTTCTGGATTAAAAAGCTTCGAAGATTTTTACCGTCCGAAGCGCCCCTAGTACGAAAAGTGCTATACTGGTGGTATTTCATGTAGCTGTAGTAATGGGTTTGCCAGCATCTGTTTTACAACTCCAAAAGTATGCTTGGAAACGCTATTCTATTGGAACGCTCCTATCAAGGATAGCATAAATTAACAGAGATTAGCTTTTTTCAGATGATCAAATCTGCAGCGAAACATGGGAACCTTGTTCTGAATTTTTAATAAGTGGATTGAGAAATGAAGTGAATTGGGGAGCATATATCAGCCTAAAGGATATTAACAGAGAATGAGTTTTCCCCAACTCTAAATACTCTAATAAGTTACAACGCAGGATAGGAGTAATTTCTGGACTCAACATCTCTGATACCCTCCTCAAATAATACCTGGATTTTTTGAGCCATAATGTGAAATGAGCCTTGTGCCGAACCAGACTACCCCAGCATGTAATCACTTGGTACACTTGAAGGCAACCCTCATGGGAAAAATCAGCTCTGAGATTTTTGCATTTTTGTAATAATCTGGTTACTCGGTTTGTCCAAAGCCAACGTTAAAAAAGCATAAAAGTTAAAACTCACCGAAAAAAAATGTCGAAAAAGTGCTTAGCGTGCTCGTCCACGTTATGAGGATGAGCGGACGAGTTGTCGACAGATTTACGCATCGACATGAACGGACGACATAAATCGTCCGCTCACCCTCGTAAGTTGGACAAGCGAGGCATGTTTTCGGCATTTTTCTCTGTCATTTCATCTTTTGTGCTCTATAGCTTTGGGCTTTAGACGACTGTGCGCCTAATAAAAAAATGCTAAAATCTCAAAGCAGTGGCCTTTCCAAAGAGTAATGGGCGAGAGATTTGCACGATGATGCTCAATGGTTTACTTGCTATTTGAGTACATGCAGAAGCGTTACAACATTAGAAAAGCAAATTCTATGAAACAACAAGTGATATACACGTTTAATACAGATTCAACTGTCGATTCAGAAAGTTTCTCCGGTGAGATCTCACAAAAATTAGTGACGTTAGAGCAAAAAAGACGAAAACAAATGATTAATAAACACAACTTCTTAGTGAAGTGATTCCTAAGCAGCTGAACAACTGTACACAGCGAACAAAGAAATCAGATATAATACAAGTGCGGATCTGCCATAAATTTCTAAAATTGAAAGGTTATGATAATCGCAAAGACTGATATGAATAGCATTCATATCAAGCCAGAGTAATATTTATAAATACTACACATGCCCCAAAGAGAGGCCGCTTTGTATAAATAGAACTCAGAAGTCGTTTCGGTTTCTGAACACCATCTTGTAGGGAAACAAGCAAACCATGGAGAAAATATTAACCACTTATAAGGCAAAATCTCGGCAACTGATGTTACGCCGATGACCGAGTTCACAGTTATGAGACAGAACGCTGAAGATGAATATGGTGAATCAGAAATTCTATACCCGTTCGATAATATAGTAGACAGGTACTGAGTGATCAGAAAATGTCGACAATGCTCATGATGGATAAAGTAACCTCATACATTCCATATATAAAAGACAGCCTACTAAATGCCGACCCCGAAGATGAACTGATTGGTCAATAAATACCATATAATCGAAAATCACTGCAGTCGGATCACTCCAAGGCTCTGAATACACTTCGCGCTACGCGATTTAGTCGCGTCGCCGTCACCTGTAAAACTGAAGTAGTCACAACGGTTTACTCTCGTTGCCAACGAATAAGGAGGCATACTCAGTTTTTTTTTTTTTGTCAACTTGTGTGATTGCTTCAAAGTTGTGCAAAAATGTCGCCTCTTACCAACTTGCACTGATAGCTTTGAGAGTGTAAACAACTGTTTCTGCCTTTTTTCAACTTCCATATTACTTTATCGACGTAGCCAACAAACTTGCAACATAGGGGTACGAGTTCTCTGTGCAACTTACTTGAAGCAATCAAACAAGTTGTCAAAAAAAGTTCGTAGTATTTACCATGCGAACTTGTATGCAGAGTGTTTTGTGCAATGCAACCCGTTCAAAATCATCAGTGTTGCTATAAAGTGTCATTTTAAATAATAATTTTCTGCCCAGTTTTTAGTAGAACTAGTCTGTGAGTGCTTTAGATTGCGCGATGCATCTTCTTTGTTGTATTTTTACATATGCACTACTATAGCAGTACCTTGAATCTACTACCGAAAAAAGCGCGAATTAATGAAGTCTTTTGCCGTACCATATTTACAGTTATCAAAACGGTAACGGAAAAGAGAAATTCTCAATCATTTAGCTAGCCAATGCCTGCGCAAACAACCTGGGTAGGACATAAGTGCTCAGCTTATACGGATTCAACTTGCGAACGTCCGCACAGTTCTAGAGTAGTTCATTCATTCGTTTTCATTCAAAAAGCGAAATCCGCGCTGGTTGAAAATCTTCACTTTCATTTCCAACGCAGCGTTCTACGCAAAGGCAAAGATAAGAGAAAATAAATTACGGTTTTATGGTTTCATTACTGCCAATTCTCAGTAAATATCTCTGAGAAACATGCCGAAAATGAAAAGAGAAGAAATGGAGGATGTACAAGGAATAACGATTGTTGCATACTGCAGAAATCATCTGATCAAGCTAGTTGGAGAACAGACAATGAGTTTTATATTACTGTCGAAATCTTCGAAATCAAGGTGTACGACGAAAATAAAGGATCATCGAGCTGCTAACCTCAGAATTCCATTTCCTCGTCTGATTCATCATTTTTTGGCCCTGCCTCCTCATCTGAACAATAAGTTCGTTTTCTGCTCATATCCAGTGGCTCCAGTTGATCCTTTGCATTCGGACTTCCAGTAACTTTCTGCTTAAAAAGTAGTAATCTGTAATGTTACGGACAATACGGAAAGCTCTAAGTCGGTTAAAGGGAGGAGAGAAATGCACGGCCTGCAACTATGGTTCCAAGCGCTGTTAGGGTTGAATTTGTTATTTTAGATTAAATCTGGTCACTGTTTCCGCATGTAGCAGTGATACGGACGTACCGCATTGTAGGCGAAATCTGGATCCCAAAAATCGCAGTCAGCTCGTTCTTCCTGAAAGGAATACAAGAAACATACAGGAGTGCTGGCCCCCCTTCACAAATATATTCTACCGATCCTTAGCATTTCTACCAATTTAAAGAGTGCGGAAATATTCAAGAACTGTACTCCATGATAACTCCTACTTCAAGAATGTTTGTTAATCCAAAAGTAACCAAACTGGTGACCCACAATGCAGCAAAATGACGAATGCTACTATATTTTAGATATGTAAAAGATGAAATGTTTCATTTGAACTAGCTTAAACAAACAAAAGCTAGAGATAACAGGCATACTAACCCCAAAAAACAGCTGTTCAATGCTGTACACGTCTGGTGTTTCAGAAGTATACGGAGGATTTCCTGTCATTCGTCGACCATCCTCTGACACCGTCGTGACAACATTGATCGTTTTATCCAAAGCACGAAAATATTTGTCGGCTTTCCGATAATGTCGCGACGGTGAATGTAACAGCTCACATATCCTGAAGTGGAAACTCTAACTGGCTACTTATTACTCATTGCTAAATAACACCGCTCACCTCTGCCAAGTGAATGGCGCAGCTTCAAATTTTGCAGCCTTGTCCAAAATAAAATCGTACATTCTCTTATTCTCTGAGCCTTCACTAAGGTCGAACGAATCAAGCCCTTCACGTTGCCGATGCCAACGCACCATTTCATCCATGCACGACTGCAACAGGCAGATAATGCGTGTTATTTGTGAGATGAGAACTCACTTTGATCTTCCACAGAAATGCTGGACGAACAAGCTCCCATGGTAATCGTGATTTCCCTGTTTCGGTAACATTCTCGAAATATGCTTCAATCAAAGGATCGGGATGGGTCCGAAGGGGCATAAAGGAGCGTCTCACCAAATCGGACTAAAATATTTTGGAAGATTGAGACTCGACATCTTCGGCGAAAACGAGAATCGAAAGCATAAACATATTGTTCATGGCATGCTTTGCCAACCACTGTTTTCACAGTGCACCCCATTTTCGCGTAATTTATGTATAATAACGCATTATTATCATTGCTGCTGACAGTGAAAAAAAACCATAAAAACGACCCAAGAGCGGGGAGGGGAGGGAGGGACCCGAACCCCCCCCCAGCCCAAAAGTTTTTGAAAGTGGCTTGGAGGCTCGGAAAAAAATTGAACAGGGGTCAATTTCCAAAAATAGTTCCTTTACTGAGCAACTGAGCAAGTAGAATGTCCGGCTGTTCGTTAACCTCGACATTTTAGTATTGATTGAAGGCTACCAAGTGCTTTAGCCTTGCCGAGGTGATAAAGAGCTTCTTGAGCTTAGCGCGTTTCGGCGAGTTCGTCTTCTTCAGAGCTCTACTCATAAGGAGAGCGCAGGAGCAAAAACATAAGACGAATGGCACTGGCACAGCGGAGGCCAATGTGTTGAACACAGGCGGCGGAAATGCACATGAACTTACACATCGAACTAATATTGAGACAACCAGTGATTTTTTAACTGCCAAAAATGCTGCATTACCTCTTTTGGGGCGGCGAATTTCTCTAGCGCAGCTTTGAACTTTGGCAGTGGATCTGGTAGTGATGGTAGCTCAAACTTCAGTACGTCTTCATTGTATGAAATACCCTGATGATAAAAATAAAATACAGGACTAAACAGATAACAAGTAAATAAATTAATAAATTTAAAAAAGCTGAAGCACACCTCAAATCCCTGAGACTGCAATCTCTCTGTCTGATTGTGATTTTCTTCTGCATTCAGGCCGGGTGACCTCAACTGGTCGACTTCGGTACGCTGGCTCATAACAGGTGCTCTGGCACAAAACTGATAGCTTCGAGAAAAAAAGACCGTAACATGCACAATAAACTGGTTAAGATAACGTTATCTCAAAAAATGCATGATATGTTATTATCCATAAAATTCTATGAACGATATTTATTTGGAAAACAGTAATACCGTAAAAAAGAAAACAAACTTTCTACTGGCCTAAGAATCTGCAGAATAAAAGACGACGTTCGGCTCTAAGGACTGTTCTACTAGTGCAAAAAAAATAAGCATCTACAAAGTATCTAGGTATGGGACTTCATCGATATCGCCGTAAGATGACATGGAGAATTTGTTCGAAATTTTCTTTGCCGCAGCCTCTACTTCGCTGGAGGTTACCTGAAATTGCCAGCCTACGTCCCGTGGCTATATGCACAGTGTACATCTGACTAATCTTATTGATAAACATTTTACTGGACTTCCACTGAAGTCTAATAAAATGTTTATCAGAAAAGAAAAGAATAAAGACTGACTTTCTGAACTGCATTGACAATGGCTCCTTCAGTCGTCAACCCAGCTAGAATCTGAGTGGCACGGTCGATAGCGGTAGGGTAAGTGTGGGCTGAGGCTCGAAGTATTTCATTGGTAGCAGCGTTTTTGGCAGCTTCAATTGAGAAGAAATACCATTATTCACCATGAACGCCATCAGGGAAAAACTTACCTTCAAGATCGTTGCATTTATAGTTTTTAATAGCAGATGCAGCAGAAACAACAGCTTTTGCAATGTTAGCACGATCAGCGACGATATAGATACCACCAAGCCCTCCATTCTCGTAGGCAGCTTGGAAAGCGGATACAACAGCGTTGGTGCCCACCGCCTTCGAAGCAACACAATTCGCTGTTTTCCCCGAGAATCTTTAAAGGACAAAGTAATCAAATGTCACAGCACTTCCAGATAACTAACTGTACAGCGGGAGATCTTCCCAAAGATGAGAGAAGAACGGCCTGTACAGCCATCGCTTTGGGATCGTTCAGAGATGCTCCCTCACCAGCTAGCAGAACATGAGCAAGAGGTTCACCAGCTGGACGGCGCCACTCTCCACCCTCAAACACGCCATCAATATAAATTAATATAAAAATTACTCTTCGAAAAATGCATCTCCGCTCAGTCAACTACGTCCCAGGAAAAAATATGGTTTATATATAGTGTAACACTATAGCACTACAGTGTATATATGGATGTATGTATAGTGTATCTGTATAGTGTATATAGGGTATAACACTATAACACTATA
>KN549218.1:106272-117044 GCA_000797555.1 Oesophagostomum dentatum | reverse complement strand
TAGCCGCTGGTTAAAAAAAAGGGACAGTGAATATATTATAAAGCTACAATTAACATACTTTGTATGGACTCGGAACAGCATCCAGTCGCTGTCCGTTGTTTAGTGGAGCGTGAGTTTCGCCATATGTCACAATGCGATCATGCTCAATGTTCAGTCCATACAACACCGCTTGACCAGTGGTCAAATGTTTACTCTGCAAAAGAGTCTTGTAAAATATGAAAAAATGGCAAATACACAATAAAATATCATTCGTCAACAGAGCGTCCTCCTTGACCACTAAAAACTGGACAGCATCATAACACCATAAGACGAACATCCCGTATGCTGCAGCTTGATCTTATTCTTAATTAGGCCAACTGCGTTGACTGCATGAGTCGCGTAAGGGTCGATCAATTCTATGCCAGTGCAAAAAAAAAAAAAACAATTGGCGAAAGCGGCGATGGGAAGTATGGCAGGTAGATTTTGTCCGCGGATCGCGCGACCCGCCTCTTCCACAACTTCTGCCAGTTCTTTTTGGAGGCATCGTCACTTCTTACACCACTTGAGAGCGGAGCAGTTATGATCGCTGGCGCGAGAATATGAAAGAGAACTGCTACTTTCTTCGTACTTTCGACCCAGCTGTTAGCGCTGACAAATGTGCATGTTATTGAGCTTGATCCCAGCGAATGCCAGTGCCATAACGATGACGTCAAGATGAGGTCACTGCAAGTCACTGAAATCATAGAATATATCTATGATAAAACGGTAGACCTCCAACAAGCCGTACCGCACCCTTCGCATGCGCATGTATACAAATCAATAGCATCTACGCACACAGTGTAGGTAATTGGCTAGATGATGCTTAGAGGTATGGTTTCAGCGTTTTAAATCATTTTTCCAATTCTGAACTCTTGCTTAAATGCAGCGATTAAAAAAACGAGATGTACCGCCTTATATACTTTCGTGAGAGTTTTGGACCAGCTCACATCATCTGTAAGCGCATTTGCAGCCTATAAAGCATAATTTCGTTACTTAAGTATTTCGCTTCAACATACTTGAGGTTTTTTTGTAAATGTGGGATATCTCGCGCTGTATGACTCTCCGGGATTCGATAGTGATCAAGAGTTCTTCAATAACAATTTTAAAGGCTAAAATTAGCCATATTACTTAATAGCCGCTATAGAGTCCAACACTTCTCCTGGTTAGCTTGATTAGCGAATCCTATGCTAAAAAATTAAAGACAATCTATCAGAAAGTTGCGTTTGAAGTATGGCGAGACAGTACTTCACATAATTCAAAACAAAAGGATAAAATAGTAAAAACAATAAGGTATTAAAACCTAAAAGATTTGAAATAAACCTACAGCGAAATCCACCAATGTTTTGTAACTGATCCTGCCAATGGCGTTCTTAGACGCGTAAACAGAGTTTGCTAGTGAGCCGTTGCGGTATGCCGCACGGTGCAGATCTTCATAAGCAACAGCATAGGGTTGTTTATAAGCGTTGTCAGTTTTTAGAGTAGGAATGATGTCCTCGACTTCCCACGGCTTAAACGCTGGTTGAGCAATGTGTCCAAGCACTGATATTCCAATCGAAGTTTCATCTCGTGGCAATGACAGAGACACTCCATAAACATCTCGAGTCGAAAACGCATTCTGTGAAACATATTGTGAGAGAGTGAAAGAATATTCAACTGCGCAATTATATTTGTGACTAACCACTCGTCCTCCGCATACAGCAGAGCTCCAAAGAAGACTAAGGCCAGGATACCGTGCTGAATCCGTGCCCACAGAGTTACGTAGATGATGGACAAGCCCGTGCTCATTAGCAGCCTCGTATCGCGAACCCGCGCGGAAGAGAAGTACCTGAACAAAAAAACCAATATATATATATATATCCATTTATTCACTGTATAGAGACATAACGAAAAAAATATATTACTGCATAAACTAGAAAACAGATGACTGCATCGTAATCGCAAATGAATTCAGAAACAAAGCACCAAATACATGTCTTATTTTATTTTACTTTTATTTCGCAAACACTGGTGCACCATAAATTATGAACACAGAATAAGAGATTCATGTAACTAATGAAAATTGTTTAGCAAGTTTTAACATTGCTGAGAGAAGGTACTAGCGCAAAAAGAACTAGTACTACTATGATTAGAGTCGTTCTTCGGATTACACGCAACATCTTACACTGATTAGCTACAGTGGCCTCATTCATCTGCAGAGTCATAGGAACACCACCAGCAGTTCGAAAAGCGGGTATACTGATATCCACCCTCAACTGGTATACTAAGGAGAAGCTTTCTTTGCTGCGAACCACTAGAGGATGAAACGTAAAGATATAAATTTAAAAAAAACATCCTAAATTAATACTATTAATTTGTTTTTTTAACATACTTAAATTAATACTAAGTAAAATTAAATTAGTACCAAGTTACGCAAAACAACATACTAGTTGAGTAATAGGACCATGACGATCAAGAGAAGCAACAGTCAGCCCATTCGGCAACTTAGATATCTGCTCTGCCTGAATTTTGAAAAGGTTGCATTGGCAACTGCGTCAAATTCACTTGCAAAAACAAACAATAAATATAGAACCTTCTGAATCTGAGCACGAGTGGCAGAAGCAGCATGAGCATAGCGTACAGAATGACGAGACAGCATCCTTTTTGAACCCTCACCTGAAATTTCAGTGGCTGCTTGCAGCAAAGAGAATGTGCGCATGAAAGCGAGATAGACTGGCGAAGACCAGTGAAACACGTAACAGCAGATAATCTCATCACAACTGAAAAATTGTATATTAAAAGTAAACACTGCAGACAAAAGAAATAGTAACGATCTATACAATTTCAACAAAATCTATTTTATACAATATGTCGCTGGCGATTTGCGGTTATACCCAACCCGCACAGGAGAGGGAAAATAATTACCCGGCAGCTAGCTCACGCAATATTTACCATTTACTATTAGCAAACAGCGACATAGAATACCTAATACTATACTACTGATGCCTAGTTTTTTGAGCAGATTAACTTTACAAACGCGGAACAAAGCTTGTTCTTACATTTGGCAGAAATATCTTAACGCGACTCTTGAATCGCAATCCAAAGATGTCCACTAGCAAAAAAAATCACATTTGCAACGTTTAATCCCGACAAATGTGGATGCGACGAGCATATCCAATCCTCCTTATTCTTCCTCACTACCGCTCATATGTCGTCGTCGAGGCACAAAGTTTGTAGCTGGCCTTGGTCGGAAAACTGCAATTTTTTCTGCTAGCTTCTCCTTCGGACTTTTCTCTTCAAGCTGCACTTCTTCGTCACGCTGGGTCTGAAGGCAAATATTGAGAAAATGTCAAGAAAGGAGAAGTAGAGGAGTTTATAGTCGAATATTTTCTATGTATTTTCAATAAACTATTTCGTTGTTTCGTTCACCTAACTATGTGTAGAAGGGACTTCCTCGAACATGAATGAAATATAGTACTTAACAATCAAAGGGAAATTCCTAGATATGCAGCAAGAAAACATATAGTAGCTACCACTTAAAGGCAGTGTACGCGGAAATCCTTGATACTGAGATTTTGGTATGGAACGAAAGAAGACAACGCCCTGAGTACGGCTGTCACGGTGCAAATGCTCAATACTGCTTCTAATTGCTGAAAAACAGCCTTTTATGCAGCAAAAACGCACGAAATGCTCCCTAATAGCCCTATTTTTGAAGCATTCCTAGGCAAATTTGGGATACACTATCATTATAGCTGTACCGAGGAGGCCTTGATCTTTCAGCGCGTACCAAAATTGGGGACAATCAACTTGATTTGACCCCTGCTCTGCGCCTCCTGTTCTTGCGCCTAAAACTCATGTTTGAACGAACCCTCAGGTTAGCTTTCAATGTCTCAATTTTAGAATGCAATGAAAGTGCAAGGCTTCCTCAGTACAGCTATGGTGGTAATATATTCCAAATTTTTCTAAAAGAGCTGTAAAAAAGGGGCTATTAGGGATCATTTTGTGTGTTTTTGTGGCATTAACAGCTGTTTTTCAGCGTTCAAAAGCAGTACTGAGCATTTATATTGTGACAGCCGTACTAAGGCCGTTGTCTTCTTTTGTTCCATACCAAAATCTCAGTATCGAGGATTTCCGCGTATACTGCCTTTAACTAAACTCGCAACAACAGAAAAGAAAAACAGAAATTCAAAACCAGACTCACTTTCTGCAGTGTGATTTTGAAGACAAGACCGTTACCGTCAACGGTGAGAACGGAATAACCGTCGAACCAACTCAGCTGAAAGAAACAACTTACAAATTAGATATATGAGGAACGAAGAGGAACTCATCAAAGTAGGAAAACGTAAGTGCAAATAGATGAAAACTCACATTTTTCATGCGATAATCAAATTTAAACAGGCGAGGATTCATCAAAAGTCGTGGAAATGACACATACTTCACACGCCACCGGCACCGCACGGTACCATCGTCGATCACCGGTATTACACTTACCGTCTAGAAAGCAAGAGCCAATAATTGAAGAGTAAATACTTCTACACAGAAAAAATATTAGTTATACCTCCATATGCACATGTGGGAGAGTGATTTGAGCAAGAACGCTTATTGTCCCGAAATGTTGCATAAGTTGATCGATGCCACTGGAAGTAAAAATTCGATTCCGCAGAAACCAAAGCAACGATAACGCATCCGAAGATATTCTACATAAATATCCTGATATCCATAAAATCGCAAAGCGATATGAAAATCAGTGACAGCAATAATTCAAAGAGAGCTTTTCCTTTCAATGAACATGTATTGGCTTCTCTTAGCTTCTAGCATATAACCGTGTAGACAAACACGAGTTTTTGTCACATAATAAGCTGTTTCGCTACAGAGCTGCACATAATTAACCTGCAATGAGACCAGCTTTGGCACGAAACAAGATCCGCAAAATGAGGAAATGTCAGTGTTAGTTCCAGGAAATAAAGCATGAGGATGCCGCATGCTTTTTGAATGGAGTTTCTATGAAGAATCCTTGATCAGGCCTAGTGAGCCATACTTAGTTCTAAATTCTGAACGAGGGGACTTGTTTGCTCCCTGATCGGTAGAATTTAAAAAAAATCGCTAGAGTGAAACTTCCAAATTGAAATAAGGAACAACTTGATATCCTTGTCCCTGTTTACTTCCGAACGTGTTCACAGCATCAGTTGCGTCAATAAAAGGCCATTTCAAGGTTCCACAGCGTTTTGACGTACTAACAGGGAGAAAAGTGGACGGGGTTCGCAAAGTTGAGCCTTTTTTGACTTCTATAAATCAAAAGCACTGCTGCTGTCAAGAGCGATAATATAAATCAGATATCCGATAAAAATTGCAAAAACAGAAGTCCCACAAGACGGAAAAACGTCGCAATGGCTGCAGTGCAACAAGTACGACAATATACTTACTACCTTGACCATTTTTGTCGCCGGCGTCGCAGCAGCGGCAAATCGTGACTGTTCTCACCAACAAAAACAAATAACCTCACTTGATATTGTGTTACACTCCTCTTGGCGTTAGGGGCTCAAAATGTACTTTTGGAAGAAAAAGGATAAAGTTAAGCACCTCCTCAACCGTTTTTTTTTCTACTTGCGCTGCCCTCAAAACGCCGCAGCACTCCGAAAAACCCTCAAGCCCAGTTGGCGAGCTCGCAATGTTATAGGGGTAGCCAAATGGCTGCGTGGCAGCCGCTACAGCACTGGCGAGCTCGCCAAGCTCGCCAACACTCTGCAAGGGCTTTAAGCCATGTAAGGTACAGGCCCCCAACAAAAAGGGCTAATGGCCTTTTTAGTGTCGGTGACGCGAAAGTTGCAATAGTTCAGCATAGACAACGACGCCGCTAAAATAGGCTCAACCTGCCGTGGTGCCATTCACGTTCCTTTCGCAGTTGCGAGTAAATTTTTGGTGCAGAGCGACGCCGCAGTGCAACATGCGACAAGAACGCCAAGTGGATAAACTGGGATTCCGGTAACCAAACCCCGTGCACAGTGGCCGAACCGCGACGCTGTCTACCTTTGACTCGCTACAACGAGGCTCACGCACTATACGGCTTCTCCAAAATCCCCTGCATAGGCTACGCAAGAAAAAAAAAAACAAAACGCATAGTTTTAATATCTTTGAAAGGTAAACAGGTAACGTGAAAACACGTGCGATGCGGTTTCGCCACCACGCGCGAGGTAGTTAACCAACGCTCGCTATCTTGTCGAAGAGCGACAATTTCTAACCCTGTCTCTCGCGTGCCACTCTGCCACTGGCGCTTTCTGCTGCAACATTCTGAAAGCACCTTAAGATTTCGCTCTTTCAAATTAGTCTACTACAGAAGACTTTCTATAATAACTTTAGAATGAAAGGTGCTCACTGTTTTTTGAGTCCGAAGATCTGATCGTCACAAAAGACGTCCTTGCGATAAAACGTGTAGTCAAGTCGCTGCTTGAACATAAAAGGAACCTGGATAAATAGCTAAATGGTGCGATCTCAAACATAATTCGTCTCCTGGAACTTACAGTTTCCACTAGGCGTGTCTGTATATGCTGCAGTTGGAACGGAGCAGGTTTTTCGTGGGAGTGATCGATGTCAGCAGAGAATGTACGACAAAAGCATGAACGTCCTGCTGCGGCTCGCAAACTATATGGCGCGAAACGCCGCAGCATTCGACTCTCCTAACGAGGTCAACTGTAATTTGTACTGAAATGATATAAACTGTTGAAGATGACGCACACGCAGGCCAGAAAAGGATTGGGTAAATGACCCATGAAAAGACAAAGACCACATGTCATCGTAGAAAATGTGGGATCTGATCGACGTTACATGCATACATTTCAGAGATTTACTTCCAGCTAAATAGCAAGGATTGTTAACTACAAACAACAAATAACATAACATACTATAAAAACACCTATCTAGGAGTGGAATTCAGCAGAAAAAGCTTAGTACGTTTCTCGTTGTTTCTCTTGCTCAACTAACTCTTCCGCACGACGACGCATCTCTTTCTCTTCAGCTTTAGCTCGAAGTTCCTCTTGCTCTGCTTTTATGGCTTCCATAACTTTTGCACCCTCACGATCAGAAGCAGTAATCTGTGAAGGAAATTACTTATGCAAAGTAATACATAGATAAATGACTAAAACTTACCTTCCTATTAACGATTTTGTATATATAACCATCTTTATTCACATGAATGTCCAGAGCTCCCTCGGATGTAATCAACTTGGGCTGAATGCAGTGCATATGAGCTGACAGTTGATAAGAAATAACTTCAGGCTAATCTGCCAACTACTCCAAAAAATCTTCAGCAAGATACCTCCTTTTTGGTTATAAATGAAGGGAAATATGTCCAAAAACTTGATTCCATTGTACTCAGTCGCCATAATAACACAATAACGTCTTCATTTTCGTAAATACAAGAACCAACCCTCTAAATATCCAGTATGTATAGTACAAATGCGGTCAGTTTTAGTGGGAAGTGTAACATTGCAACAAAATATAAACAACACAGCAAACATTCTATTCAGAAAGAAGGAAACACTTACCTCGACTTTATTAAACGGCGAGCGATAACGATAATACAGTCTTATTTTGGCGATGTGCGTAAGCAGCTGAGATTTCCGGGACAATTTGTAGTTGTAAAGCTTGTCTTCAAAAGAAACGTCGTCCACGCAAATGTCAAAAAACGGCTTCAATCTCGACTTTAAAATACCTGGCGTCTATAAGGAAATATGCAGTCGGAAAAATATAAAGTTTTGGAAATGACAAATATGGTGATAAGATCACAACTCACTACATGTTCCAGTAACCAATCTACCCGAAGTAAAGTCTCTTTAGAAGGAATGCCTGATGTTGACTGCTGAGAAGAGCAGTAATGTCTACGCGGAATAGCAAGATGACGAAGCGATGAAGCAGCTGTAGAAAAGAAAAAATTGGATGAGGTTATATCTGTAAAAACCTCAAAAACAACCTTGGGGGAACACCGTAAAAGCGGCAACACTGCAAAATCGGCAGATGTTCGAGGGCTCAAAAGAATGAATGGCCTTCAAACTAATTAAAGCATTATTCATATCCTGCAATTCAACATGACAGTCCTACAAACAACACCAAAACTAACTGCAAATGCAGTTCCACCGCCCAAAATGCCCATGACCAAGATGCACGGTCCCAAGCAAATAAATTTGAACGAAACGCTAAAACACAAAGAAGCGCTGTACTGCAAGCTGTCAAATAGTTCGCTGGGCAGACGTAACTACTTAAACAGTTGCAGCACTGTTACGGGCTTGCGAGGGAACAGAATCAACTGAGAAATCCAGATGTTATCCTGTTTCGCCTCTACCCCTAGACAGGTAACGTATGGAAACCACTCCCGAGGCTCATCAGTAGGGAGGAGTGGTGGAGGCAAATAGATAGGCAATGTAATCCGAAGGTCTTTATATAGTAGTGGGAGAGGGCGTTTCTAGGAGATCAAAAGGAGGGGGGGAGGAAATCCTATGTCACTAGATCAATAAATTTAATCTAATTTTGGAATAAACTTAAACTTTTTGATTATTAAGCTCCTGTAAGTCTGCGGTTTTTGGCAATGGGCCACAAAATACTTGGACGGAAGCCTGCACATTTGCGTCTTATGACATTTTAAACAGTGGTACTTAAAATACCTCTTCATGCTCACACGTGGAATTCGCACACGTGACTTCATCCAATCAATGCTCCCCTATCTTCAACGTGAATCACGGCTCGGCCCTATGTGCCCTCCGTCGGGTCGAGACTTTCCACACTGGGCGTGGTTTCTGCCATTGGTCCAGTTCAGAAGTGGGTACTAACTCGTCCACACTCATTTTAAATTTACTTAGATTACGAGTGGAAATCTGGACGAGTTTGCGGGAGTACGCACCATGACCCCACCTCCCCCAGGATGGATAGTCTCGCCCCCCCCCCCGTCCGTCTCATTTTGTGCTGAATGTGTTCTGCAGTTTTGCGGGACCAGTGCGGAGCAAGCGCAAACGCTTGGACCGATAGACGATCATTCATAGCTTTCTCGGTAGGCCACTCGCGTCACTCCGCGCACGTTCAGCACCGGTCGTCAGTCTGTATGAAACTGCAGAATACGAACAGCAAAAAATGAGACAGAATGTGTATCTACTCTCTGTTTTAAAATCGAGGCCGACTCTGAACCGCGCGCGCGATGAAATTGGCGGTGGAGCAGAGGCTGACCAACTAATTCTGCTTCCACCTGGGCGAGAAGGTGAGCTTTAGTGCAATCAACATAACCTAAACATAGATACCAATGAAAGAAAACAGAAAAAACTCAACTTCTGGCTAAAACTGGAGCAAAACGAGCTGGTTGCCCACTACTCATTTTCACAACGCTACGGCAAGGAGTTGTCGCGCGAAATTAATTGTAAGCGTGGTCAGCAGGTCGAATAATCCTACTCTAAAGTCTTGCGATTCTGAGATTTTGTCCCTCAGAGTAAATGTTACCCTAACCCAAGAGTAAAGTGGTTACCGTCGAGATGAGTGCGATTTTTGAGAATTTTTTGTCAAAAAAGCGTTCCGATGATGCCTACCGCACACACACTTATCGCCTCTGGAGCGAGGCCCCATCCTCTCTTGTAGGCCTCACTCGCAGTCAAGTGTGAGCAGAAGGAATTCTAAAGCCTCAATCATACTTTTCTCGCTCGGCGAACTCGCCAGTGCTGTAGGGGCTACCACGCAGACATTTGACTATCCCTATAACACTGCTAGCTCGCCGAACGAGAAGAGTATGATTGAGGCTGGGTTAATACTACCGCTGCTCTCTTGCATTCTACTTAATCAACTGGGACAATAAAACTACCACTGAACACTTGTCTGCTTTTTTATTCCAAATTAGTCCACACATCTTACGCGCCCACGAACAACATTCACGGAAAATCTTCTATTCAAACAGGGCCGCAGTTACTTACTGACCAGCCTAACGCTTATCGCCGAAGTGGAGTATTTTATTCCCGCTCTGCTTTCATGTAGGAGGCAGCAAAAATAATGATGATTTACGTATCTTTGAAAACTATAATACATTTGTACAGTAACCCTCACCGGAAGCGTAACAGACGCTGTGTTCGCCTCTAAATAGCATTATCAAGAGTTCCATGATCTCAGAAAAGTGACTTAAAGTCTCAGCATTTTAGCTTAAATATCTTTTTTTATGAACGTTGTACAGGTACCTAATCAGACTTCATTGCGTTATGCTTGACTATAGGGTCAGGGGCATGAAATCTAGTCAGTTTACATGTATCAGTGTTTGATGGTATCAGCGCCTCCTCTCGCTTGCATATTCGATTCGTCTAAAGCAGAAACCACTAAGTAGCCAGACGACTTCGAGCGTTAGTCCGAATGGGTACTCTCGCTCGCAGCTGATTGAACTGAGCAACCCAGTGGTGTTGTGTGCCTTTAAGCAGCTGCAGGGTATCTTATAGCTTGCGTGATGGACGAAGCGGCATACATAGACCACTTGTTATGGACATTCGCTTATTCCGGCTGGTCATCTCAGGATTTCACGAAGGAACCCAGCATGAACATCACCTCTATGATTTCCCAGTGAGCTTACAGAGCTTTGCCGTCTTCTGCTTGCTGGATGTTTATTTAGGCGTGACATTCTAGTGCGGCTGTCGATACGCATGTGATACGGCATGTATCACCGTAACGCGATGAACTGTAACTCCCGGTTGTAGTAAAATCAAACCAAGCTTTCGGTAAGTGAGAGATTTAAGTCGCCAATATAAACTGCAGGTATTTTCTCTTAT
>KN549218.1:75594-91390 GCA_000797555.1 Oesophagostomum dentatum | reverse complement strand
CTGAAAATACTTGGAATCTTCTGGAATTTTGCTGCAACTGCTATATGCTGCTCGCAGTACCTATGATACATCCAGTTATCCGAAAATGTGGTAAATTATGGTAAATTTTTATAGATCTCATTCTGTAGAATCGCACGGTATCGCTTAGACACAGTTTTAGGTAACTTTAAAGGATTTTCACCGAAGCGACGCGACGGTCGATTTTCACCATTTCATGGGCGGTATTGTACATGTACCCTGAAAACCATAAGATAGCTCACGAGTTTTATGTATTTCATGCTGCTGAGCTTGTTATTGACTAAAATAGAACAAAAACCATGCAAGTAAATCAGCAAACAAGCTCACCAACAACATTACTCACAACTGACATAAAATTAATGGGCAATCTCCTCAATATATCAAAAATCTCATCGTTATTTTTATTCGCGCAAGTCGCCGCCAACTTTGAGTAATTGCTACTCGCCGCTTTGTTCGCCTAGGTCAGATGCCGTTTTACTGAATCAAAGATCAGCATCGGTTTCTCTTTCTCCTTTAAACAATTCTTTCGCATGATCCAACAATAAGACTCAGTTTGGGTTCATTTAAGCGCATGCTGCTAGATCTTTCTTCAGCTCTCTCCACTATTCTTGATGCATTCACCGAACTCGCCTCTCGCACCGCTTTGAACACCAGATTCTCTTTGGCATTCGCGAACAATACTCACCGACTTGATAGTGCGCAGCGGTTGAGCGTGACTCCTATGCTCCTCCGTGTATTCGGTCGCTTGCCGCTTGTATTTCCGAATGTACATATTGTAATACTTGTTCTTTTCCTGTTCCCATCAGTCACCAAAATCCGATGATAACAGCGACGAAACCGACCGTTAAGCTAAAGTTGCATAATCAGTGTGTCCAAATCAATAGTACGGGTTATCATCCGTTTTTTAGGATACATATGTCCGAAGGCTTATGCGTCTAAAACTTTGTTGTGTGGGCTTGGTTAGTCCAGTAGAAAATAAGGTTCATCCGTAACGGGTTGGCTAAAATCAGCCGTATCCGAAGTTTTTATGTAGTTTTTTTTTTAGCAGTTAACAGTCAACATGGCCACTTTCACCCTTACTTTTGTGGTATATCTAAACCACTTCGTTAATAAACGCAAAAAATGTTAGAGAATCTTTTGAAGTGTGGTAATCTTTTCCGTAATTCAGAAAGAAAGGATGTCGGAGATTCGTTCTTGTCCTTTTGACACTCCGTTCTTCCGTAATGGTAAGAAAATGGATTTGCTCAGAAATGCAAGGGTAGTTCTGCTAGAAGAGTACAAGAACTAGTTAACAATATATTATATTGCAGTTCACCAGTAATTAAGACTCTGAAGAAAAGAAGAGTTTGTGTTAAAAAAAAGCATGAGTTTATGCATCAACCTAGTAGTACGAAAACGGCACTGACACAGGTTTATTCTCATTAGTAGTTGTAAGCATAGGTATTTGCACTTATGTGCTACTGCAATCCCATATTTTCGCTGCTGCTGAGTTTTTTTTTTGTGAACATCACTAAATGAGCTAAATTTCTGATAGTTCAAGACCTTTTCACTTGCAACATTCCGTAGCCGAGTAGGATAAACCGAACTCCCTTGAGTCTGACTTAGCCGGCTACCCACAGAGCTATCTCCTTTTATGTAGCAGTGTTTTTGAGTATCTGCATCTATAAGTAGACAGACAGGTGCTAATCACTTTGGAAAACATGCTGGGTGAAAAGTTACTTATTCTGCTATCTGCTTATTTGAATAAATGGGAATCGAATGCACAAAAATGTTAATGTTGTATATGATAAATTTCTCGTGTCTGTTCTCTTTTCATCAGATTTTTTTGCTTCTGGGTTCTGCTGGAGGCTGCTGTAGACAAATGCATGTTGCTATTTAGCATTTATTTAACTAATGACATTTGTTTGACTATTCCTGTTTGAAGTGCTTTAACATTAACTGAATGCGATTTTAGGCTGAAGCATGTTTCTCAGCTGGAACTGTTCGAGAAAAGGTGGGTGTGAGAAGAAAATATATTTCCAGCTGAGAGAAGTAAGGACGAATTCTTCCCCTTCCTTGCTTGCTATGAGTTGAGAATGAATGATGTTTGAACCCTTGATAAGTTCTCTTGATTTAATATGTTAATTCTGGTATTTTGAAAATTAGAGTAGCCCAGTGAGTGTGCTTTCTAGACTCCTTCGCCAAGTGAAGAAGAAAGACTTCGTGCCTGGGAATCCGGACACCCAGACTTCATGGGACGTGATGCATTTGCGAACATTCAGGCGGCCCTCGATCGTGCTCTTCAGGAATAATTCACCAACGTGAATTTATCTGTGGCCTTTCAAGAGTTCTTATGATCCACTGCGTAACTGTTTTATTTTATTTACTCGTTATATGTGTTTTAATCGCATATATTACTGTCTATCTACCTATAAGATACGGTAGATTGTTATGTTATTCATTAACTCAAAAGAACACTGCATGTTATGTTATTAACTCAAAAGAACACTGCATTTGTATAATCTTTCATCTTATTTGGTGCCTGTAGGAGATTGTTTTTGTTTTATTATCAGCGAGCGAAGCAATTTGCAACGAACTCGCAGTTGCTCAGCAAATCTCTCAGAAAATTAGATCGTCTAGTCTTTTGACTCATACTTTGCTAAGACGAGTGGTTACGCTTATTCAGATTTTAAGTTGTTATTATACTGGTTAAAAGTTTGACTTACATTCACTGTTTGTAAGGAAACGCAGATTGATGAAAGGTGAGAGTTTGGCAGAAATCTGTATTGTAAAATTTTCGATGTTCCAGTGTTTTTCAAAAGCAGATCACCAGAAACAAACGCGAAACTGTCTTACGCTAAAAACTGCAGAACACAGATTTTCGGAGAGTCGAGATCTACACATGGCTTAACTGTCCATTACATTCCTAACTTCAAGATTTCAGACATTGTCTGTAAAAGTCCAGGTTTCTTTTTTAGCCCCCAAATTAGCTGATAGCACCCAAGGATCTTAGTTCAGTGCCAAATTTAGATTTTTTTCAAAAAAAGTGAAAGATTCGACAATGACGAATTGGTATGTAACGATGAGGAAGAGCTTTTATTTAGCCCTTAAACGTGCCAGATCACCGTTATAATCGCTAGGGTTGAAACACTCCCAACAACGAAAGTTCATCCGAGTTTTAACAAAAGCGATTTTTTTCTCGTCCCTTCGCAGCTAGTATACGTGTCGAGTACCAACCGTCTTTGCAAGGAACTTTTTACTTCTAATAAACCAGTAAATGTTAAGAAACAAAAAATATGGTGAAACAAATGAAATATGGTGCTTCTTGCATGTTGAGCTCGCTCCGCAGAAGCTATATATGAAACATTTCGTTTAAACATTTTAAAGAGACTCAGGTTGACGCTGACTTTCTTTGAGCCTGATTATCCAAGTTCGTTGAAGAAGAAAGTCTAACTCGAGACCGTTTGTTTGAGGTTCTTTTAACGCATTGTTCGAAAAATCCGCTTGCTTGAGCTTACCAGAGAAGGGACATTCTCGAGTAATTTTTTGTCCGTACTTTACAAATAGTACACTACTGGAGTAATTCAATCGTTCAGTGAAATTCTTCAAAACGCTAATACTCAAATTATTCTGTAATGCATTCTGTTTTGGAATGCATTGAGAACACCGAATAAACATATACTCTTTAATTAATATAGAAACATCAGAAAAGTAACAAATGCTCTATCAGAAGTTAGGCCCGGTGTATACTTCGCACCATGCGACCAAATCGCCGCGCGACGTGTACAAATCTAGGTGTACTCGTACAAAAATGGCACGGACTGCTCGAACGGCTCGTGCATTTGAACCGGTGGCGCATTTTGGACAATGGTTTGCCATTTTTGCACGGATACACCTCAAGTTGTAAATCGCGCGCGACACGATTTGGTCGCGTCACAGGAAGTTTCCTAACACAAAATATACCCCACCCCAAGAAGTCGTGGTCAGTAACGAAACGACAGTTCGAAAATTCGAATTTCGCTAAAGATAGCCAATTTCAAAGCAAGAGATCCACTCATCTTGAAGTCGCAGCCGGGATTTCCCTTAGAAAACTTGCATTTTCATACTCAGCAGGTCGAACAGCTGAACTGCACTGGTTCTGATGAGAACCCATGATTTTCGAGGCGCTTCTTCACATCGTGCAAAGTGTGTGCAGATGTTTCTGATGCTTGGAGCATTCGCACACGTACGGGAACGCGAGCGTTGGAGCACGCTTCTACATGCTTAGCGCTTATTGACTGAATGCGTATGCACCTCACGCTTACGTTCATCCATAAGAGGCACCGAGTTTCTTGCTCGTCCATACATACGTTAAGGCCCGGGGTATACTTCGCGCGACGCGACCAAGTCGCGGGCGTGAGGTGTACAAATTGGGGTGTACTTGTACAAAGAATGACAAGCAACTGCTCAAAATGCGCGTGCATTTGAATAGATAATGCGTTATGGGCAATCACATACTATTTTCAAACGGGTGCAGCTCAAGGTGTATATCTGGCACGACACGATTTGGTCACGTCGCGCGAACTATACCCTGGGCCTAACGGCAGCGTTCGATCCCATTTTCGTTGTTGAGATTTTATGGTAGGAAAGTCAGCCCGGATCTGTTCTACAGGCCTACTATAGTTTCAATCATTACCATTTTCTCTAGTTGACAGGAACTTTTTTTCAGACGACTGACGCACAGGTTTCGGCGCCGTAGTGGGTTAAAACAGAGAAATCAAGGTTACTGGTTGAATTTATCAGGCAGGAGTTGGGAAATATCTGCTTTGTCTTTCTGAACAAGGCTGCTCGACTACAAACGGACTGGATCCTACTAGAAACACGTGATAAACTGAAGTATTAGGTTGGTGCAAATGAAACTTCCGCAACTGCAGTGGTTGCATTTAAAATTGCATAGAAAATCGTTGAACACGATATGTACAGAGTTCTAGTCAAATTTTGAAAGTTCTTGCTTTCTTCTACAAAATGATTGCAGTAACACTGCTACAGTTCTTATTATGACAGAATACACATTTCCCAAGTACGCCAAAATTTAGAATTTTTCGGCTATTTTCGTTTTAAAAATCTCATTTCAAAGGCAAAGCAGTGAATATAGCCATTGATGGTGTTATAGTACTCCCCGAAATATTTGCTATAAAAGCCGTACTGGTCACGTTTTCTTATCAAACCTGAGCGGAGATATAAGACTCGAAATTAGACTCTGTTTCGAGCGCATATGAATGGTAGCTGCTAAATGATAGCAGAAGCTAGGCGGTCGTGACTGTGTCAGTCGCTAACGAAGACAACATAGTTGCAAATGAAGCACAGCATGGTTGCCTAGGGATCCATGTGAAAATTATAAAGTCGGAAAACTAGAATATTTCACGATTTTGAGCTATGCGAGCACCCCGCTTTTTCACCACACTTTGCGATTTTCAGGGTCTAAAATTTTGTGGAGAAAAGCTGTGCTACCAAAATATTTCTCATGCTTCTACGAGTGGGTGAAATTCCGCAAAGTGGAGCTTATCGAAATAGACTTTTTGGACATTTTCCATTGTAGAACTCGAAAGTTAGGATTTTTGCAAAAGTTTTAGATGTTGCTATGTTACGCATGATTTGATGATTCTGGATATCTATAGGATTGCTGATATAGCTTGTGCTGAGCGATATCATGGTCGCCAAATTCGAGGCAGCCTTTGAGGAGGTTTCATTTGCACCAGTCTAATAACAACATTCACTCAGATTGTTTTAAACTACTTCTCCGGTCTGCTGAACCAGGGCCCGGTATCAATTGCCCCCTGAGAAGTTCCAAAAACGATAGCGTTTTTGATAGTGTGAATACTTAGAAGCAGACTCTGAACAGAAGCCTTGGAACAGAAGAAGCTAATTTTGTCACAAGTTATCTGCCATTCCACTAATTTTCTCCTATTGTCGCTGGTCCTAGCTGATCTTTAGATCATCATTCAGTGAAAATGAGCAAAAACACGAAGAAAAGAATAATAAAGCAAGAGACGAAACGAAAGATGAGAAGGAAGCATAAGTGAAGGGGAAACAAAAAAACACCTCTATAGGGTAGCAGTTATATGCGAGATTGAAGAACTTGGAGGAAATCAGCGAAAGAAAGCTCGTGACCTCGCCATTCACTGTTTTGTACAATCTCTGTATGAGAGGTAAAGAACGTAAAGATTTTGTTATAAATGAAAATAAAGCTAGCCGTAGCATCGTCCGTAGCGCGTGGGAAGCAGTATTTCTAATGGTAAATTTCCAGTTTTGATGGATTTCTCGGACAAGAAGCAGATCCGGCAGGTGGAGCTTTGGTGGTAGATGACGACAATGGCTATACACAATCGTATGCCAAGAGACCCCAGAAACTTTGGGGAAGAAGCAAGACACTGGCCGTGAACGCCGCACGTTTTCTGCCAGCTTTTTCTGAGAACATCTAACCACAAAAAGGTCACAAAATTTTCCGTATACGCGTATTTAATGGTCTTTCATTGTACGACTGTTCAGCGCATGGGTGCGTATCCATGGCTCCATTTTGCCCGACATCTTTCAGTTATTGCAAGGAAAAATATATTTATAATGGGAATTATCTTTCTCACATGCGTTAACTGATATGTAGTAAATAAAATAAAATAGATAAAATGGGCGTGAACATCGTGCGATAGACGCGTACATTTCTGTCATCGCAATTTTTGTTGATTGTACATTTTTGTTTCATTTGTTGAATCTTAAGTTAGGTTTTGAGGAATCCTCGGTCGTTTACATATATCTTTGACGAGTTTTTGGCCTGAAATCAACTTCTAATGGTCCCATCTTATGCACTCTTTTTCTGCGCTGTCCGCCACCGTCGTCTGATGAGGGCTGTCGTTTAGCATAACTGCTATTACCTGGTTCGACGTGTCGAATAGCGTGAACTGACAAGGTCTAACAGGAAACCGAAACTTTGAGGCTGCGATGCCCGTAGTGCGGAATGGTGGCCCAACACCTCGCCATGCCCATCCGTAGGTAAAAGGCGTCACTCTGACCAAGGGTTCCGATCGTGGCCGCCGCGCTCGCGCTTTGTTCGCGAACTGTCGCCCCTCTCGGACTCCAAGGACTGCATGCTCTATGATGGGTTGGCGATCTGTGTCGCCTCCATGCTCTGCACGCTTCCTCGGTGACCTCTAGCAGCGGGCACAACGCCAAACGAGTTTATCTGTTTTTGAATCGAGCCGTTGGCGGCAAGCTCACGCTGCCTCACCTCAGTTCCTCACGTTCCACGGAAGGCAACGGTTCGAACGGTTAGTAACTTGTCGCTGACGTTTACCGACGATGACTTCGACAATCACTGTACGCCAGTATTCTCAGGGTTCCCTAGCATTGGCCAGAACTGTCACTGCTTTTGTCATTTCTATGCCCTCGAGTACCTCCACTAGTGTGGTGGGCTTGTAATGTCTAGGAGGGTTGTCTCCAGGCCATCCATCTGTCAATCGTGTCGCTCCATGATCACAGCCACCATTGTCTCTGTTGTTCTTCGATAATGCCGTTGCGAGTTCAGATTCTGCATGCAACTGATTGTTTTGCACTTCTTCAGAGCAGAAGGGCTTAATAGGGATTTGCTCTAATGAGTCTGCAGTTTCTCCGCTTCATCAAGTTGCTGTTTGATTAGAGTTGCCTTGTTGCGAATTTTCTGCGAGTTTAAATTAGAACAGAAGTTAATGTTAGTATAACGTTAACTGTGTGCAACTTGAATGAAGCAGTTTCCTGTGAATCCAAGCGATCATAGAGAAAATGGCACGTTGATTTATAGCACTTTTGATCTCCAACCACCAGTTGTGTTTTATGTTCCTAGTCGTAAAAATTTTCGTAATCCTCATTTTTTGAATGCAGTTTAAAAAATCATTATTCTGATTATTTGATGATTGGAATCTCATAATCAAAATGTGTTGGAAGATGGTTAATGCTTCGGCGTGCTGCTGCCTTCTATGCATATCGGCGAAATTGTCAAGCTTTAGCACGGCTCCTCTTGAGTTATCCGAAAACTGGTGGTAAAATTTCAAACATAGAGAAAGTGAAGAAAACCTATTCTTTCTCGAGTGCTGTCTTTAATTTCATAGACATCGTGTTTTTTTTTGGATCTATTGTTATGCTTTTATTACATTTATTCGATGGTTCTTAATTATCTTTATAATTATTAGCCCTAACATTTTGCCAGGAATAACTGTACAAATCGGAATGCTTAGAAATATACCTATGCCGTTCCTTGACTCTAGCAACTTTAGTTTGTTGCCATTTTGTTTTATTTCCAGCTTGCCCTAACCTCGCAAAAGTGGTTTCGCAAAAAATACTAGCCCATTATCCCCTCTTTTAACTCCTTCATATGATCTAAGATATATGGGACACGAAGACAGAGGAGCGCATGCTGAGATTAGATGTAGCAAGTAGTACGTGTAGCTGCCACTCTTAAGGCCCGGGGTATACCTCGCGCGATGCGGCCAGATTGTGTATAACTTGACACACTTGAATTCCAACACTTTTGCTCTTCCTTCTTTTTATCTGATGCGTACCCATGCAAAAATGGCATATGACTGCCCAAGAGCGCCATCCGTTCAAATGCACTCGCATTTTCGGCAGTCGCATGCCATTTTTATACGAGCAACTGCCTACACCACACGCGCGCGAAGTATACCCCGGGCCTAAGTCAAGAGATGCGCTGAGTCCCTGTTTTATCGCAGATGAAATCATAGCGTTACTCTATCCTGTATGCTTATGAATCATTCGTTTGAAAAGGTAATAGGAATATAAAGCTGCTTCTTTATTTGAAAAGATTTCTTTAAAGATATGCCCGATGCCAAAAATTTGGAAAGTATGGAGCTGTCCTACTCCCTCAGGCTCTTCTCGTTAATGTAAAGTTTGGTCACTATGGGAAATATTTCCTTGAATGTGAACCAATAACGGACGACAAGTTCTAGAGCAACCTAATATTCCGATCGTTTCCATCGCAAACGTGTCTACGAGTCGCGTCGATGGAGCATAAACGTACAAATTACCTTATCCTGTGGGCATGTCACAGAGGGTGGTTAGCAAGACTTAATGACGTTAAGTACTATATACTGCTATATAGGTGAACGTTCTGCATAGACGTTGTGTGTTATTGATTCAGTGAAATGTTGTTTTTATTGTTGTTGATCATATATTTTAGAGTTTTACAGTTTTACAGTTACAGTATTACAACTTTTTTCCAGAACATATATGATCAGCTACTTTAACGTCAGCTCTAAACTTTAGTCCTCCTATCATCAGTCGGTCTATAATAGCTAGCTTTTCTCATGTGGTTCTTTTGATCTGACACCACTTGTGATCTCCATGTTGATCCATATATCCGTGCTGTCCGTCTGCTCTGGTACTTGCGTTATTACTTCATATGCTTCTTCATCCCACATTTTTTCGATAGTTTCTTACCTACTCTTTGAAAAAAGTTTCTACTGCTTACCTTTTGCGGGATAATTTTTCTTAGGAATCGGCTGTTTGCATTTCAATCTTCTACTGGATTAAACGAAGTTTATGGAGTTTTCGTTTTTGTTTTTAGGCTATCTGTTCTTTGAAATCTTCTTCACTTTTTTTGCTTCTTGTCAGTTTCAGACGGCCGCAAAAACACGAATCGTCTATCTGTTCCGAATGCGAATAGTGTGGAAAGCAATTTTTCATTGTCGTGAAATTACTGGATAGAACCCAAACTGAACTAATGACGCAGTAAAAAGCGTTTTTCGAGCAAAAATCAATCAATATTGGTCAAAATCAATCAACACCAACAGCGTTTGTTTTTTTTTTTCGAAGAGCCCAGTCTTCGAACTGGCAAACCTTTCAGCCTACCGCGCTCGCTAAAAAGTTTTGCAAAATAAGCTCCGCGAACTTATGTTACAACCCATTGTAAATAGTGTATTTTTGTTCCATTTACTCTTCTAAAACTATACACGATGAAGCTTTACTCGAGGAATGTCCCAAATCTCAAATTCTTATTTCAGTGTTTTAGCGAGATTTATATAAAAAGTGGCCTCATATGCGACTTTTTTTTTGCATTTTCAGTTAATCGGTTGGCGCCATTTACCTTCGAATAGCATTTCATTTCTGCGTCCTCTCTTAACTTTGTGTTTCTTTGGGACCATAATTCGGCTCGTCAGGATTGTAAACTTAAATGATATAAGTAACCTCTTCTTCACCTGTTCTTCTCTTCCCTTAGTGAATTAGATCCAGCAGCACTTCAAAAAACACCTTTATTTGTTACGATTGAGAAGGAATTGGAAAACGTTAACGAAATTTATTTAGAGTGCTGGTTAAGTATTCTTCAAGTATTCCCACATTTACGGTTCTCTTAGAGCGCCAACACTGTTTTAAAATTTTGAAATGTGATTCTTTGCGAATGTGATTATAAGTTCCTTTTCATCCTATTCGCTGCCTTCGGCAGATTTTTCCTGCACTTAACGTAATGACAACAGCGTGCTATTTTGGTTGCCTGTCATCTGGGGCAAGTTTTTAATATTTTGCTGTATCTGATATACCTATAACTGTATCAGAAATGTGATCTAAGAAGGTGATCACGCATATTAATCAGAATAACACGTCCATTCCTCACATTAAAGCGTTACCGTTAGTAGGACACGAATATCATACTCTTCTCGGGACTTTTCGTTATCACGTATGAAGAGAGAGAACATCCTTACTTGGTGTGTATTTCACTGAAATGCGCTAATTATTCTCACTAGAACCTGTTTCGACTTAAAATCGCTTTTTATCGCGACCTTTTGTTTGAACGGTGCCGACTGCACACTGCATGGGTCATGCTCATTTGAGTACAAGAAGAAAAAAAAACGAACCTGCAACGAAATGAAAATAAGTTTGATTCCACTCGCTCCAATTTTGCTCACAGGATTTTGAGGCCGTTTTTCGACGCAAACATATCGGCAGTTGCCTTTCGAATGGTCCAGTAACGATTTATAGTAATCAGTTTGTTTTAGCCTTGCCCTGAGAAAATTTGCTTCCAACATTGCTGCCGTGATAGTTAGCAGCCAAGTAGCGTCCCATTCTGTTTATCATATCATGTATCCATCCGTGCCTTCAGTAACTGTCAAAAGATCATCCTTGTGGATGATCGTCACCGTTACGCAACATCACTGAGCACTGCTAGCAGAGCCCAAGTGCTCGTATTCAAGCACTATCTTGTTACTTCTCTGTTGAGACAGCCTTAGTGAGACTTTGCTGTTTTCTTTGTTTTTCAATCGGCTAGTCATATCTCCTTACACTGTTATATAGCGTATACTCTGTAGCAGTACAGCGCAGACTGCTTATAAAAACCGTTCTATTGCACGCGGCACGGAGCATTTCCATGCGTGCGCACCACGTCTACGTCTAGGCAGTGACCCACTTTGTGCATTGATTGATAGGATGTGCTTATTGCTCAGCCTAATCTGGTATATCTTGTTACGCTTGCGTAACCTTGATGTTTCTTTTACTCCTTGATTCTCACGGTTAAGCGGCCTTTTGCGGTTCCCTGCTAGATGTCCCGTCCAGAGGGTTTCCAGCACTATAAAGACTACGGATATGAAGATTATTCGTACTCAGGTAACGACATTCTGAACACCAGGTAATTCCAAGCCGTTACTGATCATTTTTAGAATCTGACTCAGACAGCAGTTCTGACTGCTCGCCATCTTTACCGCCATTTCAGTTGCCAAAGGCAAGAATGGACGAGAACTGGTTGAGAGACAAAAGGTAATCGAAAATTGTAATCTCAGCATGCTTCGCATTACTTTGCGCATCAGGAATCATAGATCGATTCCTCATCCGGACAGCGGAAGTGGTCAGCTTCTATTTAGTACGGTATCGCTCAAAATTGTTTGAACACATCATTGTTTTTTTTAAAATCTGAAACAGTGATTTTTCAGTTTAAGACATGCCTAAGCATGCGGAGGACACCTGAAAAAACTGTTTTTGGTCTTTAATTCCAACTGGTTTAGAGTTTCGCGAAGATGTCAGTATGGTATCTCACGGGGCCACATCAAACCGGCAGACAGCAGTTCGCTATCGACGATTCAGTCCAACATTTCCTCACTTCTGGAATCTACGAATGAAGAAGACGACCTTTCGGATTTGTACACACCTGTACAGAAGGGAGAAAAACCTCGTGTTCCTCCTGTATTTTCCGTGCCTGAGGTGAGTATATATAAGAAGCGTGGGCTTTAAACTCTTGACAAAAAATCTTCTAGGAGTTGTCACCTGTTCTGGGTAGCTCTATAGATGGCCCACCGTGTGTTCCTTCACTAAGGCTACAACGGGACTGGAGACCTCAGCAAACATCCACATCAACATCTTTTCAAGTATAAGCGGATATTTCTGGAGTTTCTTATCTTCTCAGACGTTCAGATGATCGCATTCTATTGTTTTGGCCGCTAGACATGAAGTGCACCCATGCACTTTTGCATTTCAGCCCTTCATATCAACTCTTCCGAAGACTAATCCCCACCATGCTCCGAAATTCGTCAGTTCAACTCCTCGTGTTCCAACTTCCGGTCGAATACCCATGTACAGCTATAATCAGATTATTGAAGGAGCATCACGTCCAAGCAGCTACTGTGGTGAAGTATGTATTCGATGTATTCTACTCAAGGCGCTAAGACTGCACATCTATTTCAGGATTCTTGCGAATTCCCGTCCTCGTCACGGTCTCAAGTCGAGAATGTTAAGCCGACTTTCTACCGTCCGGAGAATTTCGGTTTACCAACTGGTGTAGCGAAGAATGTTGGAAGTGAAGGTGAAACACTGAAAAGAACTGGTTAACAACTTAGACAGTTTATACATAGGCTATTTCAGGAATTGTTTTTCTTAGCATGACACTGTGTGGTAATCAACTCAACGTCTCAATCAACGAAGCGGTTTACTTTCAAGATCCGTATCAGCCTCAAGTTTCTTCCTACGTTAGGGTAGGTTCAGCAGGATATCCCAGAAATTTAGGAAATGGAAATTTTTAAATTCGAAAATAACAACTGCTTGACTTAATCTCCAGAAAAAGCAAAAAAGTTTCCAGAATATATGCTTGAAACTCTTACTGTCCGATCCAACTTAGCATGAAATAGTTATCTGCCGTTCGGGGTTGAAAAAAGATTGCCAATACCACAGATATTTAGGAACGATTTGGAGTAAATGTATATTGTCTGACAAAGATGCGAAGCGCGAAAGCAGATTTCTAGAACTGGACAGAGCGCAACACTCTAGCTGGGAAAATTCGTCTTCCACTGTTAGGTTCCTTGCAAAATAGTGTCTTTTCAAGGATTACGTCCGGATTTGTCCGAATGGGCATTTTTCAGCACCGATTTTTTAGCATCAAGAATCAACGAAGACTGAAATTAGTCATCGTACATGTTAGAGGATTTTCTATGAAGTTACTTCCCGCACTTTGACTAAGCAGGAACTTGGGGGAGGAACTATGTGCATGTGCAAAGAAACTAGGCGTGGACGAGTTCGAATGCTTCCTCCTCAAGTAGTCTGCGCACACACATTCTGATCAGCACGCTTAGACGCGTTGGCGGCCGTGGTCAGGGATGCCTGGCAGTCAGTTGATTGCCGGCTTTGCCAGATTCGTGTGTCCGCAGACTACTCGAGGAGACAGTAGGTCATCGTCTACGAATTCCCCCACTAGGCCATTGATTGATTATCTGAAGTCAATTTCGCGAAGAAAAAGAAGGATCATTACTCTAGTAATAGTCAACAGAATAACAGAGCTAAAGACTACTCGATCGAACAGTACTTGCGATTTACATAAATGTAGATGCTTACAGCGAAAACAGACCAAAAATCTTCTATCAACTTCAGTCAGACTACTTATTTCCACGCTCTGTTCATGATGAGCTAGAAGTCCTGCTGGATTTTTTCCAACACTGGCAGCTCTTTGGAGATGGGGTGGTTTTCAGAGGGTAGAGAGCAATCACAGATATTATGGCTTCTATTTTAGTGCAGTTTTTATATCTCCGCTAAATCCCTCCTTACAGCCGAAAATTTAGTATATTTTCCACGTCTGGTAATTACAGTTACGTTAATTCCATACAAACATGCATATGCGTTGCCTGTTTGATAATGAACAGTGCAAGAACTTTTGTAATGGAAGATGTTCACTTTAATTAAGGCTAAAAGGAAGACAGTAGTGTGCTGTGAAATGTCATAACGACGTAAGCTTCGATTCCGTTCATCTTTTCTGTTGAGGTTACTGTATTCCTGCATTAAAATTTTGAGCTCTGATGAAATACAATTTGAAGATATCCGGATTCATTTGAAAGTGAAACTGGTACATGAGTGTCTACATGAGTGTCGTCGCCTTTCTTATTGTCTGCAGAAACGCCTTTTAGTTTTTGATTTATAATATTACCCATCATAATATTAATATATTTATAATATTAAAACCATTTTCTTTTATTTAGAGTGACCTGTTCCAAAATTTAGGTGGAGATGCGCCGTCGATGTGGCAATAGCAGGAAGAGATACTATAGAGAGAAGATTCAGTCTTACAAAACGCGGAATTGGCTTGCGACTAACAGGCCGACTTTCAACGAAAAGTTCACTTTGTAAGAGAGTTTTATATTCGCTGAACTTTCTACAGCTTTCTTAAGCACCTTAGCTGAAGCGACTGCTCGAGCAAATTAAGATGTGGCTCAAATGAAACTAAGTAGTTTATCGGAGTCAGCGCAGTAGCCTCGTTTTACATTTTTATCAGATTACACTTTAGCTGACTCATTCTGCATTTTGCTTCGTGAAGCTATGACAAGAGGAGGCAAAATTCATGCCCCTGGATGAAGTTCTCTTTCTATTAGGTCGATGCCAATGAAACTTCCGCAAACGTTGAAAGCTTAACAGAGCGTTGGCGAGAGCGTTTGCAACAGTTATGACTGTGGAGTTTTGTAATGGAAAATGTCCGGAAAGTCTGTCTCAGCAAACTCTAGAAAAGTTTACCTTTTTTGCGGAAGCTGTATTGGTATGCATTTACTACTAGAGCATATCTTGGAAGTCGCGTAGAAATTACTCCAGCTGCACTGCTTTTCTCTGTGCAACTTTTGACCGTGAAAATCAAAATGTATGCTGAAAGAGGAGTAGAATGCACGGGTACATACCTCAAAAGGGTGAAATTTCTCAGTTTTCTGACTTTACAACTTCCACATGAATTTTCAAGCAACTGTTCTGTTAGTTGTTGTTTACTTGTTCGGTTCTATAAGACCCAGTCACTATTTATTCAAGTCGCTTGACTTTGTTTTTGAGCTGAGAAATGTAAGCTCATGTCGACAGCAAACACATTTTCGATTATGTTATAATATTCGCTTTTATAGACGTCAAAAAGTTTCAAAAGCAACCCCAGGACATCCGTGATATATACTGGAAAGCTGCTTTGAATTACTGTTGAAGACTGGCTGAAATGCTCTTTTTCTATGGTTTCAAATCTATCAGCTCGAAAACTGAAGCAAGATCAAGTGAAATGAAAAAAATGAAGATAATATGGGCAAATTTTAATTAAGTACTCTTAAACGGTACTCCTCTAAAAGGAGGAAAAAGATATTAGTTTGATGCAAGTAAAACTTCCGTGTCTGACGCTCAAAGCGGCTAGTAAGCTGCGTTCGTTGTTCTTCAGGTCTGGAAAAACGACTCTGGCCCGAAAAAAAACACCCGGTTTTTACTGAATTGGGAGAGCTCGGAAAAATTTCTGCTGATCCTTAATACGTACACATCAGCTTGGATACACTTTAATTTTTGCTCCCCCCCC
>KN549218.1:43072-75494 GCA_000797555.1 Oesophagostomum dentatum | reverse complement strand
TTTTTACAGTAGAGCTTTTTTGGATTTGGAAAAGCATTTTTGCGAGAGTTTATGTTTCATTGCTTCATTTCAGTTACATTGATGAGGACAATTATTTCCGTGACTTGCTAACAATCAGTGTGTACAAATTAAAAGTGGACAATCATCAGCAGTGAGTTTTCCTCATTATTTTAGCAGACTGAACTGCCCGTTATCTCAGTGACGACTCGTTTCCTATCAGTTTCCTGCTCCAAATTTAGATGATTTGTAGTCGACAACTGAATAAGCAAAAGGCGGAAAATTGCTGTAACAGTTACTAAGCGTCTTCTGTACATTCCTCACAAATAAAAACGCAGTGCTGAATTGCACTTACATCCTGCATTTGCTTACTTTACATACGCATCTTCTTTGTTCGGAATATCAGACAACTACCAGTTCCACTGTTTATCCTCAAGTAGTCAATTTTCGCATTTCTAAACGTTTACTAACAAATTTTGAAAACATCTGAAGCATAGGGTAATGTTTAGCGCACTTTTCCGTTCAGTATGAACGCTGGTAAATATTCTATTTTACGGATGGATATGTGTCAGAATCTTTGACAGGTCAAGGGCTACGTACAGCATATATTCAACGTTACTAAAATGTGGAAGTCAATAAGTGTAGATAACTTATCTTAGGCGGATGCGGATGCTGGGATGCATGACGTTTCCCGTTAAGCGACTTATGAAGAAGGCAAGAGAAGCGGTGAGTATAACAAGCATTCGAGCAGCACTACACCTGTTCTTATTATATACCACGAGTGGTTAGAGTAGTGTTCTATTTCTATTGCACTTCTCACGAATTAGTTTCTGAAGTCCGAAAATTGAATGGAGTCTACATCTTGTCTATCATTTCCGTCATTCATGCTTGGACCAAATGTGGGGCGATTACAGCGAAGGAAGTTTGTAGAATCTAGCCTTTTGTTTAGTTGTGTAACGAACAGTTGTTTCCAAATTATCAGAACAGGGGAAAATGATGGTTCTTCTTCGTGCAGTGGAAAGTGCTTTTTGTTGCGAGAAGTTCCGGAGTCTTATCACTTTGTCCTTTGAGCTTGCAAAGAGAATAGATCCTTACATTTGACACGCTATGATATTGGATTGGAACGAAGGTCTTGCAGGATTTTTGAAGGCTCTCTGTTTCCTCATGAATTTCTTCAAAGCTTATCTGAGCTGAACTGATTAGCATGTATATTAACAGTCTGCCTTTCTAACGCGAGTGTGTTAGCTTTTAAAATTATCCATGAATGGTTCGGTAACGCCTCAAAATCTGTCGATAGCCTTAATCTTGAATTACTGAACTTGTTAAGGTTTTCTGGCCCAACTTCAGGTCGACAGTAAACAGTAGACGGTACAATAAACCACAAATCAGGTAGCAGTTGGTTAGCACAGAGTGTGACGTACACAGCTTCATCATCTCACGAGTAAAGCTTGTGAATTTTAAGAAAATTTTACTTAAAGATTCCCAAGTGGCAAATCTCCACTTTTCGCATATCAAGCGAGTATATGCTAAGATTTCCTTGCAGCCAAGAAGTCTCAGATATACCCTACGTAGTAGAGGGAGTATTTTGACACTATGACTGCAGCAGCTTGTGGATTCTTTCCAAAAATTGAACTTACGGTGGATAATTCTTTTGGGGATAAATAGCTAGAACTGCGATGACTTATGGACTAGTAGGAGAGTACACCATAGTATGAGGCATCGCTTTTACTTTCCGAAGATCTAGTCTTATTTAACTGAGGCAGCTGGCTAAAGACCATTTCGCAAAGTGCTTCCAAACTTAACTTCACATTACCCAGTCTTCATACACAAGAGCAGCGCAGAAACTGTGTACTATGAACACAAGGCACCTTCGTACAGTGACCCAAAAAAGTCTTCACGATTTTTTAAAAACATTGCTACTTTGCTAAGAGTTCTCGGATCGCCGTGAAATTTTGATACGACGTGGGCTGCAAGCCTCTAGCTTGCGACGCTGCAGTAGAACTCAGTTCCGTCGCTTTACCTCTGGAATACGATCCTGGACGCGCCCGAACAGACGCCACCACGATCCAAAAAGGGGGCATGGCCAAGGTAGCCGTTTGACTGATGGAGAAGAAGAGGCACAAACTCTTTCCAGGATGTACATCGGAACCCACTCTTTCAAGCACAACAAAAATATGAGGCAAAAGCTATATTCTGGGAAGCTTTTGTGCCTCTTCCTCTCCATCAGTCATACGGCTACCTTGACTACGCCCTCTTTTTGAATAGTGGTGGCGTCTTTCGAGGCGCCTAAAGAGCTCCAAAAAATTTTATTGTGTGCTTTAAAGGGCTTGGAGTCTCTAAGACCTAAGATGCCTCTTCACATCGTCTCACGAATTTTTGTTGACAGATTGGCGAAATATTAAGGGGATAAAATAGCAATTCTATTTCTACCAAGAGTTAGTAAAATGAAGCGTTTCATGCATGGTTCAGTAGTGCACCTTCAGTTATATGCGGCTGCATATTGATTATGGTAAAAGATTGTAATCGGAGCGAAAGAGGAGGTAAAGATGGTTAAAACTGGGTAATTTCTGGCCACCCCCGTATTTCACCCAAATTTTTTCCCAACCTGTATCCTATTGTTTTGTGGTCTACTGCCTATCTCCAATCCAACGTAAAAATTTCGACGCCCTATGATCACTTTTGGCGAAATTGTAGGGTTCGAAATTGACTACTTTCACGTCCAAGATCGTATTCCAGAGGTAAAGTGACGGAACTGAGTTCTACTGCAGTATTGCAAACTGGAGGCTTGGGGCCATGTCATATCAAAATTTCACGGCAATCCGATAACTCTTTGCAAAGTTGCAATATTTTTACATAAATCGCGAAGACTCTTTTGGGGCACTGTAAGTTTCGTACAGTGGACTCCACTACGTATCCGGAAGGTATTAAAGGTTTTCAAGGAAAACCTTGCAGAACTTTCGCGCCAACCCAGTATTTGATTATTGTTCTTTTAAATTTTTATGATTTGCAAGTTCAAATGTTCTGCAGTTAGAGTGTTTAAACGTCTTTGTTAGATCCTCTTTTCTAGAGAATAGGCCTTAATTAAAAGTCGGCCAGTTTTACGTATGGAAGATAAAAGGAGAAATGTAGAAGCATCTTATCACTTATTATGCAGGAATCCTAAAAAAATCGTTTATTTGGTAATCTGCACACAGTTGATCAGTAACTTTCGTGTGCTGCATAGAGTACTTAGCAGACTCGGTCACATAGAGTGATATTTCCTTAACCAGATCTCTGAATGCCCGACGGTGTTGGCATGTAGAAGAATAAGCAGAGAAATATCCGGTATGAAGAAACGTAAAGACTCACAAGATAGCTCGTCCGCTTTTTGAATGATAGGTCAGACATTTCAGAATGACGGTTATTACATTGACGAGAACATGACGATGGATGAAGTTGTTGTAAGTTTCATCATACTGGTCTTAGACAGTCTGCGCCGTGAGCCTTTTTTCCTATGAGTATATGTCTAGGTGAACGAAGGTGGCTTCTTCCTGTTAAGTCCTAAGCGTGGAGAAAAGAAGAGTTTCCCGCAGAATAAGGTTTGTTTCACTACGTCGCGTATTTGAAGACGCATTAATCTGTTTTTGAATGTTGTTTCATCTCCTTCAGATCAGCATCAAAACGTATTACAACGACAAGACGTTCAGTGGAGATGGTGCCTTGACAACGTCGAGTTCTTGCATCTCGAATCCGTCCGAAGTACAGGTATTATTCGCTTCTTTTCCAGTGCTTCTGCAGATTAATTGATGGCTCAGTTCCACGTTTTTATCTAAATGTCCCTGTTGTTTCTGCTAGGCGAAGATTTCTAACTTATCGTTGCCATATAATTCCACGCAAGCGAATGTGATCCCTCTTTAGAAAGCGACCTCGAGATTCCTGCTCGTTGATCAAAGCTGGCAACGAAAACCAAAAACTGTATACAGTCTACATCCTAGGTGGAAAGGTCGCAGCGAGGTACTCCCGGACCTATCATTTGTAGCCCAAATTATGAGGACGTCTCTCTCCTCTCCCCTCCCCATGGTCGATTGGCCTGCTTCGGCGAATGGGACCTTCACTTTTCCGCCTGGATACCCTCGAGAGCCAAATTTCCGGGGTATGCCGACCTTTCCACCTATAGTCTACATACAGTAACCGTTTAAGGTTTAGATCATGACGTCACTAGAGATTATGAGTTGGTACTTTCTGCTAACCTATGGAATTACCCCTTCATGATAGGTAAAGAAAACTTCTACATTTTCGGTTCAGAGCTAACAGCCACAGTGTCTATAGGACTGTTTTGCCTACGGATATTATACTTGACATGAAAGCTGCAGAAGCGTAAATATTTGTGCACAGAGACGAAATAATTAATGAAATTAAATAACGAAAACAGTGAAACTAATATAAGAAAGAGCTGTCCACGACGTCGCGCGCCTTCCATGGGAGTCACCTTGCTATTGTAGCAGTGGAATTGCTGATTTTTCTTAAAAAGAGCCATAGGTTCAGAACATAACATTTATCAACATGTGTTGATTCGCCTTTCCAAAGTGTAAGTTCATGCGCTGCCAGCGTAGAACGCACTAACTGCTGAGATTTTGTGATAGAAAGACCAGTCAGGAGCTTTTCTACATCCTCATCGTAGTGGCGTTCACTGCCACTTGGCGTGAATCCCGGAAGATTTGTCTTTATACATCATTACCTGTACGAGTCCACGTGCCCTAAAGGTTGGTCGAAATCGGCTCCATAAAGTTCACTGCTCACGACTAGATATCTCTAGCAGTTATGAGCAGGAACTTACTATATTTCCATCGAATAGCGAAACTGGTAACTGGTTCTTTAACCATCCTTCGCCATGCTTTGACCCATCTTTCCTACCGATTGGCGAAGTCGTGCAACAGGTTTATTAATGAAATCGCATCTTAAATGGATTTAGAATAGTGTTTAGACTCGTACTGCGCTTTGGATGTAAAGAGGCTAGAAACGACGTCCTTACTATAAAAATTCAATGGCGAAAATGGGACCGAACGGTGCCTTCAAGGGTTTAGGGCAATCGAACGCGGCTAGCACTACGGTGACGATGTAGAGCGGCGCTGATCTTTCTATTGTAAAATCTCAACTGCGGCTGGAACTGCATTGCAGTCGAGCTTGTCTACTTCGCTATTCCATGGACAGGCCGTTGCACTCGCTATTTACTCTCCAGCTTGTATAGAGCCTGTCCATCTTTGTCAGCGAACGAGCTCGTCCAAAGTTGCGCAACAAAGAGCAGCCGAGGTCACGGCGTGAAAATGCGATCTAATGCTTGTTGTTTACTATGCTGTATTTTGATCTGATGATCTTACCTTACTGCTAGCTTCCACAGTGTCAAGAAAGTGTCCAGATAAATATAAGCCATCTTTATTGGATCGAATATGTGGCGTGTTTCGACGCAGATTCTGCCAGTATTTTGCGCCACTGCGCATTTATTAAAAGGTGTCAAAGGGAAACACTGTCATTTGAAAGTGACCTTATTTGTACTACGAATTTGTAAAGTTACTGGTAACACGGCTTTTGAAATATTGAAAAATGCTCCCCACTTTCCAAATAAGTTCACATAAGCCCTATTTAATAGGCTTGCTAAGAAGAAGTAGATTGTCCAGTAGCTAAATGTAGATAGAATAGATGTCATTCTTTGTAAAACTAGCGTTAATCAGTGCTGCAGTAAACACGCGTTAATCTTTTCGCAAAAATGCGTATCTCTCTGTTTTGAAAGCTGAGAGGACGAACCGAAGTCTGCCGTCTACTGCTGTCCTTCTGTCACCGTATCCAGTTTACTATAGTTCTGGAATTACTTAGTGGCCATTTTTGACTTGAACTAATGCCACTTTTACAATTAGTCCATTACCAAGATCTCGCAGAATTTTTTTTCACTGGGCATCTTGTTTGCTATTATGCGACAATGTTTATAGCTCTCGTACAACTTTTCACGCTGCTTTTATATTTCAGGTGCTGTCGCGAAAGCTGAAGTCAGCTATTACAAGAAGAGGTAATGATGAATCAGGCAGATGGTTTATTTTCCGAGTTTTGTTTCTTTTTTTGGCTAGGCATAGAGTTTCTGTTTTCCTTTTCAGAAGAAAGCTCATCTGGACTTGTGGCAGCTAATTCGCACGTGTACGACGGAGCCCATGCTCACCGTGGCTTAATGGAGAATATCACAAACAGCTACGAAGAGGGATATAGAAGAATTGCTCGAAGTGACGGAAGCCTTGAGCTGGAGCCATACCTAGTTGAGGACGCTGCTTCAGCGAAACTAGACCGTAACGGAGGCGATGTCGTGGAGAAAAGCTCCATACGTATTCGCGTGGGACGAGTGGATGAGAAATTCGGAGGAATATTTGGCTCGTTTAGTGGGAGCTTCAGACGAAGTCCTCGTGTCACTATGCCGGACATCTCTACGACAAGTGAGTTTTAATTTCTATTTCATATCACAAGAAGAGACCTACTAGTCCCTTGTTTGTGTCGGCAGTTGATTCGCGTTTCATCTTCGCTTCTTCTCTAATTTCGCTCTCCTTTGATTGCATGGATTATTCGGCATTAGTTTCTGTCCTGTTTTACGAAGCTAGTCCGCTGGAAGTCTGTTCATGCGTTATTTGCATCGTCAAATATCTAGAGCTGCCGTTCGTCTTCTCCCGAAAAGCTCTAACTTTCTACTCTGCGAAGTAAATCACAACTGATCAGTTTTTACTTGGTGCGACAAAAGTTCTGGCACTCAGAAAAACGCACATATCTCAGCTGAAGTATGATAGAATCTTATGCGATTTATAGCACAGATTAAAAATATCAAGAAGATCCCTAATCACATATCTGTTTTCAAGAAAGTCCTTTTGACGTTTAGCGCAGGATCAAAATTGTAGATGAACGACGATTATGGCGACACCAAGTAAAGGCCTACAAAATTGTTCCGGAATAGCTTCAAGAATCTTCAGCGAGAAAAGGAATTCTGCATCTCGGGCAAAGAGAATCTAAGCCTTGAGCATCTTGCAAAAAATGGCTAAATTTTATTTCAGTTCTGGCAGCGGGGCATTGTTTTTCGTTGACGTTATCTATCTTCATCTCCTTGCAGAAAACATGTAAAAAATACACGCGTCAAAAAGGGATTAAAAGGCTCCGTTCCGCAAAATCTAAAGCACATCTCTGTCACCGGGTTAATCGATATCGATAGAGTCGTTAGAATCACCAGATCTTTGACAGAAGTCACTATGAGTTGTTTCGCAGCTATAATCCCAGAACTAGGTATATCCAGAAATTCTACCTCGGTATTAACTACTTTGATGGTGTGTCTTCTTTAGATTTTGGGGTAGTTTCTTTTCAACAAAAAGTCTGGTGAAGATGACAGAACAAGACAGTCGCTTCCAGCAGGAACACTCTTTTTTCTCCTTTTCTGAGCATAAAAGCAAGTACGGATAGCTCAAAGGTTGAGATGTCAGGCAAGGGACCTTGTTCTGAACCGTCATCGTCCAACTAGTCGTAGTTACCCATTGGTTTTTTTTTGGCTGGATGTTTCAGGACCTATAGTTACGCCAGTGTATGGAAAGAAGGCTCACAGATGCTAAAAATATAGCAGCATTTTTGCAACAGTCGAGGAGAATAATTGAGTGAATGGTCGCGGACCATATATGGCTCGCGAAAATTTGATGCTCGTTGTTAGGGCTGTTTTTCTCGCATCGTGTGTTAAGCTGCTTTCGGGTATTATAGTCCATCCTTTCTGTTCACAGTCATGGAACTAGCAGCGGCAGCTGCTAAGCCGTGGAGAAATCGCGTGTGTGTTGATTTGAGAAGTTCTGTCAGCAGCGAGTTAGCTCTCTGTCCCAGTTCCCTCAGCAACATCCTCGGTTGCGTTTACGAAGCTGATGAGTTGAATTTACACGGATTCTGTATGTCATTAATCACCCCCTTTTGTTACCGCTTCAAGGTTTTTTTTAGCGGAGACCACATCGGATGCTGACGCTTCTATATTCCACCTACGTCAACGTGTACCCAAGACTCAGGATAGGCCTAGTGCAGACGACAGTTACAACGTTCATAAGCAGCGTACAATATCTACAAGTTCCAGTGTCAGTGCTTTTCACATGCTTTACTTCTTACCTCACTCCGCCTCCCCCCATTATTCAGGGATTCATTTAGGACTCGAGAAAAGAGCAGCGAGTTCGGCGGACAGCTTCTTTTACTTTCTCGCCTAAAGGTGCAGCAGACAAGAACAATCGACGGGTGAACGTTAACGTCCCTCAAGAACGAGAAGAGCGAGAGGACAAAAAGAAACTTTTGTGAGTTAACTGTTACGCCTGTTAGCATATGCAGCTCATCTGCAATACTTTCTTTGAAAAAAAGAAGATTTTGAGGATGGGATCTTTCTATCTCGATTCTGATGGGATCTTCCTTCCCGATCATGAATGGAAGCTGGTGTTGCGAGGCACACATCGGCTTATTAAAAATTTCAGCAAAAATCAGTAGCATCAGTTTCACATGTATCGAAACTCTTTGATGGACCTAAAGCTTCACGTTAGTGGTGCTTTCGATCGCCTCCTTCCTCTCGCAAGCTGACCGGCAACTGTGCTATTTTCCTTTTCACTTCTGCTCCATGTCATTACATTCTGAGTGCATGCTAGGCCTTCAGTACTCGTCACAGTACTGGGTAGCGAGCACATCTGTGCTTATTCGTATTTGCTTATGCCGATAATATTTGTTCTTATCACTGAAGACGCTAAGCCTGATTCGTTATCACTACACCTTTTCGGCCTGCCACTTGAAGCTGTCTAGCATTACTAAGATTCGGGTCACGCTTTACGAGCTGGAGCTGGCTGAAAGGAGCAACTGCGTTCGGCTCTACCATGCTGAACTTGTCCCAGCGACAATTTTCGCGATTGCTAATTTGATAAGCGTCATCGAGCATATCGGATCTTAACTATGTTTGCTGTAGCTTATCATATAATGATGGATCTCGCTGCCTCAATACACAAAATTGGCGATGGCGAAGACGCTCATCATGGGTTAGTAGCGAATTCCCTACGTTCCCTCTAATCACTGGATTTTTTTCAGTGGTCCCATCTCGAAAACGATTTCCTTGATAAGGAACAAGCTCGATGTTGCATTATCAACATCCTCGTTGTATCCAAGCCGTGACGACGTCCAACAGTGGAGATCCAGTTTCGAGTCGCTGCTCAACCACAAATGTATGTTCGAATTTTTGCAGCACTTTTATTTTGCATTGGAGATGTATTCTAGCTGTTCTAAGACGTCAGTAAATTATATTACTGGTCTATCCACGATTGTGGTTTACTGTCTCCTCAAGTAGTCTGCGGACACACAAATCAGATGGAGCCGGCAGTCGATCGACGGCAATGTATCTCTAATCACGTCTCTCCAACGCGTCCCGACGTGTCCGCAGGGATGTGTATGTCCGCAGAATACTTGAGGGGACAGTATGTAAGCAGATCTTGAATGAGGTCAAAATCCCTCACCTCTCAAGGTCACGTTTGCAGGGCAGAACACAGTTTGTTTGCTAAGGTGGTTGGTTGTTCAAAGGCATAGTCCGGTGTTATTCTCGGTGTTGAACTAATTTATTGCTAAAAAGTGCCCTCAGCTGCTGCTTTATGAGGCTCATACGAGGTTCGAAAATATTCTGTTCGCATATAAAGAAGATCTCTTTGAGAAGGGTTAAAAATGTTTGTGCTACATCCACACCTTCATAGGACTGAGATGCGGGTGAAGACCATTAGAGAAACACTCCTCCATCCTATTACTATTACTGGTATTACTCCTCCTTAGCATTACTTCGCGACAAAATTACCTACATTACGCTATCAAGCATCCTGGTTTCATCATAACAGTATACTTGATGTAATTAGAATAAATTGTCAGTGCAGAGCAGCACTTTCACTGGGCGACGCAATTCACAATTTTAACATCTTCTTATGAGGAATTGAGCAGGAGCATGAATATTTAGTTCAGAATGAAACGGATTTTTGGAAAGTAACACGCATCTATAGTCCACATACCTAGTTATAAGCGCCCCCTTTATTCGTTCTACTGAAGAGTTAGCCCTGACCAGACTGCCTTAAATGTAATCGTATGCAGATTTCAGTTAGTCTGATAATATCTGTGCTAAGGGGCTACGGAACATCTATCGGTCATTTTTGAGCAGCTAGACCGTAATATTCCATTGAAGCTGTTTCAAGCGTTTAACAAAACATTCATTGGTTCACTGAATGTTCTGTTAAACTGAAAAGTGACGTGAGTAGCTGAAACTGTATCCTTTTCTTCATGTCACTGATGCGAAACAGAATGTGAACAAAACATTTTCGTTCAAAATACGTGCTTTTTTCGTTTAGATGGCTGCTCACTATTTCGCGAGTTTCTCAAAAAAGAATTCTCGGATGAAAATGTTGATTTCTGGTTGGAATGTGAGGAGTTCAAAAAGATGAAGGAAGGGAAGAAGGCAACAATCCAGAAAGCGCAAGAGATTTTCAACGAGTTCGTGGCTCCTGCTTCTCCTAAGGAGGTTGGTACTTGAATTTTTTCTTATTACTCATTATTGTGAATTATGTGTTGGAAAAAGTCGCCTATTTAATTCTACACTTTTCCGTCTGACAACGCAGTCTCCGCATTTTGTTGCTGTTCCAAATTATAAAGATTCACACAACAATATGCGACTTTTATTTCTGGATCGCGCGGCTATGACCAAATTTGGTAGCTACCATTACAGAATACCGTCGCTGACGAAGGCGCACCAGAGAAACACATATATTTGGCGTGCTTATTGGGTTTTTAGTGCTTTTGTTTTTGAAGCACAGTTCTCCAGAACTTCGCTTCATAATTTTATCTCTGCTGAAAATTTTAACACCCTCTTTGACTGTATTGCTTTCCTCTGATACCTTTACTCTAGCGGCAGTTGCAAAGATTATGTTGTCCAGAAAGGTCTTAAGGTTCACTTTAAACGATAATAGCTTTCCTAATACTTATCGGGTTTAATCAGAATAAGCACCTTTCGAATCAGCACACCTTTGCCAACGCGACGCTGGTCGATTTAACACATTAGCGGAAAAAATGGTTGGCCGAAATTGATAAAATCCACAATGTCTGTTCTTGCCTTATTCTGATTGACGGGTTCGACCCGTTTTTGGATCGAATCATCATGCGCGATGAAAAGTGGATTCTGTACGATAACAGGAGACGTTCAGGACAGTGGCTGGATTCCGACGACAAACGCCCGAGGCAATTCTTAAAGGCAAACCCCCACCAAAAAAGGTCATAGTTACAGTGTGGTGGTCGACCGCTGCTGTAATCCACTGCAACTTTTTTGGAACCAGGCCAGAGCATCAGGGCCCTCCTGTGAGGAAATTGACGAAATGTAACGAAAATTGCATCAGCTGCAGCCGACACTGGTCAACAGAAGAGGCCCGATTCTTTTACAAGACAACCTCATCCTCACGTTTCACATATCACCATCCGAAAATTGAACGAATTGAGGGTTGAAGTTCTGCCTCATCCGCCATATTCGCCAGGTCTTTTGCCAACCGACCACTTTTTCAAGCGCTTTTAGAACTTGTTCGTCGGTAGAATCTTTGCCAATCAGGACAGGGCAAAACGAACTTCGTGGATTTTATCAAGTCTCGGCCACCCAATTTTGTCGCTCATATGATAAATCGACAAGCTTCGCGTTGGCAAAGATGTAGCGATTCGAACGGTGCCTATCTGGACTAAATCCGATATGTATTAAGCAAGTTATGATCGTTTAAAGTGGAGCAGTTAAAACCCTGAGAACCTTCCGGACAACCTAATAACTGCTCCACCTCCTAATGAATGTGTTTCGTGCAATTGTTATACAGGTTCAAGGCCAAAGTAGTAGGTCGGTACAGAGTGAATGGATGTCATGCTTTATCCTCTTCTTTTCTGAAATATCTTCTAATATTGTGTTAGTGCATTTAAATAGTAAGCAAACATTTCTCAGAAATTCCTAGATTTTCTCAAGCAGTAACCCTGATTGACCCTCTTTCTGCGGCTTGCAAACTACTCGTGTAACAGCTATATAGAAGTATTTTCTAGTACTTGTGGCATAAGCTGCGAATTTAGATTATTGTATTTTTGCAATAATGCAGAATATGCAGAACAGGTCCATGCTCATTTTACTATCATGAAATCCCAGCAAAATTTCGATCATCATTTTCTAGTTCTCTTTCGTTTTCGGCTAGATTGATTTTCGCGATGTAAAACCCAGGAGCAGCACTTTTTTTATAGATTAGAAGATCTTCTGTTTGCAAAACTTATAACAACAATGTATTACTTATCGTAGTAGGTATACAAGCTGAGCGAGTCAGTTTACTGTCGGGAGAAGGAATGCGGTGAGGTTTCGCAACTTCTACGGAGTTCTGTATGCCGCCCAGGTAATACAAGGAGAAGACAGACGGTAGTGGATAGGGGCTTTCTGTTACAAAGGCGAAGAAGGGAATGGATGTCGAAGCACAGTTCTTCAGCGAATCCATCACATCATCCTATGGAATTCATAAAAGGCGCCAGAAATGTACCTTAATGTTGCATAAAGTAATTTATAATATTGTTCACACTCCCATAGTCAAGAGGTTTCAGGTAAATCTCGACTCAGACACTCGAGCTGCCACAAAAGCAGCGATGGAGAGCGGCTGTAAGACGGACACCTTCAGCTTGGCTCAAAGTCGCATCGAACAGTTGATGGCGAAGGATTCGTATCGGCGATTTTTGAAGGATCCCCTGTACCTGACACTGGCGACGAGCTTAGAGAGTGGCGAGAATTGCTCGAAAATCTCGTCGAAGTGATAGTATTTCGCTCCATTTTCTCATTGCACCCTCCTAACATACCAGTCGTTGCGGGTCCCAGTGATTGTCATTACGTCATCTATCTGCTATAATTCTACTGCATGTTCCTTAAAGTGCTAATAACGTAAATGTCATATATTCTCGATTCATTTTTACTTTATCTATCTAATAGTACGTTGATTATATCTAGATCACTATTCAGGTAGGTTCGAGAAGCTATCGTTTTGTACTAGGCTTTTCTTGTGCCTAAGGCGACACTCGTATTTATGAGTGTAAGTTTACGACATGCAGCACCTTCTCTACTGTCGCTTTGTCATCGAGTATACAATTGACTGATCGAAGCTCAGCGCGATCTCTAATGGTAGCCCTCAACATTTTGCTATTCTGATTGTTATGTACCTGACATCTTAAAGGCAGCACCCACGCACAGAACACTTCCTGAACTGTAGGTTGATTCAGAAAGACAGACTCAAAATTGGGTTAACATCCAAATATCTCGGATTGAAAGTCACTCCTAGCCGATAAATTGCTCCAGAAGACTTATCCGCAATTTCGCGGATGAGTTGTTAGTTATCGTCTCAGGCGCGAGGACACGGAAGAATCTTGCAACTCCAGCCATACCCTGTGGTTACAGCAGTTTAATTAATGTGCAAAAATCATTCCACACCGAATCTCCTGGTGCGACTTTCTCGGTCAGGAATGGCTTTGAAGCCGAAGTATCTGTATGTCAACCCCTTTTTTAATTTTGTTTCAAAATCCATCGACAGCTTGGGAAGCGTTCTGGACGTAGCTGCTGCCTTTAACACACCTCGTATTTAGCACCTCAAGGCGATTCTGAAGCTGCTGTCGTGTATTATCGCAGCGTTTTTTTTTTCTACTGTTGTTAATGCGTAGACATCAGCACTAAATATTATCGAGATCCTTCAATGGTGCTCACCTTTGCGGAATCCGAGAATCTTATTTTTCATGTTTATTTGTGTCGCAATAATAAAGTATGACATCTGCTCACGTGAGTGAAAGGTGAAGATGACAAGGAGCCCCCTGCACCCGAGCTTTGACTCTCTAGCTGGTCTCCTTGAAAAATCACGCAGAAGTTGTAATCGTTGAAATAGGATTACTAAACCAGATGGGCTCCCCTAATTGTTAAGTTTTCCAATTTCAAGTCAAGCTGTTACGGTCAACAGAGGCGAAGGTTGCTTAACTTGAGAAATGAACAATACCAGCCATTTTTTTAGTACTAGGTGCACATACCCAGTCAAAATGACAATCCAAAATGACATTCAGCAACGCTGACCAGGTTAGCGCGCACGCCGCTAGTTACTAAACCAGCGAGGTGGGGTGAGAGTGATGCGAGGATAGCGGTGTCTCACAGTACATCCAGGGCTCATCATGGGCTGGCTCCCGGTCAAGCTAGGCTTCGTAAAATGGAAGAACTCAACAGCAGCTTCGTATATGGTCTAGGCCAAAACCGGAATTTCCTCTACATTAGCTATAGCCTTTTAAGAACATTATTTATCTATCCATATTAAACCAAAGGAACCAGAAAACAAGGGAAAATATAAGGAAATAAACGAAATAGAGTGTCTTTTGCAACCTTGGAACATCACTTCGTCATTTCGTTTCCGAACTGCTTCGCTCCGCTCAGATAAAAAGCACGCGAACTTCAAATCTGAATGGAACGGAGAACTTCAAAAGCTGTTCTTGCAGCGAACACGTGATGAAATCTGCTCAAACTTGAGCAGAAAATGAGGAAGCACGCCTACAATAAGTGGACAAAATCCCATGATCCAGCTTTGCTTGCGAAACAATCGTGTTACCTTTGCATGGTTAGCTGGCTCTGGAGCCAGCTCCGAGCAATAAAGTTTTCTTTCACTAAAATTTTCTTTGTTCTTTTCATAGAGTTCTCTAATGAATACCCTTTTTACATGAATGCACTTGACACACAAGATAAGCATCCTAGAGCGAATAAAACCATTAGATGCCATTTATATACGCTCAAAAAGCCGCGTTCAAGAGAAATATCTATGCCGATGCAACTTGTCCTTCAATACTTCTCAAAAATACCAAGATTTCGTGTTCTCCTATAGGTTTAACCTGATCCTACATGATTTTTCTCCAAAGAGAAATTCGTAATTTCTCGTTGTTTCAAGGGAGGCTTCGTTTTCGGGAGCATCAGAAAGCCAGCTTGAGTCAGACCCTGAGTACGCCCCAAGTTGTATCGTTCTCCTAGCGCGTGTCGATCCAATGTGCTCACTTGGAATCCGGGATTTAACGTGGATTACGCTTCAGTTATTGAATCATTAGTTACTCTGAGATCATATATGGCCTTTAGACTTGTACATAACTGTCGAACTATACACACAGTCGAAAGCGGGAGGACTCTTCCTGTTGGACTGGAGCGCAACCGCACACGCGGGTGGGAAGTGTCCCATAATCAAGTTGTACACCTCGCCTGTACACCAAGTTTATCCCGGGCCCTACTCTCTCTCTACTTCAAAAAAAAACATGTCGAGTAGCCTGCTGGTTGGTAAGCATTTCTTTCTTCTGCTAGAAATTCGTATAGGACATAATAAGTAGAACACTGAAATAGCCTGGTCCCGAATATCTAGAATATGTTGTTATCCAGGGGCTGGTCATAGTTGGACGGATTCCGTTTGAAACGCATCGCTTTTGCGGGAGAAAGCGAACAAATGCGCTGTGGTAAAGATTTCCCGCGATGTTCGGTGGACTTCGCACGTGGCAAAAACGAAGCGTATCATCCGTTCTGTCCAGTCAATTTCTTGTTATTCTTTAACATGGCACGGATCCGTACCATACGCAGTCCATGCGAGTAAGAGCAGGTATCTAGGGCGCATACGAGAGCGCTCAATGAAAGATTACGCGCTCTAAACATAAATGGAACCAAACCGCGCCCGCCGCTCGCTAGCTAACCGCGCCGCTGGATGGGAATGGAATCGACAGTGGCGCACATCTAGCTGTTCTTCATTTCTTTGAAAATCTTTGAGATGAATTAAAGGAAGGTTCCAGAATTTCGAGGAATTCCTCCTAAATTCAAAAGCCTTCGCTTGAAATAATAGGGAAAAGCAACACCACTGCGAGCAGGTCCTGCAACGATTGCCTAAGCCGCACGGCATCTGCGCTTGGCTACAGTATCTTTGCAATCGAGCGAAGAAATAATTTAGGACGCTCTCATCCTTTTCACTGAGAAATAGGGTTAGATCAGGGAGTTGAAGCGAAGTTCTACGTTACTAGTGATGTTTCTTTGAGTAGTATTTTGTTTTGTCAACATTTTGTGTTTATGGCTGGTTCAGTTCCTAGACAAACTGCCTTTTTCAGATGATTTTTTCTGTATATATGTGGTAATGAGTGTCTTTGTTGTGATTCTGAGTATATTTGTCTATACATATTCGCAACTTATTGCGGAGCCGACTCGACCAGTTGATCTGTGGAATCCATTTGGTCCGACTTCAACACCTCGTCCGAAGCAACAGGTCAGTTCTATAGGAGATCAAGCACGTTACTAGCTGTGCAGGCCAGGTTTTGTTGGGTTACGTTCATATGTGTTAGTGGGGAATGTAGTGGGGAATGTCTTCGGAGTGCCTTCAAAAGTACCACCTACCGAAACAATAAGTTGTCCGGTCGAGGCGATCTTACCTTAGTTACCACACTTTAAGCAACAAAACCTAAGCCTGAGTCTCCATCTTAGCCTAATCTTAGGCTAAGGAGCTCTTTGGACCTAGGCTTAGGCTCAAATCTAGGCTTAATCTTAGGTTTAGCCGTTTCAGCTGTGAAGATTACGGTAGGACACCGCTGCGATCGGACTCAGCTTACAATATTGCCCCATAGAAAAGAACACTATTTTCACAATTACAAACTTTTGAACTTACTGTTAGTGTAATTCCTTACTAACGCTTTGCTATAGAGTTCCCTATTTTTACGCTGGCACTCTCATAAAGTTTAGTCTGTTATGTTCTCGAGAACAGCATACGAGCATGCGATATACGCGTCCGCTTCTGATATCTCACTGTTTGACTTGTAGTTTATAATTTCTTAAAACTGTTATTCATGAACTATTTGGCAATCCAGCGCATTTTTTATTTCAACCCGAAAAAAAAGTGAGAGATGTACATTTTATCCTCGCAGTCGGCCTCACACTTGTATTGTGCACATTCTACTGCAATATTCATATAAAAACAGATTATATCACGAAAATCACGATCCCCATAGTTGGTGATCAAAATAGCCCCGTACCTGTTCAGTTGCTCGGAGGGGAAGTTTCAATGAAAAGCAGTGGAATTTTGGGCTGATCATTGTGAATAACGTCCACACATCTATTTTTTTTAGAGTCCACACTTTTAGGGTCTCGCTCAAGACGAAGCTGCTGTAAGATTGTCGATTGGAGATGTAATAGGAAAAAAGGTTTTGCTGCAAAATTTGCCATGGACTCCTTCTCAGGATCCTTCGGAACAGTTACCTCCACAGCGAAGCCATTTCGAAGCAAGTGTGTTACCGTCAAAAAATAACGTGACGGTCTACACCTTTCTTGGAGTACCGTACGCCGAGCCTCCGGTTTCACAGCGTCGTTTAAAGGTAGGATTTTTATGTACTTCTATGGTTGTTTCGTCCTTATACTGTGATTCTAGAACTACATCTAGAATCAGTGTCAAAAGGACAAAATTATCGCACCAGTCACTCTGTACAAGCACTTTATGTGCATGTGACGTGAATGGTCAACACTGTTTATCACTCTTGTTACTAGCATAGAATTTCCGTTTTAGCCTCCGCAGCCTATTCGTGAGCTGCCATCGGCGCCGTATTTGGCGTTTCAGTTTGGGGCTGCTTGTGCTCAGGATGTGGAATATCGATCCCAGGTTTATGTCAATGACCTCTATCCTTTTACTGTTAGCGAGGACTGCCTATATTTGAACATCTTTTCACCAGATGTAAGTTTTTGGAGTCTCTGTTAGTTACTACCTCACTTTAACCCGTAGTGATTTCATAAATGTCACTGTATTCGAGGCGTAGTTATGTGTCTTTGGGCATTATAAGTGGTTTATGGAACGGTTCTTGTTATTAATGGAGATTTGTCCTGCCATGATCACGAAATCCTTTTTGTGTTTCAAAGATCTGCAGGCCTATTTTATCTTGTGTAGGTGTGAACAGTAGCTATGAAGCCTTTTAGGAGCTCGATCGGAAACGAATGTTTGACGAATACTTCTATTTTTTTTTTTTTTTGCTCCTAATTCTATGATATTTTGGAAGTGTACTAGGGAGTTTTTGTACAGCATACTAGCGAAACATTCAAAATTTATAGCTATTTTTGTACAAAGAGGATGTTCTGTTACTTTTTACGTTTTTTTTTTCGGAGCATCTCATGGTTTCCGCTCGTTTATTCAGGTATCAAAAGTATCCGGAATGAGCTACCCGGTGCTTGTGTTTTTCCATGGCGGTAATTTCCAAGCCGGATCCGCGAATGACTGGCCTGCGCATGGTTTAGCCTCTCGAGGAATCGTAGTCGTTACAGCAAATTACCGCTTAGGTGCCTTAGGTACGACTATATTATTATTTTGTTCTTACTAGCAAGTCCTCGGGTTTATGGGCTCACTCATTTTGGGTGAGATCTTCAAGTGAGGACAAGAATAATGTGCACAACTTACCCCCAGATTATTTTGTAATAATACATGGTCATTTATTGTGCCAACAAATACTGCGCAAAACTTTGTCTGTCCTCAGTAGTGGAGAAAAGCACAATAAGGTGTTTAGGATTCATGAGCCTTGGCGACTCGACCACTGGAAACTTTGGTTTAATGGATCAACGGCTCGCACTGCAATGGGTGCGCGATCACATTGCGTCGTTTGGCGGCGATCCTCAAGCTGTTACGGTTGTCGGGCACGATGCTGGTGCTGTTTCAGTGGGGATGCATATGCTCTCTCCTTTATCGAAAAGTCGGTTTCTTTTGTTTCGTTTTAGCTTTTCTGTCAACAAGGGTGTCTTAAGGCTTATTTCGTTCTGCTGCGATGTTGTCTGGCGCAGAAGTTTCTTACCATTCCTATATCGGCAAACCTGCGCTGGCCTTCAATAACACCATCAAACTGGGAAGATACCTAGGGTGCACGCAATCTGTAGCCTATGATGTATGGAACTGTATTCTCTCTCGTTCAACAAATGATATTGTTAGAGCAACCACAGATATCCCCATTGAGTTAGTTTTTTTCTTTCATTTTTTGCCATTGAAGTGAAGATATGGTTGTAAGTTTGGAGTATTTTCAGGCACAATCGGTATTTATTTCTTCCCACAGTAGATGGACAAAATATCCCCGGGAATCCATTGTGGATTTTGAATAATGCACCAACAGGATTATCTAGTATTCCTAGTGCGGTACCTCTTTTGATTGGTATGAATGCGCAGGATGGTACAGAGGTTTGTTGTCCCTTTACCGTTTTTATTCTCATTTCGAACGACAGTACGATGTAAGATACCGGGTTTTCAAAAATCCTTCATAATCTCCTCGGCCTTCCTTTACCTGATCTTTGCTTGTTCACGGTCTCTACAAAACGTTCACTATTTCTAGCCGTTTTATATTTTAAGCAGAAATCGTGCAGTTGTGGCATGAGAGGCAATACATCACACATGTATAATACTTCATTTGGCATATATCGAAAACACAATTCTTGAGGCTTTCGGTGGTTCAAGTGCTGCGCGGAGCATATTTTCACTCTTCCTATCCTGACATGGTGTTTAGTTTAAGCAGTGTCATAGTTACCCCTCTAGAAGCATTTGCTTATCACAGCATAGATAACAATAGGATCAAACAAACATCTTTACTACCTATTGCTCGTGTTTAGGTTGTACTCGAAGATCGTCTGTTGGGAGAGTTCAACGATTTCAACAACGTTGATCAAGAATACTTCCGGAGTTACGCTCTCGAGTATGCTTTCCGTCATAATTACACCATGAATCGTGAGGCGATAGTGGAGGCGATCATCGACCGTTACACCTTTTGGCCTGACCCATCGGATGAGTGGGCAGTTCGTGATGCTTTTATCCAGTTCGTGACTGATGCGTACTACACTGCACCAATAAGTCTGTCCGCGCACTTGCACTCGGCGGCTGGGTCGCGTACCTTTATGTATGTGAACAATTACAATTTGTCAAGAACAGGCTTCATACCGGGGTGGATGGGTGAGTTTACTTTGCTTCATATTGATCTTTTCTGTTTTAAAGCTAATGTTTAGGTTCATGTCGGGAATGCGATCTATATCTACTTTTTGTTTATCCGTACCTGCCAGATGAGTTACGACCCATTCATTTACGAGGTGTCGAGTTTACAGAGATGGATCGAAACGCTAGTCAACTATTCTCGAACATATTTCGACGTTTCGTATATCACCAGTGAGTTTTTTATTCAGACCTTTTCACGATTCTTCTCTACTCTCGCAGGCATAAGGGATGCAAACAAATTACTGTGAACACAAAATATACGCTGTCTCCTCAAGTAGTCTGCGGACACACACATTCTGATCAACACGTTTAGACGCGTTGGTGGCCATGGTCAGAGATGCCTGGCGATCGATCGATTGCCGGCCCCGCCAGATTGTGTGTTCGCAGACTATTTGAGGAGGCAGTGTCTCAGTTTGAATTGACTTTTACATTCGTATAGTTAATTATCCAGAGATGTACGGAAGTCTCAAAAAAGATTTAACACATTGTCTAGCTCAGTACCTGTTTACGACATGATACGACACTACTTGTGGAGACTGTATTAATCTCGCGAAATTACGAATGTTCAATGGAAAAAGGATCATGAATATTTATTGCATATATTGGTCGCCCATAGTTGATTTTAAGAACGTTCATGCTCGGAAGATAGGTTACTGAAGTCTAGCATATTGTTACAGTAGGTATTGCGGACAAAGGGAGATATGAGTCTGTTGGTTGTTACTTTGTCTGTTTTACTAACGCTACTTTGTTCAGCTGTTCAACACTGGACAGATATAGTCGACGAGATAACTACATGCCCACGAGTCGATCGCGGCGTAGGGGTAGCGCGATATGAAGAGGGATGACTCCGACAAGAGGCTCAGAGGCCATGGGGTAGGGACGTAGAGGCCGACTATACGACTTCTAACTGCCGTCATTGCTGCACTGCTTAAAATTACGACGGCTGCGATGAGCGTCGCGGTTGGCTCATGGATATGTATTACTCTCGTCGACAGTAAGTACCATAAGAGTTTGTGTTTTTTAACGCAAAGGAATACGTTCCATCGAGACGTAACCAAGCACACCAGCAGTAGCAGACTAATTTTTTGGTATAATTTGTGTCTCGATTCCTGTGTGCAGAGAAGAAGTCTTCGAGAAGTCACCATATGTCGTCTTTATTCCATAGTGGAATCTTTTTTTTCCTTTTTTTTAGAAATCCGAACTTCCTGTACGACGGCTCGTGGTCTGTACTGGAACCACGTCGACATTGGTACATGAACTTTAACTACTCTTATTGGCCGGAGATGTCGATTCCTGGGAAACTGCAGAGAGATTATCGTTATACAGAAGTGGCATTTTGGAATGAATACATTCCTGCTCTAGTCAACTATATGACGACGACATTCCCACCGTCAGAAGTGTCTGTAAGACGTCAGCTGATGGTCTTTCAGTGTATAATTGCTGTTGTTGTTGCGTTTTTACTGTTATTCATTGTTTTAACGGGTGGCTTTGCCTATCAAGTATGCGAGAGATCGCAAAATCTTCATGACGTGAAGGAATCACATCTTCTGGTTGAACACATTGATAATTTCAACTCCAGTAACTCGATCCATGATCCTCATATACCTCGTGTTAGCAATCTTTAATGTTAGAAATCCGAGGTTCACATGTTGGTCTCATTTCAGTCGACTTTAATTCGTTGTAAATTTTTTGTACATACTATACATATACATTATTAATAGGGGAAGTGAGCTTAACAATCTTTTTTTTGGTTTGTCACTTATGCTTTCATTTTGCCTTCTTTTCAATGAGCTGGACTCAAGTAAATATGTCTTTCAGAACGTGTGTTCATACGTTGGATACCACCCTCCTGGTTTTATCGTCGCTTCTCTTGTAGAAAAATTCGCTCGTTTATCCTGTCAGTTTGGTTGCAGGGGGAATGGCACCGCCGAAGACCTTCAAAAAAGGGAAGGCACTTGATGCCAAGAAGAAAGTGGTGAAGGGACAACACACTCTGCACAAAAAGAAGATCCGCACATCTGTGCACTTTCGCCGTCCAAAAACACTAAAGACACCAAGAATCCCTAAGTTAGTTGGATCATCCTATGTTCTAGATTCCATATTGGGTTCCAACTAGGTTCCATACTTTGAAACTGCAACTGTTTCGCTCGTTTTTCAGTAGCTACCTTTTTTTAGGTTTCCTCGTAAGTCCGCTCCCGCGCGATGCAAGCTAGATTCATTTTCAATCATCAAGCATCCGTTGACCACTGAATCTGCTATGAAGAAGATCGAGGACCACAATACTCTTGTATTTATCGTTGATGTACGGGCAAACAAACATCAGATTCGCGCTGCGGTGAAGAAGCTGTACAATATTGAGGTGCAGAAAGTAAGTGTTTGGAGATTTCCTTTTAATCCTGTCACGTGCTGAAGAGGATGTTTGAGGGGTCTCGGGGTATAAAGTTGATAAAGTTTCAAATAGTCAACATAGTTTTGGCGTGCGATTCCCCCTGTAACCATTCTTAGGAGTGGTCGTACTTCTGTCAGTTAATTTCTGCTGTAATTCTTCATAGTATTTTCACAATTTCGAATGAGCAGTGCTACCAGAATTTACCTTCTCCCAACACCTTGTCTCACTGCCATTTTTGGTTTAGGGCAGGAAGGGCCATAGGTGGAATACCTTCCAAATTTACGCCAGGGACCTCCCTCCAACCCGCTCAATTTTCGGCATATTTTACCACCCCTCAGAGGACTTTCACCAAAAGCGAGGTCCTCCTACAATAGAAGAAGGCTTGGCCTATGGGATGGTATATTTGTTTTGAAAGGTCTTTTCTACAAGTGCTGGCAAATTGCGTCAGAGTCGAGCCATTTTTAAGCTTTAACTGGTAATATCAGGCTTCGTTGAAAAGCAGTCTCGAATGCGAGGTCCTCTCTGGACTCCTCTTATCGTGAAGAATCGAACGATATATAAAATGACTATGTTTCATCGGCTGGGAGCCGAGATCTCGTTGCCGGGCGTAATCATAAGTGGCTTACGCCCGTTTCGTTTAAAGGATGCATAAAAACGGGCGTAAGCCCATTATGATTACGTCCGGCTATGAAATCTCAGCTCACAGCCGAGGAAACATAGTCATGTTATATATCACTCGATTCCTCACGATGAGAATAGTCCAGAGAGGACCTCGCTTTTGAGTTTGCTTTTCAATGAGGTCTGATATCAGTTAAAGCTTAGAAATCGCTCGATTTTGACGCAACCTGCCAGCACTTGCGGAACAGCTCTAAAACAAATATACCATTCGATAGGGCAAACCTTCCTCTGTTTCAGGAGGACCTCGCATTTGAAAAAAATCGTCTGAGTGGTGGTGAAATGTGCCGAAAACTGAGATGAGAGCCAGTCGCAATGCGGTTTCGAGCTCAGTGCACACATCTGAGCCGTATTCTAGGAAAATGTTTTAGAAATATTTTTCAATTAATTTAATAAATTAAAATATTTATTAAATATTTAAAGCATTTAGTATTTTAAGTTTATTTATTTAAGATAAATATTTGGAAATACTTCATATAATAATAAAATATTCTATTTAATACCCAAACTTTCGTCCCCCCCCCCCCCATCGACACCGCACACCGAACCACCTTCACTTTTGCTCGTGCCCGTCAAAACTGGACCTTCCCTTCACTTCTGGTACCCCTTACGCCCAGGTATCCCACCTATGGGAAGAGCCTGATACTCACTAAACGAGCTACTTATGATTAGAAGAAGCTTTTTGGTTCCAAGTTCATTGTGAGCATACTGTCTATCGGCCCTCGAATCTGAGGGAAACATGCTAAAAATCTGCGTTAGGTGAGAAGTTCCTTTTCATTTTCAGTAATTTGGTTCCCATCTTAGGCAGCTGTGCCCTTTCAGAAAATACCTCTGTCGCACAAGACAGTAGCCAGCGCAGAAATGTGATCGAACTTCATTTAATAGAAAACTTTTAGAAGATTTTACTGTTGTGTATAGTATTTTTAAATTGAAAAGTTCATTGGAAATAATTAGGGGTCAGCCGAAGAACCAAAAATTTCAGAAGCGCGAGATAGAATGCTTCAAGAACCATTACGTATTCATAGCTTAGCAGATGGTAGTGATTTTAGCACTCCTTTTTTCTGTATAGTTCCTCCCGGACTCCCGACGGGCGGAGCCAACTGTCGACGTCGGGCTTTCGTTGAAGGACAGTCAAATTCAGCCTGTTCAAATTTAGACTCCCCAAAGATGAAAGTTTTTAAAAAATCGTCCAGAAACCTCCAAACAACCTTATGTGTGGTAAGCTCTTTCGCTAATTTTGCGTGAATAGGGCGCATTGTTTGCAACAAACAGTTTGGCTCCGCAGGTCGGGTCCTTCGTCGGTATCACATTATTTTGCCTTCGGGAATCCTTCGTGGGGCTCACATTATTTTGTCTATCTTACAAAAAACGAGCATCTCTTCTCGAAATTTTTGTGTCTATCTTTAAAAATTTCCTTATTTCACATGTTGCGTCGTTTTACCGTAGTTTTCACAATTTCCAAGACGAAATCTTGCTCTGAGAGAGACAGGGAAATCGCAGAATGCGTAAGCTTTGAAGTTTCACAGAAACCTTCCAGTATGTGAGAAAATTATTGTAAGAAAGCAATGCTTCTGCAGGTTAACACACTCATCACCCCCCTCTTGGAAAAGAAGGCGTACATCCGTTTAACCACAGACTACGATGCTTTGGATTGTGCCAATAAGATTGGTATCATCTAAGTCTATCGTCAATCTTTCTGTTGTTTTGTTGTAAATGGTTGATAAAGTTGTTTTTCTTTTTGTTTTGTTTTGTTTTAATGTCTTATGTGTTGTTACCGAGAAAGCTACTTCAAGTTTGAAAGTTCTTGGCGTAGATTACGTACTCGTGGTGTTATCTTTACGAAAGAAGATGCTATTTGGATTTCGTCTCAAAAAACCATTCGCCAGCATATTGTAGTGAGAAATACTGGCCAAGGTTTAGAGGTTCAACGCATTTTTTTTTGAAAATAAATCATTTAAGATGGATGGGTTGCTTGACACAATCATGGGAAACTTCTCGTGGCTTATTGACTCGTATATGATTAATTATTTCGTCGAGGACTTATGGGACAAGCTTCCCAACTCTTGGCGTCTAACGCTGGAGAATATGGAGGTGAGTTTAGGCTAAGTTCTAGACGCTGGAGTTTTTTTAAAATAGGAAATCCCTTTCAGTGTGTAGAATTCACTGTTTCAAGTTTTTGCCTTTGCAGAAATCTGAAGGTGACAACGTTTTGCCGCTAAAGGGATAGACTCCAAAATGTACCAGCGTGTCCTCCAGATGCAAGGGAACTGGAGTCAAACAAATTTCCAGGCCCTCTTCATCTATTGATGAAAGCGCTACCGTCATTTTTAACATGTCGGTGGTGTAGGTTACATGGGTTGCCGAGGAGTGACCATACATATAAATTTCGCACAGAAGAACCATTGCTATTTTAATTCCAGGTGTGAAACAGGAATTTTGGCTTGTGGTGAAAACATTGTTGCATGGAGCGTGGTTATGTGGTTGTTTGCGTATTTTTCAATTTGCGTGCTCCTCACTGAGCGTAATAAAGTCGCAGGACGGGGCTTCCTCAAGAAATGAAGCGAGCTTGGGAATTTGCTTGCTTGATTGAAAGAAGTTCCGCAAAATAGATTCTGAATATGGACCTACACTTTTGATACGCACTGTATGATTACCTCACAGTAAGATCTGCGCTGCAAAGTCCTGTATATCCACGCACATCAAGTAAAATTTAAAAAAAAAAACCCTGACGGTTTTTAACTGACTTGTTGTCCCACAGGAAATCTTGAGCGGTGTCACTCTAGTATAGATCTATCATAAAAAATTCGACTTTTCTTGACCACACTTCTTTTCAAATGATGGTCATTGTCAAAAGAAAACGCAGAATTTTTGAAATCCTCCGCCGAGTGGGAGCATCGCTTTGTAGTGTCGTGGAAAGTTCTGTTTTTGGGATTCAAGAGAGAGAATGAATGCGCCTGCGGAAATGACCGGTCACTGTTATATTTCTCCACGAAAACGACCTTCGTAATGTACTGGAACTATAATAATTATGACCACGTCAATAGAAAATAAAAAGTTGTAAACCAAGATTTAAGCTAGGACGACTTCTTCAACATAGTTTTTCGCCGTACGTTGTGCTTCTTCAGCTCGCGACGATTTACGCTTCGATCCCCTCCTTCCTCCCCTTCCCTCCTCTTCTCTCCCCTATTAGTTACTGAGATCAGTTGTTATCAGCAGTGAGCACTTAATTTTAAGCATGCAGAAGTTATGATGACAAGACTTTCGACTCGGCATAATATACCGCGATTATACTTACATCAGAGCTTTTGTGACGAGACCTTGACAAATGGCAAAGAATATAGAGGGCTTCCACAAAGATTTTGCAAGGTTCTGTTACGACTATAAATAAGAAGGTAATAGATGCTAGACGGCTCGCACACTTCCACACTCATCCCACTAGATAAGCGTGAGCGACCGTTTACTGAATCCCTTTTTGAACAGAATTACAGTCACGACGTTTGGGAATAGCTGTGCAATAAAAATCCCTTACAAGGGAAGATTTCAGCGTCACTACCGGACTTCGTAGCGAAGTCTTTGTGATCACAGATATGATGGCAGTTTAGAACCTGTATTTGATTTTTTTGCCGCTGATACACCAGAAGCCTGCCGGACGTCCCGAAAATCGGCGATGCAGCGGCATACTGTCATTTTGTGCTGTGTTGCGTTAGTAGTATAGACTATGACGCGTGTTTTGAGCTGTTTCCTGTTGCACAGGGCGCAGCAAACATCGATACATAATTTCACAAAGAGTTGGTGCCACGGTAAGGACACAAGAAATCGAAATTCCCTTTTTTCACTAGGATTTCATCTAACGGGGTTACATGAGGTTACATGAGATGATAAGTCCAAAAATCTCGGTTGTTAGATATGAAAACCCTCGAAAGCCCAAACAAGCCCACTATGCAACTTTTGAAGCAATTCCAAGATCTCGACATTTTGGATGGAACTTGATATAGAGGATAAGGCTACCGTATCCACCGTAGGCGTTGTTTTTGGACTTACCGTCTATCTCAACTCCTCTAGGTGAAGTTCCGTCAAAAAATAAGAATCCCTTTTCTTGGGCTATTAAGAATTAGCGAATTATGAAAGAGGCATCCATATTTGCTGCGCTCTGCGCAACGAGCAAGTATGTTTCGAAATCCAGTGCTAAGGTAGAAACCCTCTCCTTTTTGTATGTACTCTTTTTCGCGGAGTAACATCAGTGAGGTGGGCGGGCCAGGCAGCCACATGTAGATACATGAAGTTATTAAAACAGCAAGAATTATTTTAATTTTCATCACTTTGGGCACGTACGGCGTCCTAGCCCCGCCCACTCCTCACTGATCTAAGTTCGCGAAAAAGAATATAGTTCATAGCGCGGTTGCGTCTAAAATGAATTCATATTGCAGTCGTATTACAGTATCTTTGACTATTAGGAGGAGATATCCTGAATGAGAAGTAGACGGAGGTAGAGATGTAGTAGAGAACCATTACGCAAACGTGCAGAGTGTTGGCATTGAAGCAGACTTGGTAACGCAACTGACGCGTAAAGAGAAATAGAAAAGGGAAGTTATAAAGTTTGCCGAAAACTCTTGCGAGGGTATAGAATTTGTAGAGAGTAATAAAATAAAAATTCAAGCGAGGGCCGGAATTTTTGAAAAAATATTTGGACAGAGATAAATAGGTAAGTTTAATTGGGTGAATTGTTTAAAAAAATTAAAAATATCCTCTATATCAGAGTCTATGTTGACAAGAACTTTAGCGTAAAGAGAATCTCCCGTGCTCCACATAAGAAAAATAAAGCAGAAGCTGAAAGCTTCTTCTTAAAGCTGGGAAGGGAGGTGGAGCCACCGCAGTTATAACGGCTGCTATAGAAAATTCTCACCTAAGGCTGGTTTCTTACTATTAGAGCGGTTATATCTGCGGTGGCTCCATCCCCCCCTTCCGCTTTTGCTGATGATCTTCCTTGACATATAGTAATCGTTCCAGAGAGCGTGGATCGATGGACCTGTAATATTAATTTGAGAAAAATTTATAGGTATTTAAGAAACTTAGGACCTTGAATACCTTAAAGTATGAGTTCGTTTACAGAAAAATTTCTGGGTGGTAAAAAAGTTATCTAGGTCATATTATATATGAAATGAAAGCTCTTGATGTGCTGATTATCGAATACCCTCGTAAATGAATCTGTTCCCCTCAGAACCTAATTTTAATGCGCGAATGCAGTTGGGAATTTTGCGTGACGGGACTGAGCCATCATTGCACCGTACAAGGCAAAGGCGTGCCATTAAAAGTGAAGAAGATACAAGACATTCCTTTTCGATGTGTTAATGCGGCAGAGGTGCAGCGAAGTGTCAGATCCCGGGTTAATGACCTAGCATAAACATGCGGAGAAGAGGCATGGGAGTCACACTAATTCACTTGGACAAGCTTACCGATTTCTTCTCACTTCAAAGATTTTTCAAAATATATACTAAGCCTTTATAACCACTATAATCTCGCACACCTTCCGGATCAGTTCAAAATTTTTAAATATATTTTTGGTGGTCCTGCGGGTTAAATTAGTCGTGTAATAGTCTTTCGCTGCTCTCCAGCTTCATCCTTTCTTCATCCGCGTTTGTTCTTTATCTCAGACCCTTTCCTGTTCTTCCAATATACACTAATAATACGTTTGTCCCTAGTGAATAAAAGCTTGCATATGCAACTCTCTCCCAAATTGGTTTTACAATTTGTAAAATAGTTGGATTTTCTTCATAGAAACTTCTCGCTTTCTATTAGAATAATTCTCCTTCACTGCCATTTCCTGCTCGACTTCAGCGAAGAAGAACTTCTTTAAAAAAAAGAACAGTTTTCAAATAGTGCAACATATTCCGTCTCGTGTTTAAAACGAATTTGCAAGCGATGGAAATAAAGCGCTCATCAGAAAGGAAGCTATGTATTCTTATATTAAAGAGATGAGTTTGAAGTAGTGAGAACATTTAATAACTTCCCATTATCGTTAGGCGCATCTCCCCTTCCGCCATCGACACCCTTCACTTTTCGACACCTAAAGTAGCTTTGACCCTCTTCACTTTTGGGACCCCTGCGAGTCCACCCCACTCTCCACCTTCCACCTATGCTGTTAGGGAGCTTAGCTCAGTGTTGATCTTCTACTTCCAGTAAAATTTGGAAAATGAATGCACCTAAAAATCCAGGAATTTTGCAGTGAGCCCTTATGATGGTACTGTCCTCCTTTGTTGAACTTGGGTTCTCGAATGTTCAAGCGTGGCACAGATCTCACTACTTACCATTTGAATTTTGCAGGTATTTAGAATGGATTGACAAGTTTGAAATCGCCATCATTTCCTTTTTGAGGACAAATATTATAGGAACAGAGTATTTGTGTTGTTGGACTCCACTGTTTCGTTGGGCATACGTCCTCTTCATGATCAGGTCCCCTAGTCGATGGAAGTACCCAACCTCCAGCGCAATGTACTGTATAGAGTTCTAGCTGGACAGTAGACCGCAGTGTACCGAAGCCAGACTAAAGACATTGGCAGCTAGGGGCTGAATGCAAAGGTAACGGCTGCAAGAAGTTCTGAGCAGTGGCTACCTGCTTAGTCAGTGGGAGGAGCAGGAACGAAATTCTTCTACTATATGTTTATTATATACAACCTAAGTTGTCTATAACACACAGTTTAGATGTATTTTCACGATTATCTTACTGTTACAGCCGGAAGAGTGCGTATGCCTCGTTGATGCATCGACGCCACCATCGAGGGTACTTCCTCTCTCAATTTCATGTATCAGAACGCTTGTGAAGCGACTTCCCTCTCGTGGTGAAGTGAGATCTCCTAAAGATGTGGCAAACATATGTGGGATTCGAAACATTTCGGTGTGTTTAACAGACATGGACCACGTAATTATTTTCGACATACAGACTTCGTTTTCAGTGCGACAGCTTTCCGGCCGTTGCATCAACAAGAAATGTAAGGACGAGACTGAAGCCAAAGAAGCAACATGAAATCGATCGTGTTGTGGCGACAGTCGATTTATTAAGAAAGACCAATAGCGGTAAGGAAATTGCGGCGATATCGAGGGTTTTCTTCGTTTTGCTGATAATTGAGACTCGGGTTGCATGTACAGTCTGAAACGCAGCACTCACGTTACAAATATGTTTTGATTAGTGAATTATAGATCGCGACCCCGCAACTCCGCTGGAATACAAAAATCTGAGCAGATATTATTCTTGGGCTATTCTTGGACAGTGAAATTCCCTTCAAGAGATACGTTTCGAATACGAAAGTGCTTTCATTGACGATTTTCCTCCAATGATACAGCTGGTGCTGGCGTTTGAGCTCGATATCGATAGGTAATACGTGAGAGTAATAATATCTAGCTAATATCGGTGGGTATCATTGTGAGGTTTTCTAAAAGCAGCTATCTGAAATGGGTCAATTTTTAAAAATAAGTTTGAAGGCAACACCCACGCTCGGAACGCCTTCTGAGTTCTCAACGGATTCTGAAAGAGGAGCTCGAAAAATGGTTGAGATTCAAATTTCTCGGCTCAACAGTCATTCCTTACCAAGAAAATCGCTACAGAAGACTCGTCCTCAATCTCGCGGACGAGTTTTCTATTTCACCGTGCGCTTTCAATAGAGTCGTGGTCGACTAATCGCCTTATGGGCGAGGACATGGAGGAAACTTTCAGTTCTACTCATATTTAGGGGTTATAGCGCTCTAACTAGCTTGGAAGGCTAGTTGGACAACTCGTCCACGAGACTAGTCTTCTGGAGAGATTTTCTTGGTCAGGAATGACTGTTGAGCCGAGAAATTTGAACCTCAACCATTTCTCGAGTTCCTCTTCCAGAATCCGTTGAGAACTCAGAAAGCATCTGAGCATGGATGTTGCCTTTATTCTTTGGTTCACAATATCGATTTTTGCTTTATAAACTCTTAAAAATATTTTTAAACTTTTACAAACAACTTTGGCCCCACCTCCAGCCGCGCACTCTTTCGTCTTGACGCCCTCTCCCTGAGAAAAATTACTACGACCGCTAAGGAGGTACCACTGCAGTTTGTGCCTGTTGTTTTCACATACGTACGCTCACTGTGGAAATTCTGAGTTTCTGCAATTTGGCCAAGTATGCCCTGAGACGATGCTAGGACGTCTGGTACCAAAATCTCCACTTGTCTTTTTAGAATTAATCGTTTTTGGCATATTCTTTGTGTGATTGCTTTACTTTCGACAGGACAACTTTCCATCCCCTCCCCCCCCCCCAACCTTATCCAGGTGATTCAAAGCTTCCAAAGACTCGAAGACAATTTTTCGGGCAGGTTGGATTTTAGAGAGATTTTACTCTGACTTTGGCATAAACAGAGTAGTTGCTCTTGATTGCGCCGAACGGAACGGGAAAGCGTTTCTAGCGTAGGTCTTGTCTGTGAAGAAAAGTGGATAGGGACTCGAGCGCTAGCGCCGCTCATCTATGTATGAGTTAACATTTGCGCGAACCGTATCTTTTCGGCTCCAAATTCAGTTTCCGTGCTCATTGCCTCCTTTAACAAGGAGGTGAATTAAGCGTAAACTCAAACGGCACAAACGTTGAATATACCAAAAATCCTCGTATCCTTTTCAGTAGAAACCCAAAAAATCTCCACCTCTAAGCTTGATGTGGAAGAATTATGTACCCTCAAAGTTGACGCAGCGAACTTCTGAACAAGCAATTTTCGAGCTGCAAGTCCGATCAAAACAGTGACTCCATGCTTATCAGAGCTAATTACTAGGTTGTTCGGAAAATTCTCGAAATTCACTTTAAACGAGCATAACTATCGGATTTAGCCGAAATAAGCACAGTTCGAATCAGCACCCTTTGCCAACGCGACGCTAGTCGACTCATCCCATCAGTGAAGAAGTTGGGTGGCCGAGATTTCACTAAATCCACGAAGGCTGTTATTACCTGGTCCTGATCCCCACCAAAAAGGTGATAGTTACACTGTGGTGGTCGGCGGATGCTGTAATCCACTGCAACTTTTTTGGAATCAGGCCAGTCCATCACTGCAGATTCCTAATGTGGGGAAATCGATAAATTGTACCGAAAATTGCGTCAGCTGCAGCCGGCACCGGTCAACAGAAGAGGCCCGATTCCTTTACATGGGAACACCGTCCTCACATTTCACAAATCACCATCCGAAAATTGAACGAATGAGGGCTGAAGTTCTGCCTCACCTGCCATATTACCCAGGTCTTTCGCTAACCGACCACTTTTTTCAAGCACTTTCAGAACTTTTCACCGGTAGA